>JAPSGF010000095.1:170971-648753 GCA_035772895.1 Perdix hodgsoniae | reverse complement strand
CCAGTGCATGACAAATTTGTTTTCTTTTCACCCCATACCACTCAGCATTTCAATCTTCAGACTGTAACAGGTGAGACTTGATTTACCATAATGTCTATCCTGGAGGAGACATCTATTGATCTGGCTCTGGCCAAGACTGAAATCTGATGATGATAAACTTCTTGGTGCTACATATGAAAGTTAAAAAGACAACACATTGATCACTGTCAACTGATACTAATGGTCTTAGCACTGTTAGAGCTGTCTCCATCAGTTGGTCTACCTTGTTTATTCAGGTTTTTGTGCTTCTTAAGTTAAATGTCTTTTGGGCCAGTTATGGCCATTCTGTATATGGTTAGAGGAGCCTCAGTCCACAATTACACTACAAATAATTGTGAACATGGAAGTGGACCAAATGACTTTAGAGGTTCCTTTCAGTTTAAATTGTGCTATGATTCCATTATCTAGAGTATTCTTGTCTCAGTTTTATGTTTATTTGTCCATAATCATACTTATTCCCATGAAATTAAATTCATATCAAGCACTATAGTTTTAAAGAGCTGTTAAAAGTGTATTACATCTTCACTATCTATTAACTGTATTGTTTCCTCCATAAAAAAAATCAAAGGCATCTTACCGTCTGGTAGAACAAACTAACAAAAAACCTGTTTCTTTTTCTGCATTCTCTGTAGTTATTACTAATAATAAAGCCGTATCTGAAATTTGGAGAACTGATTAAGATCTCAGTCTTGTCAAAGGATACCACAGATATCACAAGCGTCTAAATAACACTTTTTTTTTTCTTTTATACCAAGTGAAGTTATTTTACTTTATTCTCTAACAACATTGGACATTAGTAACTGAGGTTGGTGAGCACTACAGGATCTGCCAGTCATATTAGTCAGAACTTCTGACTATGTTATCTTTCGCTACTTCCTTTCACATATAGTTTCTGTGAGCAGTAGTGGTACTCCACAAAATGTGGCAGACTCCTTGAGGTCAACTTTGTGAAATCACCATCAAGAGTGCTTCAAGTACTTAACTTTATTCTAACCAATATGACTGCTTAAGAGAAACCAAGAAAACAATGATATATCATTATGATTTTTAGATATCTTAAATTATTCTTGGATTTTGGATATTTTCAGTAGAAAATAATTCATAACTCTCATGTAAGTAAAAGAATTGTTACCATGTGCTTGAATGTGTTCAAAGATCGGCAGTAACTTTTTAATGTTTCAGTGATCAACTACATGTAAATATTCCTCAAAGAAATTGATTGTCTTGATTTTTTAAATATATTTTAATATGCCAAAAATATTATGAGGATTCATGTCTATTTTGAAAGAGTGAGGTAAAACCCAGAGAAAGTATCTATTGCAGGTATGTAAGTTGCAAGATCTTGATAGAAAAACAAGCAGCTTCTAAAGTGATCTGATTTTTCACGTAGTGAAGTTGCTTCTGTTTACAGTTTGGCAAAATAATCTGAATCACTTCATGGTTTATTTTTGCAATTCTTCATTCATGCAATAATCTTCTACTTGAGATCCCTAACTGACAAAAAAAAACAAAACAAAACGGAAAGATTATCACTCTTTCATGGAGCCCCATTGAAAGTCATATGCCAAATGATTTAGCTGTGGCACAGGAAGAGAACAAGATCCTGAAGTGCTGAATCAGTGCTACATGGTGCAGTATCCTATGTAGATCCTCAGGGAAACGTACTGCCCACAGAACAGAGAAAAGAAATACTAGAAAACTAGGGTGGTTCTTCACTCAGTTACACTCAGTTAAAAAAAAAAAAAGTTCAGTGTTTCTAAAAAATGCAGAAAAAAAAGGAATCCATGTTTCCATCAAGAAAATATAAAATCATAAATGGCTGCTCTTGGAAATTTAGTGAATGTGTGCATTTCTTGGGGTGTAACAAATGCATTAAGAGAACAGCAGTAATGTTTGAAGGAGATTTGGATTTTTGCAAAGTGGTTAGAAAGATTTTCCTGGTTCACATAAATTTGTGGTCAGACTCCAGTAAAACATTTTGTCCATGAAATTTCACATATGAGCTAATAATCTGATTTTATATGCTTGCAGCCTAAAAGCAGTATTTTTATTTTGTAGGTAACCAATTCATGTTTATTTGGATTTTCTTTATTGCTATTTGTACAAATTAATTTAATTAGACATAAGAAAGTGTCTGGCTTGATTTAAAAAAAAAAAAAAACATAAAAAAATAAAATTCTGACACTGAATGTAGGAAATGTGTGATTTACTTTTGACATAGCATATATTTCTTACTAATTGAGGAGCTGGACCATAAACCCTGTGATGAGCCAGGTTGTAAGGCCTGTAATTGCTCTGTGGTATAACAGCTCAGCTATAGAGAAAAAGAAAGAGAACAAATAACCATTTGTAGCAGGTTACATTTAGTGAAAGAATAGCTTTTTTGATATTAGATAATTTGGACAGGGTTAAGTACCATAGTGATTTAATGCCACTAACATACAAATAAGGATGAAATAGTGTTGAGTCATTTGTTGACTAGCGGTAATGTAATTAAAATGAAGCTAAAGCTATTAATGAGTTGCTTCCTGAATATATTTCCAAGATTATAGCAATGTTTCCTCCATCTTGTGCTGTTGTTCTATCACACCTGAACTATTTTCATTGCTGAAATCACAGTAATTCAAATTCAGCCTTTTTTTTTTAATTACAAATACCTTACCTCTGCAGTATTTTCTACAATTTTTGGAACAAAATCTAATAAACCAGATGAATCTTAAAATAAATCTCCACTAAACACTCCTGTCGTAAAAAAATAATGCATTTCCCCTATTTATTTATACTTCTTTATATTTATTTAATTATATTTATTTAAGTGCACTAGACATAAAAGATCATTACTCTGAGTTTTAAAATTGATTGCTAGCATCACTCTTTTATCAGTTTGTCAAAAAGATAAAAGTAGCAGGAAGATTGTTTGAAGTCCTTTCCATGCAGAATATCAATATTTCAGAACCATACTTTAGAAAGAAATGTAATTTTTAAACAGCAATTGTACTTCAATTTACCATGCTTTCCTTATGGAAATATTTTTAGTAGCAATTTTCATGTTTATACAGCTGTATCCCAGAAATTACCTACTCCAGATACATTTGTAGACATCATACTTAATTCCTAACATTTGAATAGATTGAGAGATATTTTAATGCTCCAATAATCCATGTTTCAATGATTTACATAACCACAGTACTATTTTCCCTTGCCAATAAGCACAGCAACCGAGTACCTAATTCTGAAGAAGAAAAGGTACTTGAGCTTTTTGAAGGAATTTTGTTTTATAGCTAAGAAATTTCAAAGTACCCAGGAGACTGACATGGAACATAACAGGATTTCTCTTTACCAGTAGCTTCTCATCATGAGAGTTTCATGGGTCAATAAATAATAAAGGAATTTGTATCCAGATGTGAACTCAGAACAAAGGAAAGAATCTCAGTGTTGCTTCTAGTTTATGACATCAGGGAAAAGCAACAGATACCCAAGGTAGATCAACATAACAAACTGTGAAACCTTTTCACAATTCACAGCACCTATGAAAACAGAAATTACAATGGAAAGCTCTCATTAAACCAATGCTTAGATCATAATTATCTCAGACTTCCCGGGTGTGTTAATAAAGCCAGTATAGGAATGAAGACATGAATAAAAGACACTTTCTTATATCATAAGAAATGAAAAATAGAGTTGATTGAATTGAAAGAATTGAAGGAAATTATTTGCTGAACAATGCAACTGTAAAAAGAAATTAGAATCTATGCTAAGAAATGGCTGTGAGAAAAAGATGAGGAAAATGATCTCTTTTTTTCACATACTTTCACAGTTTCTAACAAGTGGGGAGTAAATTTATATAGCATCATGAAAAATGTTTGCATACCCCCCAAAATGCATTTTTATCCATTAAATACCCTTATCAAACACAGGTGAATGTGTTCATCACCCAAAACAGCTATTCACCTAACTGCAATATAGACTCAGCGGCTCTGGTATCATAAGAGTGCTATCAGTACCCAAGACACTGCTTTCCTTTTTGTCTGTTAAACCGTGATGATTTCAGTAATGGGGATGCAAACCGGCCAGAGTCCTCCTTGAAAGTTACCAATCCTCCACAGTCCTTGCTAGTGCTGCTTGGTTCCTGCTCCTCAAAGAAGTCTCCCTGTTAGCTTATCTCACTCTACACTGGAATGAGCAGTCTTCCTCATCTTCCTTAGAGGGTGTTCTAGACCTTGTCCTTCTCATCTTAGGAACAATATAGCATCTTGTTGAAAGAAATTTAAAAAAAAACATCACACATGCCATCCATACCAGATTTAAATAGCATTTAGGTAAAAGGAAAGACTATTTAATAGTACACATGCAGTCCCAGACAGAATATATGGGATAGCTGCTTGGAGTTTGTAAATAGTTTTTTTACATCTCAAGAATAGCTTACCTATATTTTGCTATTTGATTCTTACAAATTTTATGAATTAGTGAGACATTTTCTTCATGGTGTTCTCTCATAATCCTTTATCTTTCAACTTGTTAGTTAAATTACTTTCTGACTTTCAATTTTCTGCTGCTGTGTATCATACGTTAAGTATATATGAAGATAAATCTGAAGAGTTAGAATGTTATCGTTTCAAGAGAAATGGCAATAAGATATCCCACAAAACTCCTTTGCTGAAGACACAGAGAAAACAGAAATGCACTGTATTAAATACTAAGTATTTGTATGCAGAGGTGGAAGAGCCCACTTCACAACATGATTATAGCCTTGATCTTTGCAGACACATTGACGTTTGGAATCCACATAACAATGCAAGGCTTTGTACCATGGGAAGAATGCTAGAAATGTGTCTCTTGGTTAATTGACTCTGAATAGAATTTATTATTTCTCACTGTTCTGCAGAGCCAAAGCCGGATTAGAGTCTGATAACACTATCATTGCAGGTATTGCAAACATGATTTGTCATTAGAACTGAAATCTTTTCAGTGTTTTTGAAATGGCACACGCACTATAACTTTACTTTTAACAGTTTTAGCCATAAAATGAGCACAGATAAAGTAGAGGACAGGCAAAAGTTACAATGTGAATCAAACTTCCCAAAGACTGACCTGAGAGTGATTGAGCCTGTACTCTGTTCTGTCAAGAGATTTCTGATACATAGGCAGGTACATGTTGTTCACAATTATTTAGGCACTTAAATACTTCTGATAAGGAGCTAAGGCTACAACAGGCTGGAATACAGAAAGGAAAACCCAGTAGAAATAGGAGTTTGGTGTGAGTGGGGAATGAGGATCAAGAATATCAGATTTAAAAGAGAGTATGTCGTTAATAGAGTGGGATAGTGGGTGGTCCTTCTCCCTCCTTCATAAGCAAGGACTAGAATCTGTATGAAACTTTGCATCCCTAGAGTGGTGCTGTGTAACTTTTATCCTTTCTACCTGCTTTTCATCTATAATTAGATTACTAATTATGTGTGAGGGGGATATCTGGGAGAGAGACATTCATTTGTCTCAGATCTGTTACTTTAAGCAGCATTTCCTGTGTGGTCCAATTCAGTCGAGACTATCTCAATGAGATGTGCTGGTCACCTCTCTGAGTCTCCTTTGCTACTGTTAAATGGGTCCAGATTTTTGTAAAGCATTTGCACCAGCTCCCTTGTCCTTTCCCACAGGTAGAGGGAATCTTGCTCACTAATATGAATACAACAAATATATTCAGGAAATGAAGGCTATGGCTTACTTACCATATCAAACACTAATGGACATATTGGTAAACAGGAGGCTGGCAATTATTGTTGGAAGAGAGAAGGGAGAAAACAGGAATTCTGCAGTGTCTCTGACCAACTCAGAAACAGATGCCCTTGACACTCCCAAAAGGAAGTTAAAAATAGATACACATGCAAATACAAACCCCAAAACCAAACAACCCAGTCACTTATGATTTGACCTGTTGGAAAAATTCCGTCAGGCTGCCCACTGATGAATATCTTGAACCTGAAAGCAGAGGATGTGAGGGTATCATCGGAGACTGTAATGCCACCTTAAAGTCACCTTACAACATAATTCTAGTTCTCATAATCACATGCATTTTAGACGGAGCAAAAAAATGTCACCATGAAGTAAAGCAGTATTTTATATTATCTCACTAGCACATAGAGGAACCCTAAAATGGGGTTAATACCAATGTAAGTACAGTGCAACAATTAGCATTACTATTCCCTTCTTAATCTCATTGGAGATGCTAACACGTCACGTACTGAAGGATTAAAACCATGCTTAACTTTCTGTATGCAGCAATTCACTTTTGCCAAATGGTGTCTACTTCCTCAGTCTGGGAAAGTAAAAGAACAGTCTTTCACCCTGTTCTTATAACAGCATGAGGAGCAGCTGGGTATCCTTCAGTCTGGTATTAATGTATTTGGATGTTTACTTGAGAATCTACAGCACTTGGTAGAACAGCTTTTGAAAAAAGCTTTATACTTTTAATAATTTCAAGTGGGATTTTAGATTCTGTGTTGATCTAAATCCAATTTATAGACTGACTGGATTCTTTTTATTTTTTTCTCTTTTAAAAATGTTCTTTTCTCAACAAAAGCAAGGATCACTTCTTCGACTAATATCTCAATAGTGTTAATTATTTTTGTCTTTTTACAATATTAATCCAACACTGTCATATTTCTTACTAATGGGAAATATTGCAACCCTCATTGGACAAGATTACATTTCATTTTAATAGCTGTAGAGACTGAGAAGCAGATATGAGATTGTTTGGATATATTCCCACCTCTAAACAGAACAAAGTTTGCAAAGAGATATTATCAGAAGGGATTTGGAAGACAGCTAAAAATCAAGACTCTTGTTGTGTTCCCTGGCATGTTCAAACAGGAGTAGTTTTTCACATAAAAGCACTGAGAAATATTTGAGAAATTCTTAGAAAAGGCAAAGCAAACTAAGAAAAACTAGGATGACACCTCCTTCTGAGACATAGTAGTTCTCAAACCATATAATTATGCATTAGATTATGCCTAATCTTGTATAAATACAAGTGATAGAAATTTTCTTGAAACTGATATTAATGCAAAATATTACTTGATGGTGGAGCTAACTGCAAGACACTAACCACAGAAAACATGCATCATATATGTTTAAAATAGGTTTCAAAAATGTGTCTGCAAGTCTCAAAGTCTCCATCAAATACCTAGGTATACCAGTGAACAGCGCTGAGAAAGCTGTCAGCGGAGCTTGAATACTTACTCATTCAGTAGCTTAATGCTTTAAATAACTAAGGGTGAAATATGACATGTTTATTCCAGCCATTAACATAACAGACAACAGCGAGCAACCAAATTTTGTACTCCTGTGCTGTTCTTTGAAAGGAAGCTTCTGCAAGAATCTCTGTTGAACAACAGAGAATTTGCTGGTAAACACTGTTGTAAATATATAATTGAATTGCTTTCAGTGACTGCTTCAAAAGCAATATATGTCTTCAGCTCTGAGAATAAAATGTTGCAAAATAGTCTAATAAAATGTGTGGCTTCACTGTGATTCTTGTAGCTTTTGTGTGTTCTACTGGGATTATTTTTAAAGAGTGAAACTTCATTACATTTATTAGCACTTCAGGAAAGTAACAACGGTAATTACAAAGTCCTTCTTAAGTTAGCATGTTATTTTGATTATATGTGGTAAACCTGCTGAGAATATCTGCTTCCTCAGATTTTCTTTCTGCTTTGGCATTCTAATAGAGACCCAGGGTAAAATATCCACAGCTGTGCACAGTTAAATATTTCATGCTGAGTTATGGAGAACTTCCCAGTGTGTGCATTTTCTGAGAATGGTTTGTGTAATGTTTTTGTTCTGTTTGCAAACATTACTATTAGGCTTGTTTTAAGTCTGCTTTGGAAATAAGCTTAAATCTTGACATTCTTTATGATTTTCCCTAGTTAAAGAAGAGCTAAAATAGTGCCTGGGGGCAAAAATTTGAAGGGGAGAGATTATTACACGAGATCCTCTTGAAAATATCTAAGTATTTGGCCATCTCACTTATTTCATCCTGATATTTATTAGCTTATTCATATGTAATCCTATAATATGTATCCTATGTTTCTTATAGAAATTAAACCTTTCACCTCATACAAAGATTTATAGGATTTTACTCTACTTTACGCAATAACAACAACTGATATCTGTCCAAGAAGACCCATTTTTGAGTGGCTCCAAATATTCTTTGTGTATTAACATATGTGAAACTTGTAGCACTGTGATGCTATCCCAGGGCAATCCTGTATTGTGTTCTAGAAGATATTCTCTGGCTACAGAGAAAGCAACTGTTATCAGATATGTTTTGCACTGTTTAGGTAATTGCATTAATTTGAAACAGTGATTGCATTGGTACATTACATTTACGCTATCCCTTTCACTGTTATAAAGCTTTCCCACAGAACAACTGTTCCTGTATACACTAATTTACTAGGAGTGGTATTCACTGCCCCTATTAACTTCATTGATTTAACATAATCCTGTGGCTGTCTCTCCTTTTACTGCCCTGCTAAAAGTTACCTTCTGCATGGTGCCATCGGTCTACAACCCAAACCCTATGGTGCATAGAATTGGTAAGGCAAAGGCTGAAAGCACTGCCAGTATACAGCTGGGTTGGAATGTGGCACATAATACAATGAATAATTTTGTGGGTTTAAAGAATCTGTCTGAAATTCAGTAGTACAATGAGTAACTGTTTTATTTAGCACAGCGGAACAAACAACATTTAAATACTTTTATATGCTACAGGTATTCTCCCCAGTTATTTATTATATTGAGCAATGGATATTAAGTAACTAGGAGCAAATTAAGTTTGGAAATTAGAAGAAGGTTCATTTGAGATAATCTAATTACTTTTATGGAGGCATTAATTATGCAATTCTTATGACAGTGCTCACTAATCCAGTAGGCCCCTTCATAGCAATGTTATTTCTGAAAGAAATAAGCTTTTCATAACATATAGAAAGAAGTTTTTCTTTATTCTGTGTTTTCTGTAAATGTTCCTACCAAGCATTCCATAATATGTTTTATAAGATCTTCTAATTATTTCTCCTGTGTGTTTTGAGAAAAGTTCCTGTCTTCTTTATGCCTGCATCCTCCTTTATCATCTCCTACACCCAGAACTCATTCGGGAGCCCTCATTGAGAAATGGTAACAAGTAAAGGAACCAGCTGAGCAGTCCATAGAGATTCTCCAGAGTCCTCCCCTACCTTCTAAATTCTGACAGCCACAATCAAATCCCAGTAGAAGACACAAAAGAAAAGTGAGGCAAGCTGAGAAATATAGAATGTCTCAGTTCTTCAGCTGCTTTGGTCAGTTCAGAAAGAAATATCCAGAGCTGTGCTAATTTATGGCACTAGAGGTTATGATTAGGAAAGACTAAATATAAAAAAGAGAAAGTGAAGCTCCTAGGGCCTTACCTTGTTATACCATTAGGAACTCTATTCCTGCAAGTGAGGTTTTGCATAACAATCCCACATCCTATCTGATCTTCACTAAAGATAATCAGTTTATTACATATCCACATTAATCAAAATCTGCCATTTTCACACCTCCACACTTAAAATAATACCTATTTCTGAAATCAGAGAAAGTGTTATAGGTGTTATAATGAATTTCGTCATGGATTTCCTCTCTGAATAATCATTTTGCTTGCTGTGACAAGTTGCTGTGACATTACAAATGACATTTGAATCCTAGCAAAGTAAGATATGTATCTGAAAATTTGGAGTTACAATACCCAAATAATATGAATTTCTGTATCAGATTAAGCAACTGCATGAAAACCCATAACTTTCTGCAGCTACAGTTCTAATGCTTACTTTCTAAGGATTATTAACCGTCTATATACATTGAGAGGGTCGTATACACCTTTTGATTTGAAAGTTCAAAAATGACCATGAAAAGACAGATTTTGTGGAATAAAAAATGGAGCTGGTCGCTAAATTAGGAAGACATTGTAATTTGCTAGAGAAAGGGAAAGAGAAGAGACAATAAATGCCACAGAATCTTTTAAATCAATAAACATTGCAGTTTTCTACTCTTTAAAAAAATTAAAAAAAAATGAAGAAGAGTTCTATGTAACTTGCCTTTTTTTTTTTTTCTTTTTTTCCCTACCTTAGCAATAACTGTAACAGAGGAAGGTAAATTTTCCATGGAGCATATCCACCTTTTTCACTTCTCCTTCTTGCGTTTATTAATGTGTATATCTAATAACTAACCACATGGAGCTTTTATATATTGTTTATCATCAGTAAATGCCACTGTACTTTCTACAACCAATGGCATTATTATGCCTTAAGATGATTAAGATGATGACAGACCCAAGATGATTTGAATAAATTAAGACCAAAAGTTATTGCATCTTTGATGTAGCAAGCCAATACGCTAGCTGGTATATGTGTTATAGCAATACACAACATATATTTGATCATCAAAGAATAATGACGAGTAGACTGGAAACTGATAAAGACAAAGGCAAAAAAGTTCTTCTAAGGTACCTTTTCCTGCTATATACAGTCACATAAAAAGTTTCACTCAAATCATAGTTTTGAAACAAACAGAACACTGTCCATCTTGTATTAACTGTGGGAGAATATACAAATGTTTTAACAAGAAATGCTGGCTCTTAATCAGAGAAAATGTAATTTTGCTTTTGATCAGTCCATGGCTGATACAGACATTTGCATGCATGAAGTGAATGACTGTTTCTAAAAAGAAATTATTTTTCTACCATGCCTTTATATCTTATATGTGAGCGACAAAAAGAAGGCTTATGCTTGTTCAGGGCTGTTGTCATGTTTCTCAAAAGGAACTGAGATTATCCTCATTTATCAGGGCTGGATCAAGTAAATTACTTTTGATATTGCTGAATTAAAATCATATATTAATACTAGGGCAAACATTGAGAAAGATTATAATTAATTGTTTAATAGATTTATGTTAGATCTCTTGTAACACATTAGAAGGTAAAGCAGTAGTTCCCTTCTGAGAACCAGTTACTTAAAAATATCAACAATCCATGGAACTGGAGCATTAACTACTTATCTCCCAGTGTAGTACATGATGTTTTGATGTGGAATACTGATAACAACAATCATAAAATCACAACAGAGGTTCATGCAGGAGATGCGGCCAGAGAAGGGTGGGAGACAAGTTTGTGGCAAAGATGAAGCACTATCAAGGTCTGAAAGCCCAAGACCTTCTGAATACATGAGAAAGATGTATGAATTAGGTGATCCTGGATGAGGCTGATTAATGTAATTAAGGTCTACTAGTGCATAAAAGGCTCTGACGACATCAATATTTGTTTCCTACAGCTCTTGCACTCTGCTTACCTGAGAAAAAAAATGGAGTTTAATATTCTTTCTTCTCCACTGGTGTTTTAATTAAAAGTGCTTGCAAAATCAATTAAAACCTCCTTTTATGAGGAGCTGTTTTTCAAAAGCAATTAACAGAGTTTCTGAAGCAATGGTATAACTATTTTCAGGGCTGTTTATGCCTTTTAGACTAACATCTCTATGTACTAGTTTTACTGAAATAATGGGTTTATTACATTGATATAATTGTGATTTATGTGATTCAGGTATGCCATAACTGTTAAACTTTTTTACAGATACCAAGCTGATAAGCCTGATGTCCCTTAAGAAAAATAGTTTGAGCTATATTTTTTTAAAGTGGATAAATCATATTAATACCTCATTAACCTTCACTCTTCCATGCACACTCATTAAATAAAAAAGCCTGATACCAAGATTATTCAAGGTTAAGTGATAACTACAAGAGCATAAATGGGTATTAGAATGCACAAATGAGTTCCAAGTGAGTTACACAAGAGTTCTTTCTAGTTTCCATTGAGAAATGTTGTACATGCCACTGGCAGGTCATTTATGGTCTTCCATTGGAGGGTGCCTATCCTACTGCAGTAACAGTAACCACACATCTGACAAGCTTAATAACATGCCAGTCTCTAGGTTGTTAACTGTTATTTTGATTATTTTCGTATCTTATTGAGAGATAATTTACATAAGTATACAAGTAGTTAAATAAATCTTAAATATACTGTGTATCAAGAGGATTTTCATTCCACACATCCTTTTTACCCTATATTTGCTGCATTTACCAAAAGAAAACAGCTGAAAGGTCAGATGTGCTTTGAAAAAAGGATATTCAGCAGCACTATCATTTTTTCTTACACTTTTTCAGGGATCACTTCCTACGATTTCCTTAATAGAAGTCACAGAAATAACATCTGGAAGTGACCTTGTCTAGCTTACCTACTCCTAGCCCCAGGCACTGGAGTGGGAAACCATTCTTGACAGACACTGGTCTGTCCCAAACACTGAAGAATACTTTCCTTGTGCTTTATGGTTTTTGTTCCCTAAGCTGTGAGCAACCTCAAGATGGTGAGGAAAGAAGCAGGAGGGTTCAACACACATCTGCCTGAAATGTTTATCTTTTTCATCTGTGGTAGCTAGCATCTTAAAAGGTGGTAGAACTCTACGATGGTCATGCTTTCAGTCTCTTTCTTTCCTTCATTTTGGGTATTACAGTTTGGTTCACACAGACCTTTGTGAAGGGGGGTGGTCACTAGGCTCCAACCGGGCAGGTGGAGGAACTTCCAGGGTGGAACAGTGTGTGCGTGTGTGTGGCACTGGTGGGAGGAACAGGAGGTGATGCACAGAGCTTGAAGCCAGTGAAGTCGGCAAAAACTGGGAGGCTCTGAGAGGGGCAGACAGCTCATGTGCCATCAAAGACAGAAATAAAAGATTTTCTTAGAAACTTTCACAATTATGTGGTAATTGTTAATTGAGCACTAAGGGAGAATTTTTGGCAGCTCACTTCTGCAGGAAGATCCTGATGTCCCTAGACTAGTTTTTGTGCTAGAATATGTATAAAAAAACTGGCTGTCCCAGAGATTCATGTTCTTGTTACAGAAGCAATCCCACTCTGCATAGAGAAAATAGTGGTTCTTACCACTATTGATTCTTTGTCTACTCTGTGCTGCTGCACAGCTTTTTTTCCCCCTCTCTTAACTCTGCTCTCCCTGAGGCACGTACAAACATTACTCACAGCACAGCTGTGGTGGTGATCGGTCCCGTGAGGAGCAACAGGAGCTGCTCTGCTCTGACACGGAGCAGTGCTGGGTTCTGCTTGCAGAGGCCACCCCTGCAGCACCCTGCTATCAAACCCTTGATGTACAGACTGAACACGCTATCACAAGTGCAGGTAGTGCTGAGAGGGCAATACTGCTAGGAAAGTTCTTACCCTTTTGTCAGAAAATCAGCCTGATCAAGCTAGAACAGGGAATAAATAAGGGAATTTAGAGGCTAGAATATTTCACAAATAATGCATTTGAATTTAGTAGATGAGGGAATGCCATAACCTCTGTTCTTTGTAGTGGGACAAGGAAGAATATGGCTTCCACTATTACCTGAGTTTGACTGTTTGTATGGACTGCAGAGGTCCCAGGTTTTAAGAATATTTTAGCCTAGTAGGAAAAAGGGATAACACTAGCATAGCATAAAAATACTATGACCCTATTCTACACAGTATTAAATGATTTTACCCATCCCGTATATTCCTGTAATTTCTCTCTCATTTGCTAGCAACCCTTTTGCTTTTGCAACAAAAAAGCAAAGATTATACTGAAAGGAAAGGGAATAGTTCACGATTATGTTCTGTGTAATATTTGATATGACTCAGCAATAAACACTGTCTCCAAAACCAAGTTGTTTTCTTCTACAAGAATCAACATTTGACTACTGCTAGATTCAAGTTCTCGAGATGATGTTTCTTTGATAAGGTCATATCACTGGTTGCTTAATATTCTCTTCAACATTTGAGCGGTTTAACACAATGCTAGGAGTATCAATGTGGGAAACAAGCTGATCACAGATAAGCAAATACCTTGACAAATTTGCTAGATGCTGGCAGATTGGAGACAGTTAAGCATGACAAATTTATGACATTTTGAGCATTAACTGGGAAGCCATCTGTATCATTGCAAGAAAAGGTGACTTATGCTGGAAATCAACACCATGTCAACCAAGTTACAAGACAAATTACACTGTTAGAAAACAAATTGCATGTATGATTGAGACAGGAATTGGATGTTTTGGTCTGTTGTCTCAATTTCTTATCAGCTGCCTGACAGTCTTCATTTGTGATCAGAATTTCGAGTTTGAAGTCAAACACACTCAGAATTGAGAATTAGCTGGCCATGCCAAAAGACACATTCTGCCTCTCTTTAAGAAGGAAGGCCAGTAAGAAACAACCAGCTGCCTCCTAAGACAAGTAACTTTATAATGGAGTTAATTCAGTATGAAGTTGTCTTATATGTTCAAATACATTCTTATTTCGTATCTCAGTGGGGCAGTAAGTATTGCTTTCTTACATGTTTATTTAGTGCCTGTGTATGGGAACTGCTGAGTCATGGCCTGAACCTCTGGTTAGTCACCTGAGGCGAGCAATGTGTCAGCCCTGGGAGCACAGGTGAAAGCAATTCACCTGTGCTGCAGGAAGGGGTGGAGCCAGGCTTCACCTCTTCTAGAGCCATTTAAGTGCTGACTAATAGTGGGGAAGGATCTCTCTTCTGGAGATCCACTCCTCTGGAGTTTCCTGAGTGAGCCCACGACATGGGTAAGCATCTCATCTGTTCTCTTTTGTCCTCACTTTGCATAACTCTCTTGTTTATTTCATTATTATACTTTGATTGTACCTTTTGATTATACAGCCTGTTATCTTTTGGATGTGATTATGCAATGCAAACATAAGAATATTTGGCAAGTTGGTCATGTGCTCAGATGAAAATGAGAGGAAAAAAAAAAATTGTCAGGAGAACAGTTTGGCAATGAAAATGTTGCCCAAAGAAGCCATGGAATCCTCCTCCTTGTAGATCTTCAAACTACTGAGCAACCAGAAACAGCTTTAAAGCCAGTTGTTCTTGGAATGAATGATTTGGTTTGAGACCTCCAAAGGTACCATCATGCCTAAATCTTACCTAAATTTACCAATTTCAGTTAAAAACAACTGGCAAGTGAGTGCATATTACTTCCAGTTGTGTAACACTGTCTCCTACTTGTGAAACTTTCAACTAAATTATGGCAAGTCCAGTCTGCATGTTTGAGAACATCTACATAAGTAGGGATTTCTGAAGACTGAGGAAACTCTACAGCTACTGGCAAAGCCAAGTTCCACTGTAAGAAATCATTAGCACTTATTGGTGAGATGCATTTTTCTATTCAAGTGTGAAAGTTTAATGTGTGAGATAGGAACTGAATTATCCATCAGTTTTCAGAATAATTTAAAACTTGCAATCATTTGGAATTAGTAATACACACAGTTTCACTGCTGACAACATAACTTCCCAGCATTTCCAGATCTAGTCAGTCTTACTGATGATGTAAGGATCTTTTGTACAAATAAGAAGCATAGAGGAAGTGTTAAGTCAGGGCTTGAACCAGTGATTGAGCACCTGATGAGAAGGCAGGACACAGCAGGGGAGCTCAGATGCATACAATGTGCCCAAGTGACCAGAAGGGGTGGAACTGGGATCCACCCCATCCCAGATCTCATTTACGGTTTGTAGTGGAGGTGAGGGCATCTTACTGAAAATCCCTGCTAACCTAAGTCCCTCCAAAAGCAAGCAGCTGTTTTTCTTTTGTTTCTGTATCCACAGCTGCTGCTCTTGGGCTTAATTCACTTGCTGCAGCCTGGGCCTCTGCTACCCTACTGTTATTGCTGTATTATCCATTGCATTATAGCATTATGGGAAGGTATTAGTGTGACAAAACAAACTGTATTATTGCATACAGGAAACACTTTTTAATTACTTAATAATTACTTCTTAAATTGTTAAGAAAAGGCTATGAAAACTTGCGCATGTAACAGGTGAGGATGCCTCTTCCGTGAGGTAACTTTCTATCTCTTCTGATTATAGCAGTACATTTTAAATCACAAGTATTGAACACAAAATTGTTTGGCACGTAGCTTGCTCCTCATTTTTTTTTTGTAATGCTTGAACAGATTAGAGGTCCATAGGATGTTTCTAAGTAATCTGCTCTGTTAATGCTTTCTGTAAGATAAAGTCTCTGCATTGCCCCTACTAAGCAGAAAACAAAAAGTAAACAGGAGTTTGTCACTGATCCCTGATCTCAGTGCAAACTCAAGCAATCTATGATAGTCCTACTTGACAGCAGCAAATGAAGATATTCTCAGGAAATAAAAACGATGACAAATAATCAGTCACTTCTCCTCCTAGAAATGGAAGATGATGAATGTCCCAGAAAATATGATAATGATAGGAAAGGAGTCAGATTTGGTGAGACTGACTAAAAATTATTTTTGGAAAGAAATATCAACTATTTTGGAGAGTGATTGTGTTTAAAATACATAAGATGATGGATATTTCTTCGTGTTCCTTTATAAAGACACATCTTTGGATCAGTTCATTTTCCCATGAGAATTCTACATACTGTTGTTAGCACAAAAAAAGAGATTGTTGTATTTAATATTTTCATCTGGAATAAACAGTGAACTGCTTCACATTTAGATCCGAATAGTATTTATATAGCTATGCTTTCTGCTGTCTGAAATTAATCACTATGAATGGCATAATATATTAGTCTACACTGAAAAAAAGCAAATACATTAAATACCATTTAATAATTTTTATTCTCTGATAATAAGGGGATCTTATAGTTCATCAGCAACCTGATTCTGAATATGTAGGATGTTAAATTAAACGGTATTCTCAATAAAAATGAGTAGATCATAGGAAATATTTCTTTTGTAACTGAGTGGGTAAAGATTCATAGCATGTAGGGCATCAAACATGAGGTTGCCTACTAAAACTAATAGGTAAGATCTAAATTTTCATATAAAAATAAGATTTAGTATAAAAGAAGGGAACATAAGATCATCCTAGCTGGTAACTTCCCTTGAGAGGTTGATGTTAATATGCTAGATGAAAGCAAACTCTTGGGTAATACAACAACCTATTGTGAGATGACAGATTGTAGTAAAGGGAATTTCCTTCATGACCTCTACAGACAATTAGTTTCCTCCCTCCAGCATGGAGTTTAATAATCTGTATCATTATATTTCCTTGCATAGCCAGAATGCTAATGTTATTAATATTAAATTCAATCACTGTGTTAAGTTGAAAAACTGCTTCCAACTTGTCATGATGTATTCAGTTCCAGAGATTACACTGTCAAATGCTATTGATGAGTGAATGGATAACAGCTTCTGCCAACACATGTTGAAGAACATCAAAATAATTTCACAAGAAATTGAAAAATATGCAGTGATTAAAGGAATGATAAGATGAAATTAATATTTAATAAGAAGAGCAGTTACCTGCACAATTGCTGGCAGAGAATTACATGCTGATTTCAGTGAGGTTCTCACTGAAGAAATTGTATAATGTGATGAAAAAACATTTCCTTCATGGTGGAGTGGTAGTACAATGTAATTCTCCATATCAGTCCTCTCCTCACAAACTGAAGAACGTGTTCTTGCACTGAAGAGCAAAGGAATTGTTCTGGACATGCTTTAGTACAGCAACAGGTGCTTTGACTGGTATATAAAATAGCAACCACAGCACTGTGATAGTCAAATTTGAAAACAGCTGTGTTTTCTTTCCTTCTAAGACTTAAGATGAGTGTTCTGACATCACTGGCAACTTTTTGTGGATCTAGGGCAAGATAAAGGAAGATTTACCTTCTTAAATATTCCACTTCCTTAATATTCCAACAACCAACAGGATGCTGGAAGTGGTCGCTGAAGCTGCATAGGTGTTTTTGTGCTGTACTATACTACATGTGCAATCAGTTAAGGCATTTTCTCACAACATCCTTTCCCTCCTTCCACAAACTGGCACAATGCTCTTGCAGTCCTCTGAGTAGTTACTATGCTTTAGTGCTTACTCCAATAGAGACTTTTTCAAATCTACTTTCCCTTTTTATTATTTTAATGTTTACTTTTTAAATACATTGCATGACACCTTGTACTTATTGATATGAAAGTACAGTAACAAGATGAACCTCTTCAGTGGTTAACAGAATCCATCCTCTTGCACTTTTTGACAGAATGCCTTCCTAAAAATACTGTGAAACTTTATCTTAACTGTCTATCTATACATGTGGAAAATGAATGCTGTTTCTCTGTTTTATTATACTTCTAAATGCTGTGTCAAACTGTCAAGTATTGACTATAATTTCTATAAGCTACACTTAACTACTCCCAGGAAGTCAACAGGGTCAAACTGACAGTGTAAGGTGATAGTACAAACAGGCAGTACTGAATTAACTTCCTTGCTTTTTGTACTGTCAGGCCCTGAAAGAATTTTACGCTAATCTTAGGGGAAAAAAAAGAAGTCTCATCTTCCCAGCAAGACTTCTTTGATAGTGGATCTCTTATGTGTGAAGGAAATCGCATTTTGCTTTCAGTAATGAGAGCATGACCCAGTGACTAGATCTTATTAACCACAGAGGAGGAGATGTGATGGGAGCTAGCAGATTTCCTCCATAAATATTCCTCTGAAAAGACATTTAAAACTTTGTTCAAAAGGTAATATTAATAAGAGGGTTGTTGATAATGAAAAAAAACTTAACTACTTGATCTTTGAGGAAAAATTCAGTGAATGTCACTGGCTACAGTTATCTTATGTTTTGTGTTTTCTAGAACAAAAGTACAACGAGGTTAGGTGAGAACAGCTGGGTACAAAGATAAAGTGTAGCTATAACAGAAAGATCTTACCATAAGACAAGCAAAGCACAGAGATAAAGAACAGCATGGCATACCCAAAAATAATGCTTAAGCAACAGCTGTATAAATGCTTCTCAGCTTTAAGTTATGTACTTATCCAACAAGTTCATTCTTTGTTATTGTGCTTTGATCATTTTATGAAGCTTAAGTTGCATGAAGGTTTCCTTGCAAAGTAACTGGAGATCTGGAACCATACTGAAACTTGAACATGCCATTAGAGATTGATATCAAAGGTGCGTACCTGCACTTATAAGCTATACTTGCTTAGAACATTAATCTAAAACTAACAGATGTCTTTCAAGAGAAAATATCTTTTAAGAAGCTTGTTTGGTTTTGCTTTGTTTCTTTTGTTGTTCCTTTCATGCACTGCGATCTTGTTACATCATCATAAAAACTTAAAATAGTCCTCATATCTTAACTGTCATAAACAAATCCCTGACATTGTGGTGTTAGAGAAGAGATGGGATATGTGACCTTTACAGCATCAGTCATTTTTTAACTTAATTAGAAAAAAATCTCAGAATAGCTCCAGAGGAAAACTCTTTCACCACATTTTATGACTAGACTTCTAGTATTAAGTCTAGGATATTTATGTATTTGAAGAAAGAGGTCACAAGTGAAGGAGAATGTACAGATATATAGAATTGTAGGCAGCAGAGACATGTTATGCACTCACATTAATCTTTCCAGGTGATGTGAAGTTATATGAAAATGGTTTTGTAATCACAGTACTGTAGTTCAATAATCTGTAAATACTCTGGGAAATGTTCCTTGTATTGCTGAAGTGCTGAATGTGCCTCTGAAAAAACCCTTCAAAATAGCTATAAAAGGCAATGCAAACAAACAGAAGTCAGATGTACCAAAGGTACAGAACTGGAAACATAAGTATCACTTATCTTACTGGAAACAGTATTATAAAGTTTCCTATTGACTTTTTGATTACAGTGGACTTGTACAGAAAAAAAACCTCTCAGTTACAACATAGGGCTAGTTATTACCTCAAGTCAGGGCATGGGTATACTGTCTCACCTAGACTGAGACTAACATAAAATATAGTGAATGTTAGTTGAAAGTCATGCTGTTGAGACTATGGAATGAAGAAACAGGGAGTATTAAGGGTGGAATACCTAACTTATCACTCTGATAGATCTGTGCTCTCATTTGTAGATATTATTCAAAAACATCTCATTTAATCTTAATTGAGAAAATATCTTAATTGCCAAATTGCTTTGTTGAATATTTCTACTTCATTAAAGGTAAGAAATATATATCTATGTTTTCACCACTGAGATGGCAACACAGCTGCTAAGGTTGCTTTTAGACATGAACGTTTTTTTAAGAGGAAAAAGTAGATTTTCTAGAGTATGATATCTTTATGAATTGGCTCCAGATCAGAGAATAAAAGCTATTAAGAACTACAGAAATGTGTAAACTCTGTTGATGCCAAATGGTATTGAAATGAGAGGAAAAGAAGTGTGTCATGGTTAACATCTCTGGCAGTCCTGCTTAATGCATGTGACTCCACTGTAAATTCTCAATGGGCCCAAGTAATCTTTTGGAACTGGAATTTGGTGTAGGCAAGATCTTACAAATGCGTGAGAAAGCTGAATCAATTAACTGCTCTTTATCAGAATAACAAAGGTTCCAGTCAAGGGCTACTTAACACGCTTCTTAGCACACTGAGAGTTGTTGGAATTACTTGCTATACATTATCCACATTGCTGTTATTCTCCCCCCCCCCAGCAGAAACAGCTCATTGACAAGCACACTGCTTAGCACTTCCAGTATATAAACTCCACTATATAAACTCCTGCCCATGCCAGCCATCGGGTTTGTGGGAAGACTCAACTTCTACCTGAGTATATCAGTGTCCACAGTATAGGCATACGTAGCTATGTTCAAGCCTGTGAAATGAGTGTTTGTACCAAAAGGCCTCTGAAAAAAACACAACTTCTTGCAATTCCTGATTTATCCTCCTTGGCCTCGGCAGTTTGTATCTATGGATTGCATAACAGAGCTGTTATCCTGGTATTTGTGGACCTGTTTAATAACACTATTCACTTCATCTCCTTAAGAAAACTTCCAGGCCAGCCAGCTTCTCCTGCATGGCTTCCTTTTCTAAAGGATAAGATCTCAGTGACATCCCTGACCAAAGGAATCAGTTCAGTCAGACTCTGACTAGAGCTCAAACTCTTTCCAGGGCAAACTCACCTCTCAGACCAATGGGCAGACAGCATGAATCAGATCCTAGAACAATCAATCTTAGTACTAATTTTCTCCAACCAGTCTATGACTGGTAGCTTGCTTACAACAGCATCCATAGCTCTAAATTTTTTTTTTAACTTTAGCTTCCACCTCCAAATTCAAGCATTGAAGTTATTTGGCATTTTTTGCTATTTTTCTTCATCTGGCATCTCACTTACAGAACGTTAGTAAGTTCAGACCCTTCTTGTAATCCAGACAAATTCAGAAGTGCCTACAAAAGCAGACAGTCACTCATCTCTGTGGGTGAGTGGGCCTGGTATCATGCAGAGTGCATCTGAACTGCTGACCATCTGCCAAGCTCTTCCACAGCAATTTACAGCCTTTTCACTGCTGTAGACCAAATAAATCAATTTAACAAATGAAACCCCTGCCACCTCTCGGTACCATCCACAAATTAAGAGGATATGAAGTATCAAGTGAGGCAAATTTTAGACTCATTTCAGGGGATGTTTCATATTAATTCACTAGCAGTGAATACTGTTGGTACCAGCAGACAGTGTGCATGCTTCAACCAAGATCAACTATATTACCTGGAGAATGCATATTCTAGAATGAACCCCTCAATCTAATTTTGACTTGAGTTTTGTCTCAGATAAAATTAGCTACTCCAAAAGAGTTCAGTCTTGAGCTCAATGTGTGAAGTGGATAACTGGTGGACCAGAACTGAACCAGAAGGTAAGAATCTTGGCAGAATAAATGCTTGGTATTGTATTATAGAAAGAGACAACCACATTGCTGAGCTTCATTTTTTCCTTCAAGAATTCACTGCTTCAAATATGCCCTAAGTCAGCTGAAAAAAAAAAGCATAGCACAACTTCTAGCTTTCTATTTACAGCCATATCACTGTCTTATTATTATTACTAACAGTCAGCAAAGGATTAAGTCATAATTCCACAGATGAAGAAGGATTCATTGCAGTGTTTGCAAAAGCTGTGAAGGCATTCTAAGCATGACAGTTTAGAGAGTTCACATCCTCTGAGACCATAGCCTCAGGGAACATTGCTCTTTTCCTTTGACATTCAGTAAATATTCACAGGAGACTGGACAAGCATCAGGGGGTGAATACACATTCTATTTGCACTTGAGAAAGAAGTCATAAAAAAAGAATCAATAAATAGAATTATCAACTTTTTACTGAAAATTCTCTACTTAAATATCATTTGCACCTATCTTTATTTCTTATTTTACTGTGCAGTATATTACCAATAGTTTGATTTAACTGTAAGGTTAATAACTCAATGGATATTTGTAGATTTTCTTTGAGATATTACTACCTGCTTTGAATACATTAACAATCTGCAAGAACCAAACTGTTAATAGTAAATATATTAGATAGGCAAATTCACTGTTGCTCAGAAAGTTACCATAAAGTCCAATGTTAAACAAATCTTCAGCCATGACTTTGACAGCTGGTTTGAATATTTACCCATTTTCTGTAGTATTGTAGCTTGATATTCTTGTCTCCCTGCTCTAATCCCACAAAGTGAAACAAAATTATACGTATTTAATAAAACCAGAAATGCAATCTTGTCCTATTTCTGGTACCTCCTCCACCTCAGTGAGGACAACAGGAGTATCACTATGAACTTTAAGTAGGAAAAACGTGAAAAAAGTGATAAATATTAATATCACAAACCTCCTACAGGAATTTACTTATCTTGAGGTAAATCAAACTCAGGAATGTAACAATTTCTTGCTTTTGCTAATATCACACTCTTGACACTAACATATTTTGATGCAGATGCTAAGAAAATATAACAAACTCTTGAAAGAAAGTAATCTTTGTTCTTTTTCCTCCTTCTGTCCTAGTTATGAGTTTCTGGACCCATGCTGTGTTGGATCTAGGTCTGATCTAGAACTTTTGTTTTCCAATACATTAACTGGCTGACTGTCATCAGCTACAATAGGCATAAGTAATATGTGGATTCATAGGTAAGATGAATAGCTATGTTCCCTTAACATATCTTAATCATTCATTTTCAAAAAATGAATGTGAAAAAAGTACAATTACATGTAATATATAGATGTTAAGGAAGGAGATTCCAGTTGACCTACCAGCTTCATTCATAAATATTTTATGAATACCTATTAAACTTTCAACCTACAGAAGCAATTCAAAGGATGCTGATTCATGTGTATGAGGCATTTTAGCCAGAAAGACAAGAAACTGGGGAGAAATACATGTCAAGATTAATGTTCTTTGTAATCCTACAGAGGATGATAAAGGCAAATTGCATTTTTCTGGAGAATAATCTTAGGGCTAAAGTAAATTGCTGCAGACTCTTCAGACCTGGGTAGCCCATGCATCAGACCTAAGTGTTCCATGAGAGATCTAGCTGTAAAAGATTATGTAAAAAACAGTAGATGAGAGAAAAATATTGTTATGCTTACTTGATTGAGTTAACCCTCTACATTTTATGCATTGGAGAAACCCCTCTTTTCCTGTTGTCTTGGTCTTCAGATCACAGATACAGTGCCATCTCAAAAGATGATCTGAAGGAAAAGCACAAAGGTTTTCAGAAATAAATCTTCCATGAGGAAATGTGTACACATTTTCACATTAGTTACAGTAATAGCATATATATGTTCTCAGGTAATACTAAATGAGAATACTAAATCCTAAACAAACATATATACTGTCCAGTACTGTTTATTATTTGCAGTTTAAATTATGGTAAATTGTGGAGATATATACAGCTAGCATTAAGTGATCAGAACAGTATACTACAGATACGGTTAAGCTGCTTTATAGAGGTCTGAAAATTATTTTGTAACGAATCTTCTGAATCTGTAGTTGAATAGGTCTAAATGAATTGTAGTCATCCTAGATCTATTCTCAACAGATTTTAATGAATTAATAGTCTAGAATGTGTAATATCAAAGATTAGGCAGTAGAAAAAACACCCAGAAAAACCCATACTGGAGCATATGTAAGTCACAGCACTATTTTCTGAAAACTCATTTCAGTTTTCAGAGAGTATTACTAACTTCCTTGCTGTGTACAGTGTACTATACCTAGATTCTACATCAACAATTTCAGCAGCCTAAAGAAAAGAATCGTTATGCTATAAAACTGAAGTTCTAGCATAAGGTGCCTATTTCAATAAAAAACTGGGAGAGGAAGTTGAACCAAGAACGTTACTAATTTGAATTCAGCATCTTCTTCATGCCATGATGTGTATGGCTCAGATCTCAGGCTGGAAAAAGTGATATGGACTGCTGCAATAGTATAAGCTGAATTCAGATTTAAGAGTGAGTGTACTTCTATTTCTATTCCAACTGAAATGCTACAAGGAAAAGAAGAGATCCAACACTTTTGGGGAGCAGGTACAGACAAAGGTCTAGTGTTTTAATATCCTCACTGCTACAATAGAGCAACTACTTCAACTGCTTTCTGGCCTGTGTTTTCCAAATGGCAGCTTTCAGAACTGAGATCCTGTGATTCCTTTACTAATTAAAATAATTTTCCTCTTTGTGGAAAGGAGTATGTAAGGACCATGATCAAGAAAACCATTAAGCTTCTGTTTATTAAATACCAGAGTTGAAAGACATCTTTCCATACAGGTTTCCCAAGTCTTTAGTTATTCTCATCTTTCCTTATCTAAATCCCATGTATTAACATTATTCTTGCGCTTGGACATCACCATGCTCAGCATTTGCTTCAGTGCCAATTTCTGTCTGCCATCTCTTCATATTTCCATGTTTATTGATCTTACTATTATATTATTCCTTCATGATAATCACTGCACTTAGAACTATAGCCACGCTCCTGATGAAATCAATTGCCCTAGATTGACAAAAACAGCAGTGCAGCTTTTTTTCTTTAATATATAGGTATCTTCAATAGAGGGTCAAATAAGTAAAATTGAAGACTATTCCTTAATTATTTTTTCAAGGAAGCAGATGATTTGTCTACTTCTTAAAATTTAAGATGAGTAGCTGTATCTACTTTTTATGAATTATGAGAAAGTCAACTAAAAATAAGCTGGATTTTATCACCCTGATCATTGTTAAACTCAGAACCTGCCTCTTTTAAAATATACACATAAGAGGAGAGAACAGTGAACCCTTAGTCATGTATGCAAAGCAGTCCAGACTTCATGTACAACTTCTCTAAAGGAAATAATATTGTGAGACCTGTCTTAAGAAGCACACTTATACAGATAAGAGATGTTGGATGAGTATATCTGCAAAAATCAATATTATAAATGAGGGTTTTGTCTGTTTGATCTAGGTTTCTCATAATAGAACTCACAATGTTAAACAAAAAACCTGAAACAAACAAAGAGGGGAAGGAGAAGGATCTTCAGGAATAGAAGAAAAGCAGAAGCCAGAACTATATTCCTATGTGGAATTAGGTGAAGGCAGCATTGTATGTATTGTTGTCTGGGTCTTTGTCTTTTTACTCATTCTGAGTGGAGTTATCCAGTGCTCAGGCTTGGCAACTTCAAACAAGATTTGTTTCCCTCAGTGTAGTCAACTTTATCTGGAACTGATGTAAGTCAGTTTTTTTTTTCCCAGGTAAAAAAACTTCACTGTGAAATCTTCCTTTTTAAAGAGCCCAAATAGTACAACTGAAGACATGCCATCATTAAGTTTAACTCATTTCACTGGATTTAGCATATTTTATATTTGACTCTAGTTTTATTTTATGAAATAAAATAAACTTTACTTTATCACCCCTTAGGAGCACCATTAATAGGTGTTCATTAGTAGCAAGCATTTTTTCTTGATAAGGATTTTTTTTTAAATCCAGGCATTTGATGTTGCTTTCTCCTGCAGTGTTATATTAATATAATCAACAATACTTGCATTGTCTATCTATGGAGAATTATATCACATGAATCCTCTGAAAACAGAAATGGGGGCAGACTCATCCCATTACATTTCCCACTGCTGTTTCACTGAGCTCAGCTTATTCAGAATGGAAAGTTATGTGAATAACCTAAATGTGGGAATAACTAATTATATCAGAGTTGGAATTACAATAGATCAGTATACCCTAAAGGTTTTGAAACATCACAAATATACCACATATTGTTTTCCTTATTCTATTGACCTGTAAAAAAATGAGTAAAATACTCAGACAAATATTTGTGCTCTTAATTTATAGTTCATACAATCTGATTAGGCAGATTATTTTAGTAATATTAAAGCTAATCATGTTCATCTTTACTCACTCTTGATTGATCAGTGGACTTATTTCAGTCTTAAGATTTCATTATTAGCTTTAACACTTTAAACATGCAAATGATATTCAAGAAAATGGGATAAAACCAGCAATGTGTCAGAAGAAAGTCACTGATATCTCTTGTAAGTATCAGCACTCAGTTTCTTCTCACTGTTTTAAGTGTTTTAGTACCATAAAATTTCACATTCTCCTGACAAAGTGCAATCACTACATTTAACAGTGAGCTCTGATTTTGATTATCCTGAAGAATCAGAATTACTACAAAAAAAACACAGACAAGTAAATCAAAAGAGTTTCTGATACATTCATGAGTATATTATAGTGTTAACAACAAAAATAAAAACATAAAGAAACAAGTAATTACTAACCACTGATGTTGTGCTTATTACTGTTCTGAATTCTTTTATGCATATTTAAGTTTGCCATAAGAGACAGTAATTTACTGCTTGGAGATGGACCACCTTCACAAGCTTAAAACTCAGTCAAGGTTAGAATAGTATTTTGTTTCAGTTTACCTTTTCAGCATACATATACCAACTACATTTATTTTCCCAGAAGAGAGGTAAAGACCCCTTAGTTTCTAGTACTTCATTGGTCCAGTTATAAAGACAGGTACTCAGCTCCGTATAAGAGTCCATTGTTTGGAGGACCTACAGGAAAAAAATCTGTAAGCCAGTGAATATTCAGGTGCCTCCAAAATGCACATATTTCACTAAAGGAGCACAAGAAAGAGGGTTTTCAGGATCATGGCTTCTCAATTAGAAAACTGAAGTCTGTTTTATTTTCCAGCTGGGCATCTGAATGTATTCTGGATCCTTTTCTAGTTGTCTGCTTTGCTCAGCAGCACCCTAATCACTATGAGACTTATATCAATGAGGGTATTAAAACTCTCAGTTCCCCAAATGACACTTTCCACCATTTTACATCAGTCTTTTACTCAGCACCACTGGAAAAATAAATCATAGGTTATCAGAATTAGACTGTTGCAGTGTTCTGGTGTATCTCTATGTGATTAGCAGATAAAACAAACAATGCACTATTAAGAATATGCTTCTTGAGTTTTAACTTTTTTTCCCCAAGATGTCTAAGCAGCAGGTAATATGTATGGATGTATAAGCTATTTAAATTCATATTTTTATTTTTTGATGCATTCCTAGAGTAAGTTTTGGCTACAAACATTATCCTGTATTTGTCCCTATTATCTAATATTAAAAATTCAGGACTGTGTAATCTGTTTTATGTCATGCAGTAGGAAATTTGGAATTGTACTTATTCAGCAGCTGTGAAAGAATAAGCTGTTTATTAATCTTTTCTCCTAAACTTCTAGAAATTTTATGTCACTTCCTGCATAACTCAGGTCTGCAAGCACTTTTTGTACTCCTGTCTTTTTAAAAGGAAGTGCCCACTGGCCATAAATAAACACACTCAATCAAATATTAGACCACTTCTTTAAAAAGAAAAGAGTTTATTGATCTAGCAGTGTATAAGGATATCCATTACCAGTGAAGCATTAGAATGAGCTTTAGGGCAACAGTTACTGCTTGTAATACAAGCTCTACCATATAATTTCTGCTATTCTGTGAATTGAAGTGATCTCAACAGTCTCAAGTTTCACAAAACTTCAGTCTGCTCCACCTCTCCCTTATCTTTTACTTAAGATGCAGCAGCATACTATTTTATGATGGGTTACAAGCATTTAAAAGCTACTGTTTAATTAGCATTCTCTGAGCCATTTTGTAATGCTATAAAGTCATAGAAAGTATAGCAATACTAGCAGAATAGAACAATCCTAGGCTTCAGCAAATGAGAACAAGCCCAAATACAGCAGCTGTAGACACAAAAGCAGAGGAAGAAAAACTCACCTTTGTAAGACCTCAAGCATGCAGAGAGCTCCAAAGAGATGCCTCTGCCTCCACTGTCAACCCTTAAATGAGGTCTGGGAAGCTCATTTAAGCCTCAGCTCCACCCCTTCTGGTCACACAGGTGCTTTGTATTGCATGAACTCACCTGGGTTGGCCCTGCCTTCCCACCAGGAGCTCAATCACTGGTTCAGGCCGTGACATAGCATGTCTGCTACACATTTCTCTGGTCCTCCTTGCAGTGCTTCTAAAAAACACTCACCAGCAATTATTGTATAAATCTGGAAAGCAGAAAGGCATAATTAGCTTGGTAAAACATAAGCAAGCACAGGAATAAAGATAATCAAAGCAAATAGTTTGATCTACTGTATCTTTAGTTATTGGCCTTATAAACTATTGCAGAGAAAAGAATGTGATAGTGAACAGTGTTGATTTTTTAGTTCTGAACTATAGAAAGAAAAGAACTAAATGTAAAGAAAAAATGGATACATTTTTTATTAGTGAGATTAAATTTAAAACTTTGTAATGGTTTGAATTCATCATTTTGTTTCATGAGAAAGCTTTCATTTTAAGAGTACATAACTATACACCTACACATGCCTTCTCTCTTACAGTTCTCTTAGCAGACATCAAAATAATAGTTATATTTGGTTATCTGCCAGAGGCATACTAATAATATAATACTTATCTTCCCTACTATACAGTTAATCAATAGTAGATCTATGTTTGCTGCTGAAACAAAGAACTTTAATATCACAAAGTGTTTGAGAGAAAAATTGTTTTTTTTTTTTAATCCAGTTTTTTTTTTTTTTTTTTTTTTTTTTTGGTGAAAGAAATATTAGGAATGAAATCTAAGCACTCTAACCAGTGCTATTCCTCCCAGTGCAAATGTCAACATTTTCTCACATGAATCATAACGTACAGAGATGTGTTTAATGACCCACAGTTCCTCTGAGATATGAATATCAAGATAGGTTGTATTTGGCCTTTAGGAAAGCCAACCAACAGAAAGAAAGTGATGAAACCTTTTTGATTACTGTAAGGCTGCTGATGGATGACCTTAATATCTTATGTTGCTAGGTATGTTTCCCGCGTCACCAGTAGAGACTTTTATTTTTATAGCAAGAATATCTAAAACCAGAGGTAGCTCCTGAAAATAGATAATTTGTGCAAATTAATAATAATAATAATCTTTTGATTTTTTTTTTTTTTCTCCAAAGAGGGAAGGGAGATTACTAGCAATGTGGATGAAAAGTATAATCCAGATGCAAATGAAGCTAACATTTTTTTAATCTGTTCGGGTCAACAGATCAGTGTTCATATTTGTTTCTTTTCCATTTTTCTTATGGTTCTTTTAAGGTGTTGGATAAGACGGTAAGTAATAGAATATACGTATTCAGTTTTGTTTTGTTTTCAGTAGCAACTAGCAAGGATGAGTTGTCTTGACAAACTGTAAAGAATGCTTTAGGCTCTGTTATAAAAACAGTAGATCAAGTTCACAGACAAGACAAACATGTATAACTCCCTTTGATTTCAGTAAGTTGCATTTAGTTTCATGATTTGAGATATTGTCTTTTTTGGAAGGGGTAGGAGGGGTGAAGGGGAAGGAGGGCTTCATTGTATTTATCATGACTATTCCAAACTCTTTAAAGATCAGGACAAATGCACAAAAATAACAATGAATATAAGAAAAGACTAATAAAATCTTTTAAAATTTTAAGAAGCACTCTCGTTTTGGGTCAATTCTTGTTTTAGATAAGCCTCTTTACTCATCCCTGTGGTACAGTGAAGCATTAAGCTACATTTAAATGTAAACAACATCTGAGGTGGATTCAATTTACTTCAGTAAACAAGAAGCACATGATACATAATAAGTGCAACAATACACCAAGCACCAAATTCAGAATTCTTAGCCTCCTAATTACATACGGTTCTTACATGTGGCAGTTTCCTCTTTTGATGTTTTTATATCCAAGTTCAATCTATTTTTAATAAAAAAATGAGATTACTTCTGAACTTGAAATGTAAGAAGGAAATAAGTTAATATAAACACAATCTACGGGTAGTACAAGTCAAGATTAAATCTACACAAATTATTCAGAAATACAGATACAATTCCAGAAGCATGGGAAGAGTTTTGGATTTATCTTTGCTGATATTAGTTCATCAGTAGAATACATTATGCCATATTTGTCTTTCTGAAACAACTTCTGACTGGCATATAAGTGAATCATTTTCAAACTTCGGCCTCTCTGATAAGACTCCTGACTTCATATTGAAAGTACAATTATAGTTTATTTTGTTTACTTCTGAAAAGGAGAAATATATTAGTCATTCACTGCCTGGTCAGATGGTGACTCACAGCCATTATGCGTGGGAGACAGAGTTGCTACTGTGGGTCCCAGATTTTGAGCACATGAATTGATTCATCTTGACTTAAGAATATTTTTTTAGTCCATCGGAGTGAAATGGAGAAAAGATAAAAGGAAATTTACAGCATTATGAAATTGCCATTCTGGATCTACTTGAATGGTTTGCTTACTGCTGAACAAGGAGAAACACATACTATAAACAGAACTGTTTCCTGCTGGTTGACAGGTTTCTGAGAATCTATGGAGGAACCTATGACTTAAGCAATTTTGTCTCAAATATCTTTCTTTATTGCTGGACAACAATGACATGATGTAAAATTTTTTAAAATAATTATTAGCAACCCGATAGTGCCACCAAACCTTTTTCCATCCATCCTGCCAGCACGGTAGGGTAGCCCATAGGGTTGGTGCACTAGCTTAGGAGCTGTGAAACTGGATTGTACTTCTAAATGGCTGTATGAACTGATGTAAGTACTTCAGCTTTTCTGTAGACAGAAAATGCTATCTTTTTGGTAGAATAACTTGCAGTTAAATCAGAATCTTCTCCCAAAGCGGAGATTTTTACCTTGGACTTCATGAAGTGTTAAAACTCCTTGCATATTTCTATTGTGTTTATTTTCGTGCACGTATGACTCTATTTTGTAGTCTCTTTGTGAACTCTTATGTTATACCAAAAAAATGCACTCTCACTTTGCTATGTTTTCCAAAAAGGGCATCCAGAGACATCATAGAAGATTATATATTTTGATCTACAACTTAAGTCAAAAAAGTTAAGTAATAGTTACTATTTAATTCTGCGGATAGAGACTTTTAGATAGTTTAGCTATAGATCTATTTACTGTACTTCCAATTTGTTTTTTGTGGTTTTTTTTTTACACTTCCTGGAGTTTTCACAATTCCTTTAAAAAACTATTTCACAGTGATTGCTCTGATTTTCAGGTTCCTCCATTTAAAAGTGAACTATCACTTCTGCTACAAATAGGTTTTTTGTTTCTTTACTCTCCATAAAATAAATGTTTGCCTTCTTGAAGTCTCAGTACCATTAATTAGCAAGTAAAGGTAGTAATTATGCTTACAGCAAATGGACTTTACAGATGATGTGTTTTGCACATTATGATATCATAAAAACCTCAATCACAAAATGATTACATCATAGATTTCTGTTCCTATTACATTTATAAATATATATATATATATATATATAAAGCCTATCAAATAAAATTGCAGTGTGTGCTAAATACTGAAGATTTCCAACAACATTATGATTTCACTACGGTAAAGCTGCAATACATACATTTTTTAGCTATTCAGTTTTGAAGTACAGTTCTTGATGGTAAAATCTAAGGGCTCTTTTTACAGACTATAGTAACAATTTGTCCAGATACGACTGCTCAATGTGAGAGAAGCTTATTACAGGTATTATGGGAATAAAAACTTAATTTCCAAAAGCCATTCATTTGTAGAGTCACAAATCATGTCATTTTAGTTAGACTGCTTAGCACTGAAGACAAGTAAATAATTTACTTAGATAAATTATCTTCTTCCATTAACTGGGTGGATGCAAGTAAGATCATATTTTTTTCTGTAGTTATCCATCACTCATATTCACACCACTCCACAAATTTTGAACTGTTTTTCAGTTTTTTAAGCCGCTCTGTGAACTCTGCAAAGATGCAAGTCAGCATCAATGTCAGGAAAAAAATGACTACGATTTTCAGATCATCATCTGCTTGTGGTTCATTCACAAACAAAAAAAATAATATCATTGAAAATATATTTTGCACTTGCTAGATTTCTCTTGACAAATTACTTTGGGCAGAAATTCTATTCTACAAATATCCAAACTAGCAAGATAATATAAAAATGCATTTATCTTATGAAGAAAGATTCAGGAATTCCTTTCTCCAAATATTAGGGGCAGTTATCCAATATTATCTTTTTTATATATCATCTGACTTTTTTTTAATTTTATTTTATTTTAATATACCTTACATTTTGAAAATTCCTTTGGAATAGCTATGCATGGCAGACAAAACTTTTACTTGTTTAATGTAAAATAGTCAGGAGCCAGACAATGCCGACAAATGCAAAGCAAATTCTTTTCTAATAAAATATTGTCTATATATTTTTTTTTTCATTGCTTCAGCAAACAGTAAGACTGTGACTGTCTCTTTCAAAGCAGCTTAAGCTAGCTTTATCATTTCTATGACTGTGGTATCTAATTCTACCCTAATAAATGTGCTATGGCTTGTTCTTTGGAAATGAATGGTGTCTACAGATAGCGAAGCCTTTAATTACCAAATTAATTATAGTTGAAATTAGTCTAGATTCTTTGCTTTAAATATATAAATCCCAGTTTGATATTTTCTGCATGTAATGATATAGAGTAATTATATGATTATATTCACCTACGGGGGGGGGGGGGGGGGGGAGACAAATGGAATACTTTTCACCAGATTTCTTGTTCTCTTTGCAAATATACTATCACCCCAAAAACACAGAAATTTTATATCTATAATTTAGGTCACCAAGAAGAGAGGAAGCAATGGTATGTCTCCCTGGTCTTAACAGTGTTGTGCTGCTTGAAGCAATCTAATTTCAATAAAAAAATTCCATCCTAGATACATCTGCAAATATTTGTGTCAGCACACTTAGCCTATGTCCACTCCAGCAGTTCCCAGGACCAGCACATGGGCAGCTGTGCCCAATGTAATTCCAAACTGCAATTCACTGAGACAGATCTTGGCAGTTATAACACTGACCTCTTGCACACCAGACATTTTAAAAATACTGCCTGTACTCGCATGCTTATCTATCTGTCTCTCTGGTCCCTTTACACAAAGTTAGAATAGGTTATTTCATGTACCAAATTTTCCCTAAAAGCAGCTGATTCTACAGTAGAATTGAAAGGTGGTAATCACATATTTAAAAAAATGAACAAACAAACAAACAAAAATCAACAACAACAATAAAAAGTGACCTATCTTGTATCCTCCTTAAGACACAGATTTGAAAACAGCTCTCACATTGTTTCTCTGCTTTTAATGCTTATACTCATTCTGAATGCTACTGTGCTCCTCTTAGAGGTAAGGCTACACATGAAGACATTGATTTCCACTTGGAGGTAAATTCAGAGATGCAACATTAACAATATCTCAGTTATATTTATGCTACCAGGGAAAGAATATCATCTGCTGTGCAGAGAAAAAATAGCTTCATTCAGGCATGTGGAAGATAATTTTGTATCAGTGAGAGTATCAATATTTGTTCATTTTCAGATCTTGAAAAAATTTTGAACACCATTCTTGGTTTCTTGTAAAATGGTCACAGATACAATGTGTCTTCCTAACACTTAAGACTGAGCTACCAAGGATGAATGTGGAAAAAAAACACCACTGGATGATGTGTCTTCCATATATAAACTTCCTTCAGGAAAGATGTTTAAATTAAAAAAAAATAAAAATAAAAAAATAAAAAAATAAATCAAGCATAATCAAGCATGCCAATTTAATCATACATTAAAAAGAAAAGTAACAAGAATCATCTACATCAGTTGGAAGAGCTCATTCATTCACTAAGTTCAAGAAATCATAAATTCTAACCTACCTACACTGAAAAGTGACAGGGAGATTCAGAGTTCAGGGTCTGGTCAAACAAGCTGGATCTCTTGTAACTCACCTCTGTTCTTATTCCCTCTATGGTATAAAAAAAGATCTATCAATCACATGTAACCAAAATACTAATCAGAAAGTAAAAGGTTTGTCATATAAAAGAAAAAAAGAAAAACAACACAACAAACAGTCAATCACTATGGTATTATTCTATTATTCTATTAACCACAATTAAACAAAAAACAACAACAACAAAAAACATCATCAACAATAAAAAGCAACTCAACAACCTACAACAATTCAATGTCAGTGCAAGTAATGTCAGTCTAATATTTTATCCCACATAGCTTCTGGAAATTACAAAGATACTTTTCATAGTCAATGAAAACTAATCTGAAACAATAATTTGAATAAAATATGATAGAAATTAAAAATGCATGCTGAGCCATAAAACCAGTGCTAGAATAAATAAATATACTTCGAAAACTCCCTAGTTCAAACAATGCAGTAGCACATTTTACTGAGAGCAAACATTTTGTGAAACCTTTGTTTGTTTCCCTGCAAGTGGTAGTGAAACACAACACATAATGGGAGAAACAAAAGATACATTAATAAAACCATGGATGCAAGTTTCTTGTTTCTTGAGGGTATTGCTATCCAGTTGTTGACAGTGAAACTGACAGCAACAAAGGCTGGCCTCCTGATCCAGGAGACCACAATATTATCTGTGGATGCTCATTGTTTCTTGAGTAAGAGGTTGGATGCAATAGAGTGGCTTGAACATTTGCCAGAACCCAGGCTTCTAGGAGAAGATTCACTAAGATCAAAACAAAAGAAACAGCAGAGAGAACCTTTTGCATTTGCAACATAAAAAATTCTGATGAGTCACTTGCATAATGTTTCTCAAAACTGAAATTTGTCTTTCCTCATTTCTTATGTTTGATGAAGAATCTTTAGCTTGCTTTCTGCTATGTGATTTGAAAACACATTCTCCTTATGCAGCCAAATTCTGTGAATACGTAGTATATAGTATTAGATTTTTTTTTTAATCTTATGTTCTTTCCAAGTCTCAAAATAAATATGCATTTATATACAAACTGTTTCTCAGGCCAAATTTGATTTGATAAAACACATTTCTTACTAGTTAATTATATAATTGTCAGCAATTCCAAGACTTGGATGCCTAGCAGCTACTGCAAGAATATCATAAATAACATCAGTGATTCCAGTGCTGCAAAGAAATCTATAAATTTGCTTATCTGATTGTAAAACATATATTGTTAATACATACAGTATTTAATACATACAGGGATCACTGAAGAGTTTTTGTAGCCATACATTAAGGAATTGGTTGCATTATTAATTGAATATGAATGTGGAAGTGAATTATTAAGGATGGAAGACAAATACTTAATCAAGTCATTTAGAAAGATGTATATATTCAATGTTGGTATTGTAAAATAAGAACGGATGAAGACAACTGAGTAGTAAATAACTTTTCCACAATTTCATTAACACATCAGGGAACAGACTAAAACAGTGCATTTCTTCAGGTGACAAAAGTAATTATTTGTTTCAAAGTTCTTATGAATTGATACTTCATAGATGATTGAAATTACATTTCGATTATTTAAATGCATACAAAAAATGCCAGGCTTTCCTTCTTTGACTTTGCTTATTAATGTCTATCTCTGACACAGCCACTTGTCAACAAATACTGGCATGGAAAATAATTTCACATACACTATAAGCTCATTGAATTGTGCACTGCTTTTGGTTTTGTTTGTTTGTTTGTTTGTTTGTTCACTGGCTTTTGGGTTGTTGTTCTATCTGGTGAACATTTAGGATTGGTTCTCTCTGGTGCTATCCCAATACAAACATAAAGCAGAATAAACACAAGGGTGACACTTACATTATATGTCAGCATAGAAATGACATTTACATCCTCTCAAAAACCTAACATTCTGCAAGCAGAAGAGATTTTATAAAGAGGATTTGCAGAAAATGGGAACAAAGAAAGAATAATGTGATTCGGGGATTTTGATTATATACGAAATACCTGGAATAAATTTTCGTAATGAAATCTGTTTTGTTGCCTCATTTGGATGCTCTCCATGTGACCAAACATGAAAAGGTAAGAGGGATAAAGATACGTAAATTCATGTCCTATTCCCATAGAGTTATGCCATCGATGACTTAAACAAACTCAGGTAAACTTATCAACAGGATAAACATCCATCTAGCACTTTGTATAATAGCATCACAATTTGAGTTAGCTTGTATACATACATGTATTTTTATTTGTAGTTTTGTTTATTTGTACTTACAGAAAGATAAACGAAGCACTGAAGACAGTAAGAAAATACACACTAATTCACTAACTAGAAAGAAGTAAGTTAGACTAAAGTAACAAGTTGGGTCCATTTCTGACTGTGGGAGAATCTGAATATTTTGTTTTCAAGTAAAAGTTGAGTTTTGCCAAGATACTGCCCCTAATAGATTTGGGGTATGGCCAGGATACCCTTGCATGAGCATTTTTTTAAGCGTAGCCTACAGGTACTGTACCTAAAAAGGAGAGTAAGAACTGCTCGCTAAGTTCCCAGCTACAAAACCTGGCAACTATGTAATCTCACTTTTGTTTCCTAGCTTCTCTCTAACAAGTCCAGAAGTTCAACTCAAGGCTCAACTGAAACCTCTCAAGGTCCAGCACCCATATTGACCTATTGTTTTCCTGTGTAGTGTGGATGTTGCAGTGGGACAATGTGATCACATGTCTTTCCTCAAGTTGGTTTCTGCCATCAGATGGTTTAAAACGCTGAAATAACCTCTTTGTCTGCAATACATTGTTTACTCCTTAAATGCTGGAAAGGTTTACCGTTAATGAATATTTTTAGTTGTGAGAAAGAAGTGCTCTTTTTGTGAAGATTTTCAGTTAGTAAATTAAACCCACTTTCAATTATGTGCAGAAAGGAAAAACTCCATCACTGAAAGCAAAATTTGACTTTGGAGTCACTGTCTGTATTCTGTTAGTCATAGTATTTTAAGTGTACAGTTCAATAACACTTTGTATGATAATAATGCAGTTATATACATATGACCCTTCAAAGAAAAATGCCTGAATGGCTTCTTAGCTATTTGCAAGATTGGAACAGAACACGGCAGCAAAGATTTTCCTATGCAGTGCTGCTTATTTTACTTCAGTAGAAATAGCCATTGTTTTACATAATAAATAAATGTTTTACATTTACATTTATTTTATATAGTCAGCCTTCTGAATTGAACAAATTAATTTAGTATAACTCCTGAAAATTTCTAACAGTGCAATAGGGGAACCTGGTCAACTGTGCCTTTAGGTCACATGGAGATGAGAGGCAGAGAAGGAAGGAGGAAGGTGAATGGAATATAGTGGAAGATATTTCCTGATAATAGTGATACGAGAACATACATCTGTGGCTTTGAAAGGTTTTCAGGTACACTCTTTCCTTTTACTGGTGAGATTTGCCATCAAGAGCAAAGGAATACGTTCCTTATTCCTACAGCAGAAAATGCACAAGCTTTTCTCCTTTGCAGGCTACTGTGAACTAACTGAATTTCTTTTTAGCCTGGAATTCCAGGTTTTGCTTTGAAGCCACCCAGTAATCTAAGCCCCTTATAAAGAGATGTCCCAAAGCTTTACAATAAGTTAGTAACTCCATTCATACATAGCAGTACTATTTGTAGCAATGATTAAATTTATCTGCAAAGGAAGCAAAGTGCTGTGAAAGGTTAATTCCAGATCAAGGATGCTGAAGTTATCTAAACTATCCAAATTCTGTTTCAAGTACAGGGTACTCTTTTTCAATTTTGCATCCTCTACACTAAATTGATGGGAATTAAAAAAACATAATAATAAAACATACAACTCATTTTCTGGGAGTGTGATAAAGACAAGGCTGAGCTATGTGGGAGAGAGATTAGTTACATCCCACGCAGAAGTAACAGGGGACAACATAAGAAGCTAGAAAGAAATGGAAGAGTGGGGTGGTCTGGGACTCATTTAATAGTTTTGTCTATCAGTTGCAAGGGGGAGATTTGTCCTTAAAAAGAAAATATTCAGTTACAATTAAATCCTATGTGTAAATGTGTGATTTTAATAATACCTCAGTTAGAAAATGTATGCCTTCAAAATGAAGAAATTCCCATTTTTTCACATTCCCCCCAAATTCTGTCCATATAAACAGATTTGATTGTACTCATTGTAGTATCTCTCTCTTTTTTTTTTTTCTTTTTTTTTTTTCTCCAAGCTCTCTTCCAATATGAGGGAAGTTTTGCCTTGCCATGCTACTACATAGAATTTGAAGTGCTTCTGCTCCTAGGCTGGCTTCTAGAATACAATAAAAATTCTCTCATTGGATGACCTAAGCTTGTTTCTTCTCCTACTGTTATGAGTAAAATCTAAGGATAAAACTGTCTTCCAAAATCAAAAGTTCTGTGGTTGGATTTTTCTTTTATTTTTAATTTTTTTTCGTAAAAGTAAAGTGTTAGAGAAATAATAGTTTTTGGTAAAGTACTACATATTGGCCCATTGTAGGAAAGGACTTAAAAACATTTCCAGGTAAACTAGACATGCTAAAACATATTGAAGTGATGAGAGAAGGCTCTGACTCAATTCTTGTTCCTATAAAGAACTGGCCCCACCTATGTCTTCCTTCATAAACTAACTGTAATGCCTTTGACTTTACTTTTATATTTATAATGGGCCTCTTTCTTACATATTTTAAATAATGCTGTGGGCATTTCCTTCTGAAAATGAAGGAATGACTTTCTAAACAGAATGTGAAATAATGGCATGCAGACTTATCACACCAACATGCTAATGTCTTTGTCTTCATTTTGACATCTCTCACTCATATTCCTGCTATTCCTGCTTCAGACTGACCACTTAAACTCTATTAATATTTTAATGATAAGAACGGGAGTGCAGAGCTCAAAAAAAAAAAGTAAATATTCCCCCACTTAATTCTTTTAAATTTATTTGATATTTGAATGACTGATGGGTATTACAACTTGAGAACATTTTAGTACCTCTCTAAAATAAATCAATTGTAGCAGATGTATTGACATAAAGTGGGTATTAACCAAATCAGGAAAGTCAGTCTGGAATGAAATCTTTGTTAGTGGACTCAAAGAGCATAAATAAAAAAAAAAAAAAAGGTTCTTAACCTACTTTATCTTCTGGCATCCAGTACAAGGGTTAGAGTTCATGACAGGGATAATACTGACAGTAGCTTATACTGATGTCTAAACAGCACTGTCCTACATTATTTTACCCAGAGTGGTTTGCAAAAGTAGAAGAGGTGGAATCTTCTGGATTTCAAACCATCCATTCATACGTTGAAATACTAGTTGGAGGTGAGGTGAGTGGATGATATTGTTGGCATTACTTACTTCTAACAGGGCATTTCCATTGTAGTCTTTATTATGGGTCAGTTCTATACACTTTATTGATGTGAAAGTTGAGAGTGAAATTCTCTGTGCTGATGTTCTGTCTGAGGCTAAGGAGAAGACTTGTTTTTATTCTGGGAAAGAATCAATGATGACAATCTTGACAATAGGGTGGCAAGAAATGTGCCATCTTAACTATGTCAGTATTGGAACTAACTTAATTGTATACTAGTGACTTTTCTTTGCTCTCATAGTTCTGCTTTACTTTGATATTAGTGTTTGAACTGTCCAAAAAGGCAGCAAACTGTGATGAGCTCAACAGCCACGAGGAAAGGCCTTTTCACTGTAAAAGAGAAGGAATGGTTTTCATTGCATGCATACCAACAAAAAATAATGTCTCCATAGCCAAACAGGGCTGGGAGAGGTGCATGGGTATCAGTATAGTGTTGTGCTAGAGAGTGATGACTTGCACAAGCAGCATCCTAATTTCTGCTGTGGTATTTTTTGTTAGCCTTGTGCTTTCAGAGTTTGCACAAGGAGTAGAATAGGTAATGATGTTCTGTTGTGCCACTAAACAAAGTAAAAACTATGAGAAACACTCTGTACAAACACTGAAATAACACTTGGACATTCTGCAAAATTCTTTAACAAACAATGCTGTATTTGTATGTCAAAACTTGGCAAAATGAGCCTGTGGCTCCAGCCTCAGTGCAAAAGAACTGGATGAGGATCTTAGTATAAGGACTAGATTCCTTTGCTGATCTCTCTTATAATTCCTTCACTTTCAGAGACCTTCACAATGTGAACTAGGTCAAAGGAAGTCTCATAGCCTGCCTTCACTGACACCTCATGTGACCACAGAGCTCAGTGTTTACTTCTCCAGGATTTTCAATGAGGACTCTGTAGTGACTTCCCAGATTTTAGTCTTTATGCAGCTGCTTGTCTACTTCTAAGAAATCTTACAGGATTTTAGAAAAGGGAAAAGGATCTACTACAGCTATAGAAGAAGGAAAAACTTGAGTGATAAGGCTGTTAGCAGTAAACTGAAGAAATAGGTGAAGAAATAGGAAGATAGGAAAATTAGAGAATATATTTAAGCCAGCATTTCACTTAAATGCACAATTCTGTCTAAAACAGTAGTAGTATGAGATACAGTCTAAACAGAAAATGTTCTAAGCAGTGAAGTTACATGTTCTTTACTGAAATTTTAAGTAACTATTGCTTAAGGGAATCATGTTGTTGTCTATTTCTAGAACACAGTGGGGAAAAAGCATATTTGAGGAAAAAGATGTGTATTTGAAGGAAACATGAATGAGATCATGGAGAAATGCATATAAAACTAATATTCTTTATTAAAAACAGTAATAATCATGAATTGATGTATTCAATTTTTTCAAGATTTTCTATTAGCTAATAGGGCTGAAGGGCCTTTATTCCTACTTCATATTTGCAGTTTGTAGTGAATGAATTAATTAGTATATCTGTAAACTCTTGAAAATAGAATAGCATGTAAGAGTTCCATAGAGAATAACCTGGTTTTTTTGTTTTTGTTTTTGTTTTTTTTCCCCACTGTCTTCTTCTAACATTACCGTAAATACTGCTGAGGGATATATATGAGCATGCAATCCAGTGCTTTTATACTAGAAGATGTCAAAAATAGTCATGCTGACATGCTGACCTTTTTTAAATTTTCGTTATGTAGAAGAACATGGGGGCACTGAGGTGTCATTCTCTAGAACTGCCCTGTTTCTGTGAAGGAATGAGGTGACCAGATATGGGTATTATGATCACTGTGCAAAGTAATCAGAAACTCCTTAAATACAAATTTCTCTAAAAATGTCTTAGAATTTTAAAACATCCATACTTCTACATTCTATCCGTAGTTCTGTGTCCTTGACGAGGACATGAGAGACAAGATTATAACAGGATCATTTTCTACATCTGCACAGTCTGTGGCTAGCTTGGCAGTACAGAGTCTATCAGAAAACAGGGATGAGGAGTTCCTACACGCCCCCTGTATATTTGGAAGAGACTGTTGCAGACCAATTCCACCCCACCAAAGGAATGAAGTTGTAGCACTCACTGGAGAAAGACCTCTGTCACACCCCCTGTCCAGTCAACTGCAAAGCACAGACATATGCAGGTATAGGCTTATCTTCCAAATGCACGGTTTATTACCTGGGAGCACAAAGTGAATTTTCAGTTCAGAAGTTGCACCAACAGGTAACACTGCTTTTCCCTTGCATTCTTTACTTTCTACCAGTAGCATTCAGCATAAAAAATGGGCTTCAGATAATGCCCAGTGCCTCTATGCTTCGTAATGAGATGTTAGCCACTAGATGCTGCTCATGCATAGTTACACACTCATTTTGCCTCCAACCTTATTGCTTCTCTCTGCTCCGAATGATGCTAACTTTTGTACAGTTCTCTATTTCACAAAACTTTGTATTCTTGAATATAAAGAAATGCCAACAAGAGAAGAAAGCTTGTATTAAGAAGTTTATCTGTCACAAAAGAGATGACTCACTTAAAGCTCCTTAGAAAATCCCGTGCACACAGGGAACATTTGACCCAAATGACTGGATTTATTCTACACTTGGACAGTCATGCTTAATTTGTCATTCTCATTAGCTAGATAAAATGTTATTAGTTCTCTTTTGTGCTTGTCTTTTCTTTTTTTATAAGCTCAGCTGCAAGCAGAGAAACTAATTAGATAAACATTTTGACTTCTGAAAGTGAATAATTAGCAAGCAAGTTATATAAGGATGTTTAAGGTAGTACCAGCCTTTTCTTCCTTGATTTTTTAATTTCTTTTTTTATTATTATTATTTTCTTTTTTCCTTTTAACATTGCATGCCTCATTCTTTTGGTTTTATATGTATAGCAGCAATCACTTCTGTCATGAAAATGCAGCTATAAACTTCTTTACAATAATAGCCAGGAGTGCACTGTGGAAAGGTTTTAGCATTGCAGATTTATTCTTTCTCTTATCAAATTTTACTGCACGTTCCCTCTGAAAATGTAACACCTTAATATTTATTAAGAAAAAAAAAAAGAAGAGGCACAGTGCTTGTTATGTTTCCATTATAATAAAAGTATTAGTGGAATCCATTCAGTGTGACAGTCAATGCAGAGGGAATGTTACTGAAATATAAATAAGCAATTTCATTCTTCCAGTTAATTCTGATTTTCAAACAATGTTCTCTTATTTTCTCCATGATACCATTGTATTGGTAATAGACTGAGACTTGACTAAGTTGTCTTCTAGCCAATCAATGACAGAATTCCATGCCTAGTGCTTAGTCTCTCGTTATATATCAGTATTTGTTGCTTTCAAATTGAGAAGGTGACCTGCATAAACCAGTCGGGCAGAAGACTATTTGAATTTTAGGCTAAATGCGACTGAAAATTTGCTTAAATTTATAGGTACCTCATAAAATTAAGGACTTATCTGGAAATTGTTTAACTCTTTTTCCAGTACTATTAGCACTGATTTGAAGAGAAACCTTGAGCCTGTACAAAAACAGACTAACTAACTGTAAAAGTTTTCTTACTTGCACAGAGGGATAAATAAGCGCAATTGTCTCAGTCTGAGTCTTGTTGAGAAGGCTATAGTGAGAGAGCTCAGAGATAATCCTTACAGACTTAGCTAAATACTCCTTTTCTTAATTCTTGTGAGCTTGATAGCCAGGGACACCTATATCATATGCATTAAAGCATGGAGAAAATAGAGGAAAAAGATAAATTGAGCACAACATACGTAAGTGAGGAATAAACTGTAGCAGTAGGGTCAACCACCCTTGCTGTTCACTATAATTGCTGCCTCGCTGCACAAATGTATATTTGAGGGAGAATACATTGAGTGGCTCGTGCAGTCCTGTAGTACGGTGTGATTTTAGATGAAGCAGATCTGGCAAGCACTGCTAGATTTGGACCTGCTAGCTGACACTGTGTTTATTTTGCCTCAGTATAGGCAGCTGGAAGGTAACAGACTGCCACATGCATTTCATCCATAGAGGGAGAGGGATGACGGAGAAGTTAAGATAAGCATGGTTACAGAACTGAAGCAAGGAAAACTAATCTGTCAGAAACAGACAGGGATGATTCTCATAGAGCAAGAGACATATATCACCAATCAAAATAGGCTAGGAGAAAGATATGCATAAGAAAAAGCTTTGGGGATGTTTTTCGTATTGTAGAATATCTGGCAAGTCAAAGAGGTATTACAAGGTGTATTCTGTGTTCTGATTAGGTGAGGTGGTAAGATAAAGCTTAAATGGGATTGACTCTCTGCAGAAAGTAAAGCCCAATTTAAAAAAGTAAATATCTCTGTGCCACTAGTGCCCACTGACAGGACAGATTACCAGGAAAGAAAGTACTTCATATCATCTTGTAGCGTATATAAATGGATATAGATATCTACATGGCATATATAAGTAGGTATACTCAGAGCTGAAAATATTTAGCAATACATCTATGAAAGGAGATCACTGTACATGAGTATATATAAGAAAAGAAATGAAATTTCACCTGCAGAAAGCCCTGATAAGAAGATCCTTCCCATACCCTTCAATATCGCAGCTAAGCAAGGTATTCTGATAAACATAACAAGAAATATCTTGATAAAGGAAATGTCTTATTTTGATGGATATCAAAATAAATATATATATATATATATTTGCATTTACTGGAAAAAAATATCCGGAGTCACTAAAGTATACGATCATCAAAGGACAATAAAACATGTTTTTTATTTATAATTTTAAAAGCCATATATTCTACAACAGAAATAAAATGAAATGTGTAGAAGGACCACACTGAAGGAGGTATCTATTAAAAAGCTGACAGATGAATTTGAGCAGTTGAGTACAGGGCTGCTTAGAGTATTTTTTTTACAATGAAAAAACCAAAGAGTGAAATTAGACTAGGATGAATTGGGAAGCTTCCCAGGGTAATGAAGAGTCGCAGCATACCATCTGTTTGAATGGGGAAAATAACTTATTCATGTGTATTCTTCATCCAGCTGTGTATTACAGAGGTAAAGGTGCTGGTCGAAAAAAATGGCACAAATAACATGAGTGGTGACAACTAGAAAGAACATGCAATAAATACTGACTGGCTCTCAAGACACCTCAAATGCAAACACAGTTTGGATCAATTTTCCACATAACAGCTGTGAGAATTATTTTTCTGCAATATCCAGAAAATTTCTAAAGTAACCTGAGAATATATTTTTCTCATTTAAATATATGTTAGTGTGAAGAAGTTGACTACTGGAATAGTATGGGAGCTGGACAATAGGCTGGCTATGAAGCAGGCTGACTAGAATTCTAATTAAAAGTGTTTCTGGTATATTATGCAAAGAAAACATAAATAAATTTTAAGGAGTTAAATGGACACATGAAGGCTTTGTTTCTAATTGGATGCAATAGTAATTGCCGGGCAAAATCTTATTTTTTTTTTCTCCCATGTGCCCTTCTTCAAACTTATTCTGGACAGTGTAATGATGGTGAACAGTATAACACTGTATTTAATGTGCATGTTTTGTTTTCATGTTTGTGGAGAGCTGGATCATGCCATGCTTAAAATGAAGAATCAACCCAAGTTGCTCGTGCTTACTGACATCCTACATGCTAAATCTCATTGAAAAATCAACTTGCCTCTCATATTCTAAATGCTGTGCTGCTCTGGAAGGGCACATCTGCAGAACTGGGCAGATCTGCTAATTGACAAGGGCCTCTTTCAGCAGCCTACATCTGTCTTCTACATAGCTTGAAAGCTGCCTCCCCTCAGATGCTCTCAGAAGAATTGTTCTGATCCTTCAGATGACCAGGCGAGACCTCTTATCTTTTTCAGGATGCAGAGATGTAATTATAAAACTGTAAACTAGATGTGAGACTTAATTATAATGTCAAATAGATTGGATTTTAATCAGCTCTCTGGATATACATTTAGGAAGGATTTATCAGGGCAATGACCTAATTTTTAGAGTACGGATTTTAGTTAAACATTCAGAAAACAATTTGGTTCAGTGCCTGTAAAGAGGAGACAGATAGATGTAGACCACTGCTTTTTAATGAGTCCATCTCAATCATGGCACAAGCTTTAGGAAACAAATTAATCTCTGATGTAACACTAAAGAGAATTACTGTGTAATGGTAATGATTCCAGTCTTCAGCACAGTGGAAGAAATACTAAGAGAAGTTGCTATAGGACATGAGAGGACATTACAGCATGTAGACATGTATGTTTGAACAAAAGTCATTGCAGATACTCAGAGTGACGGACAGGTGACTTACAGGGGGTATGGTTCCATCTGGACTCACCATGTTGAGTGTTGTGGGACAAGGAATCAGAAGGGTCTGCCTCACTCTGAGTAGGAGGATGTTACTCCCATGAGTAGCAAGGTCCTACAGTTCCTGCTGAGATAAGAATTCAGGAAGAATTCTGAAAAAGAATTCTGAAAAATAATTACCAGTTTGATCACAAACTGGTCACAGGAGGCTGTCAGAAGAGAGGGCCGTTGAGAGCAACACTGCACTGATGCTGGGTAGTGACCATGGGCTGCAGCAAGAACTTCTCTGTTGCTCCAACAGGCAATGACCTGGAAAGGATTCTTCCTTTTCAGTTGCAGAACTTACTGCAATTTGTTGGGCTCGGTATTAAGAGGGAGCAGACACCTGGGAAGGTTCTTCTATCCAAAGACATTCATCAGTACCCTTTCTGGTCCTCTCTCCTCAGGCTTCTCTGCTTCCCATCTCTCAGTAATTGAAGTAATTACTCTGAATGAAACTGACAAGTTCACAATTTTGCCCAGGTTTATTTTTGAAGAAGTGATCTGTTTTACAGTAAAATCTACCAACACTTTTAGGAACCATCTCAAATAAGCAGGCAATAAGGATTACAAAAATCTGGCCACCGCAGTGATTTTTAAGTACGGTAATGTAGTAAGACCAAAGAAATGCTGCAGTTAAGGAAGACTGCACAACTGCAAACAAAATTTGTAAAAAAATAAATCACAACATCAAGATAATGGATTAGTGCTCTGCTAATGGCCATTTGAAAACACAACAAAGACATTCTATAGCAGTTTCATTACAGAATCACAGGATAGCCTGGATTGAAAGGGACCTCAAGGATCATGAATCTCCAACCCCCCCGCCACATGCAGGGCCACCAACCTCCCCATTTAATACTAGACCAGGTCTAGTATTAGAGGTTTATAGAATTCCGTAGAAGATCATAGCATGTTGGTTTGGCAGGCTGTATCTTCTCATTCCATCCAGCTGATGTTCACTTACTTTCCAGTGCGGCAGAGAATATCACATATCTTTTCCAGGTTCTCAGGTTGACCAGACTGATGAATGTATCTCCTTGGATGATGGGGTTATGCAAACTGCTCTTGCGCCCTTCCAATAGCATTTATCTCTTTAAAACAGTTGGCTATGGTATAAATGTGACATTTGTAATAGAACAAACAAAACAGAAAAGAAAGCAGGGAAAGAAAAAAAAAGAAAAAGAAAAAAAAAGAAAGGGAAAGAGAAGATAAGAAGGCACCCCAAGCATTTTAGATACTATATTTTGATATGTGAAAAAATTGATTTTGGATTGTGAGGGAAGCAGAGCTGAGAAGGAATGTCTTTGAAACAGAGAAACTCTAAAGAAGTCAAGATATCTTTAAACTTTTCCTTGTTTCATTTTGTACTTAGACTGCATTCTTAAGTAATCAAGCTCAACAGGATACTACAATAATAGATCATCTACCAGTAATACGAAGAAGTTGTGGCTTTTTTTTTCTTTTTTTTTAAATGTAAAAACATAGCTAAAAAAGCATGCTTTTCTGAATAATTTTCAAATTATAAATGAGCTATGGTCTCTTTTCTGATACTCAGTGAAAATTGTTTCTTCCATTTAAATTTCTACACTAAAATACATGCAAAAGATCAGAGCTGGACTCCATACATTGTGCCTGAAAGCCATTACCAATCATAAACTCAGACCCAGTGAGAGAAAAATTTACCAGGATTTCATACAGTTAAAATAAACTACTGCTCTTATAAAGTCTAAGTTTCTGGGAAAATGCAGAACTATTGTTTAATACAGTTTCCAATTCAGAAGTGTGAACGGTAATGCTCATTGGTTTAGGAAGGCTGGTAAAAGAGTATCATTCCCCACTAATAAAGAGGGATCTCAGGTTTTGTTATAACATTATGGTGGATATATATAGTTATTTCCAGTATTTGGATTTGAGTAGAGACACTAAATTTTATATCATTCCTGGTAATATTGCACTTGAACATAACAATCCTATTATGAACCTGGCATTCATCTGGTCATAATTCTTATGAAAATTCTCTGCAAATGATTTCCAGATGATATTTGGGAATCATGCATGCATGTGCCAAAATTGAACAAAAGATCATTTTCATAATGTAAAAGTAAGCTTCAAAATTACTCTTAAGAGTCACAGTACATTTTATATGAGGTAAACCTTTTTTTATTAAGATCAATCACAGGAAATTTTTTTCTGAATATAAACACCTATCTATTTCTTTAAAGGATACTCCTACATAGAAGAAAACAAGTGAAGTGTGAAAATCACAGTCTTGAACTTAAAATCTCATTAATCACATTTTTTTTGCAATTGCAATTCTATGACTTTTAATATAGCAAAGATAAAAATACAAATGTAAGATTATTCTATAAGAAAGCTTATGTAAATATAAATCCATAAAGCCCCAAACAGTTTTTACATGGAAATTTCAAATACTCTTGCATGGCTTTTTAATCAGCAGAGGAGTGCAATTTTAATGTTTATGGTATAACAAAGCCTCTATTGACATGACTGCTATACATCATGTTTAGAAGGGTAGTTAATTAAAGCAAGATTGGTTTCTTAATACCATATGCAAAGGTTTAAGAAGAGTTTTGGGGGCATATGTGTTTTCTCGGGTTCTATTTCGTGTTGAAATCTTGGCAACAAAATCACATTTCATCTCTGTGTTGCAGTAACATAAGTTTCGGAAACCCTAAATATCTTGATGTCATATCAGTGACAATGACAATGACATTGATTCACTTTAGTACACTGAGATATAAAGCTGAGCAATTCTACTAACACTGTCCTCTCACAATTGGATTCTACTCAAATTACATGGCAGGTAGCAGTGTATTTTAATTAAGAACTGCTGCCTTAATCTGCTGCACCAATAGTCTGAGACAATGGGAGTTAAGCTACGCTGTTAAGGAAAGGAGGAGTGGAGCTGCCTGTCACATAACAAGTACATCACCCAGCTTTGGAGCAGTGCTTGAAAAGAGTGATATGCCAGCACAATGGATAAAAGATGAGGCTGCAATTGCAAGCAGAACAGGTAGGCAGTTCTATGCATAAGAGTAAAGAACAGATTTTCTAGTTTTTATTGCATTTTCTATTTTACTTTTGGAAGATAAATGGAAACAAAAAAAAAGAGGCAATTATGGGATGGTAAAGGTTTTTTGTGTGTGGGTGGGTAATGGGTATTTTGAAATTAGTAGTTAAAAAACACCATATACTATGTGGATGGAAAAAAAACCATTAAAAATTACACAATTTTGGCACCTCTGTTCAAAATGTCAAACAGATTCCAACTTTCTGTCTGTGGGTTTCTGTCCCAGGTGGGCACCCATCCCCATGAGTAGACAGCTCACTCCCCCCACACCCAGTGAGACGGGGCTGAACAGAGGATACACAGGGGTTAGGAAGGTTATGGGTCAAAATAAAGACTGGGAGAACACTCCTTGGTTGCTGGAAAAACAGGCTTAAGGAATTTAACTTAATTTATTGCCAAGTAGCATAAATATTTAATTACCCATCTGAGTACTTGGAAACAAAGAAGAAAAACATTAAAACACCTCTTGTCTCCTTTTCCCAGACTTCACTCCAAGCATTTCTCCTTCCCCCTTGTCATCGCTGCAGGTCGCACTCAGTCCATTCAGAGGGGCAATGAGTGAGGCAGGAAGTGTTGGGTAGATTTCTCCCTTCTGCCTTCTCACACATTTCCTATGCTCTGAAGTGGGTCCTTCACAAGATGCAGCTGTCTCAGAAATGCCTGCTCTGAACTGGATCACCCCCTCCTCTTTTCAGCCTGAGGTTTGCCCTTTCTCTCCAGTGTTCTCCGTGCCTGTTCACTAGTTTCTACCCTTCCTTTTTCACACTCTCCCCAGTATGCCCAATTGTAGCTACTGGGCCTGGCTGTGCCCTGTCGTGGGGCCATTGGATCTCCATACTCTTGGGGATGACACCTGTATATCCACACCTTGTACACTATCAGAAGTATATCAGTAATTCCGTATGGTTATCATAAGTTGAAAGTCTGACAAACAAGCAACACAGTAATCACACAGTCCAAAACTACCTGCGTGCATCATGGAAGGGTTAATAGAGCAATGTTTATTTCCTCAGGAGTTTGTGGCTAAAACCATCTTCTACATCAGACAGATGGGAAAACAGGCAGAAAGAAGCTGTTCTTCCCACCTCACTATCATGCATCCAAGCTGTTCGTGATCTAGCAGTAAGCACCAGAAGACGGTAGAGTTGGTGTTAACATCCATGCTGTTAATGGTGAGGTATCATTTACTGCTCCCGTGACGTCTCCATTGTTGGGTATTGCACCTATGGCAGCACAGGCTGAAACTCCAGAAATTCATAATAAAGATCTCATACACCCTAACTGCAATTCTTCATTGGCAAACATTGCTTAGCCTGGTTAAAGACCCATCAGGGACTGCTCAACACAACGGTGTCCAGATGGAGGGGAGTCAACAGCGGAGTCAGAAGTTATATATGGTGTTCTCTGAAAATACTTTCTGGGCACTGTCAGACAAATGTGAAAGCAGTGCTATATTCTCCCATGGTAATTCAATGTATTCCACTCTTATCTGGTTTATATTCTATGCTGTGAAGAAAATCAGATGATGCCAGCTTTATTTATCCTTCAGAACTGTTTTTGTTCCACATATTGTTGCACAGACATGGAAACTATACATTAATCCCTTGTTATTCCAAAAAGACAATGAATTCAGTGCACAACGCTTTGTTTAAAAGCCACTTGGAAGATTTAATCAGAATTCCAGAGCTCAATCAGCTTCAGAAATATAATAAGTTCTATTTTCAAGGAATATTCTAGGAATATGATGTGCTCATTCAAATCTGGTACTTCAAATGATCCATTCAATCAAGACTGTCTGGCTTAAAGGAGCCTCTTGACAAATGTGTGTTCTGTAACTGGTTCTCACCAATCACCACAGCACTGAACTTTCATGATAAATTTTAACAAAGAAAAAACAGTAAAGAGACAGGTTCTTCCTAGCCATGCAACTACATTCAATCTGATAGGTACTGATGTGCTTTAACCAAGACAGACAATTGTTTTCAGAGCCAGTCACCAACATTCCTCCATTTAAGCCACATTTAAGCCAATTCTACCATCTCACTGTTTTGTATATCTTTGGAAATATGTCAAAAGTCCCACAGGAACAAGTGTCTGCCTAAACCAAACTTGCTGCAGAAACATATTTGCAATACTCTTAATCTTCCATTACAGTGTTGTTTTCAAAAATTCATATGTCACAGTTGCATTTAACAGTCAAGATAAAGCTTATTTTCAAATTTAGTGAACCAGATTTAAACTTCATTCCTTAGATATGCATTTACTGTGGAAAATATAACTCTAATTAATTCCATGTTTTCTTTAAAACATTTTGTTTCAGTGGTTTCTCTGCCTATGAATTTACTAAGGGCAATATTTCAAATTATACAGGAAAGATCATGAGAAGATCATGGTAAAATCTGAGGGCAGGAAAAGAACGTCTGCCTTTATGATATAAAATATACTTTATTGCCAGTTATTCACATAGTATTGATTCTGTAGAAGAGACTGCAGGATCATTTAAGATGTTCCTTATTTAAATTATAAAGTGCTACTAAGCAGGAAGTTAGAATTCCCAAATTGCTAAACCAATTATTGAAGAAGCCTATCAAACCTGATAGCTCTGGAAAATATGTTTAAAGGTTTATGAAAAAGAATTTGTTTGAGGATGGAGTACATGTTTCAGTATGCTCTCATCAAAAGATGCACACCATCAGACAGTGCAGGACCAAATATAGATGGTTAAAAAGCCCTTTATAAGCCTCTGTTCTGAAACTGATTTTAGCTATTAGTAAAGGTGTTAACATCAGTGCTGTGTCTACATTAACATGACTTCTTCATAATGATAGTTGGAGATTCAGCTGGGTCTGTTGACATGTTCAGCATTACAACAGGAATAAATTACTCTGTAGTATAGGCAAAAAGTGGAATACATTTGCCAAATTCTTCATCTCCTGTAGAGGTTCCTTTCATACAACACACAGATCTACTGAGAACAGAATTCTCTTCCTACGGTCCAGAGTTGGGCAACATGAACCAAAATAAATTAGCTCTTATTATTTAGTCAGACTTAGCTAATGTGAAAAATGAAACTTCCTTCTCCCTTGCCCCCTCTCCTCTTCTCTCCCTCCCCCCCCACCCCCCACACTTATTTGATCTGTCAAATTACACTATTCAGTTCAAACACCTGGTTCTTAATGAAATAGGCTATCCCATCTATTATTTCTTTCATGTACGGCTGCTTAGAGTGCCAATAACTTCACATGCATATTGCATTATCCACAACAGCTAATACTATAGTACTCCTGGCTTTGTATTTGTTTACAATTACATTGAATTCCGATGTGTTTGCCAGGTACCTCATGGACCATCTAAAGTAAAAGCTTTAAAATTAGGCTGCCAATCACATTTTACAATAAGTCTTTACCTAGACACCAGTCTCTAAGTCAACCAGAAAGATGTCTTGAGCACCCCAACTTTAATGTTTTTGCTTCTCTAAAAATATACTTACTATGTTCACACAATTACTAATTAAAAAAAAAAAGTTCTGTAATTCTTGCACATATTGATGATATTTAACAGTGAAAATCTCCTCTACTAAATATTTTAGACAAACTTGGGAAAAATAAATGTTTGTGCGTGACTTTATCACAACACTTGAGTTAAAGAAAGTAAATCAGTATTAAAATTAAAATGTTATACTGATTTTATTTTCATTAGAATTTAATATAATATCAAATACATATTGCTAGATAAGGTTTGCCTATGTAATTTCTTATCTTTTAAGGAATAAAAATTCAGATTTTTTTTTTGTTATTTTATTTTTGTTATTGTAACTAAACTTGAATCTACTTATTGACCCATTAAATAAGGGTCTAATTGCATTCAAAAAAATTGGAATAAAGACTAACTACACTGAAAAAATAAAATCAATCTATACAGTAGATAAAAATTATATTGTGTCATAGAGAACTGGCAAGGACACTACATAAAATATTATCTATGGATACAGAAATACTTTGGCTTTATTCTTGTTGTTTCATAGGTTTTAAATGCACTTACATATGGCTGAATGGAAAAACACCAGTATAAGACTAATTGAAACTGTTAGTATTAAACCAGAATATCTTACTTCAGTATTGTATCTTTATCTTCAGACTAAATTTCACTGAAGACATTTGTATGGAACCCTCATAGAGCTCTGTGAAAGAATTTTTGTCAAAGTGTTACCAAGTTGTCTAAATTAAATTCATTTAATATTCAATTGGTCACGGTGAATTAGTAGATTCTGATTAATTGAATGTGCACTCATGAATATCAACACGTTAAATAGAAACGCACCTTGTTACTCTAAACTCAATAACTGAGAATTTGAGCAGTGATACAATAATGACTGGCTGCATATAGAAATTACATCTCTCTTTGAAATGACATCACATACTGAAACATTTGAGGAGAAGAAAAAAGAAGGGGGAAAACTGTTCCCTGTTTTTGAAATTCCTGAAGCCTTCAGTGACCATGTAATAATCTACGAGAAGTGAGTGGGTGGCAGGGAGGGAAAAGGAAATGGAGAGACTGAGCTGAGAAATCTGTTCTTTCTTTTAAATTTGATTAGCTGCCGAGGGGAGCATCTCTCAATCTACCCTATATTCTGTCACCTAGGAATTATTCCAGCATGATCTCAAAACTGACTTGGATATTTCTTCTGCACTTGAAGGCAGGAAAGTGTTTGAGGAAGAGAAGCTCTATCTGCATGAATCTCTTGAGAATGGGTGCTAAGGCAATTGGCAGAGAATCTGCAAGGAAGAGAGAGACAAGTTTTATTCAGCAGCTCCTTAGCTATGCAAAGAACGTTCAGAAAATCTATTTTATATTTATGAGAATGCCACATACTCAGAATCATAAACTTTATTTCATGCACAATAACAGAAAAAAAAAAGACTTCCGAATGCCAAACAAGACATTAAAAAAAGAAAAAAAAAAAAAAAAAAGTTACTTTTTCCCAAGCTTGAAACTGCTTTATTTTAAGTAACATTAATGTTTACTAAAAGGAAAGAACTCCAGGTACAACATTCTCTCCTGGAAAATTGCAATCTTATTGATTATTTTAAATTAGGTAAAGTTTGAGAACATTTACAGATCACATTCACGTAGTATTTCAAATTTTGCATATTACATTATAATACAGAGAAATTGCAAATGAAAACAATTATCATCTTAATATTAAAACCATTCACTTCTTAATGAATTTGCGCATGTGCACTGGTGTTTATTAATTGTGTTACATCTGATTATGTAACTGATATCCAAATAAGTTCCACATTTTGTGTCTCTACAGGAAAATTTGAATTTTTTATTGTCTCTTTCATTGTTTCATGTTAGAAAAATTGTTTCTATAGTCTGCTTATTTCACTTCAACTGACAAAATCATGTCATTTCCAGAACATTTTTGATTTCCCATCTGATTAAAAACCAAATGCTAATCCAGATAAGTGATAGACATCAGTTTTTCAATGATCACTAGAACAGTGGAAAATCTTAGCACTTTCATGTGAGATTTATACAGAGATAGTATTTATATGTAAAGCAGAAAAAAGGAAAGACCAGTTTCAGCTTGTGAAAGGACTTGACTCTTTTTCTGCATAGTTAGATTTTTTGGTTTTATTTTTAAAACAATGTGGATGGAAGTGCTGACTGTATTTCAATAAATCATGATAATTATGTAAATTGTTTGTTTGCAAATATGCAAACCAGAACTGCCAGTAATGTAGCATGACATGTCATTATTGTTGATAGTGTTTGTTTATTTTAGGAACTAGTTTCAAAAGATACACTTTGCATAGTTGAATACTACTTTGTATTTCCTATTAAGGTCACATTGACCAGAGCAATCTGCATGAATGTCTTCATAAAAAAAAAAAAAAAAAAAAAAGGACAAGGAGATGTCCTATTACCATATTCACTCAAAATGTCAGAGGTAGTCCGGAATTTGTTTAATCAAATATAGGATCACTTATTCCAAAGAGAACAGTTGTGATCTTTATTTTTGTGGCTGCTATAAGGAGACGTGTTATTTGCTATCAGCAGGGCAAACAAGCTAGTTGTCTTTAGCTGTCTCTCTGTGAATGGAAAGATAGATTTCTTTTTATCGTTTCCTACTCTGGTACAGATGAGTACATATACTTTTCTGCCCTATCTATACTTGGCATTCATTAGCTTATGAACAACAAATACAGTATTTTTATTCCATGCTTTTCCCACTCCAGTGAATCGGTTATTATAAGAATAACTCCACTCTTCAAAAGGATTTCTCTATCAAAATGTCCAGTTGACAAAAAGTCAACTGGAGAACAGAATTAACTTTTATTAGACAGTGATTTCTTCATAGAATTTGCTATGAGGGCAGCATAGGCATATGACAAAAACTACACTTGTGAGCAAAGAAAAACACACATGGAAAACATTTGGGTGAGAGCGAATGGGCTCATAGTCCTGAGAAGAGACCTATTGGGCAGAGGGAGGCCTCACAAAGGACCAGCAGATGCCTGTTTCCAGCTTCAGACTGCTATTTATCTGGTCCTCCGGATGTGACCATCTAATTTGGAAAACAGGAGCTCAGCTGGCACTCAAACTGGTGATAACAAGAATAACAAGAAAGAATGTCATATTTATGTGAGTAACAAACAGAAGTACAACAAAGATACCAACTTACCACTGAAAATGGCTGGCAAATTAGTTACAAATGACGAAGGAAATGTTTAGCTGCCTTCTTTGCTTTAGTCTTCATGGATAAATTTAGACCCCAAGTCTCTGTGCCATTAGGTAGTAAAGCAAATTGTAAATCCTCAAGGAGACTGAATCTAGGGAACATCTGTACCAAAAGTACATGTACAAATCTATGAGACCTGACAGATAAGTCCAAGAGTGCTAGAGGTGCTGCTGATACTGGCATTATTCAGAGCCACATTTCATCACCTTTGAAAATACATGGAGACCAAGGGAAGTCCCTAATGGTTAGGCCATTTACAGAAGGGGAAAAAAAAAATAGATCTGAGAAACTACAGACCAGTATGCATCCATTCAGCCTCTGGGAAAATTTTAGAACAGGTCCTTAATTGAAGCTATTTCTAGACACATGAAGGACAAAAAGGTGTCATGGAAAAGCTGAAAAGGATTCGCCAAGATCCACCATAGACCATCTTCACTGCCCCCTGTGACAAGTCAATTTACTCACTGAATAAGAGGAAAGTTGTGAATGTCAGCTACCTTGATTATAGCAAAGTGTCTGACATTGTGAGACATCCCCCACAATATCCTTCTGAATTGATCAGATACAGATTTGACAGTTGGACCAGAAGAAGGATGAAAAACTGGCTAATGGCCAAGCTCCAAAGTTAGTGGTTAATGACTCAAAATCAAGCTGGCAGTCAGTCAAAAGTGAATTTTTTATGGGGTCGATATTGCATCTGATACCATTCAGTATCTTTAAAACAAAGTAGATGATAAAATTGAAGTTACCCTTACCAAGTATGGACATCAGCAATCTAGGAGGAAAGGCAGATATTCTGGACAGAAAAGGCACCATTCAGTGAGACTTTGAGCAGGCTGCAGGATTGGACCAACAAGAATTGCATGAGAATAATCTGAATTCATGCACTCAACAAAAAATTCCTAAGCAGCAATACAGGATGAGATCTAACTTACTGCTGAAAACATCCATAGAACAGCATGCTAAAAATGGGTATCCTACTTGCCATGAAAACAAACCACATCCTAGGTTGCATCAGTAAGATATTCTTGCTGATTAAAACAAGGTATGTGATTATTATTCCATTTCAATTGACACTTGTTAATCTACACATGACATATCACATATACTTTGGTCTCATCAGTTCCATCAAAAACATTGAAATGATCCAATGTAGCACACCAAAATGAGTAATGAATTGGAGAACATGACATATGGAGCTGGTTTCCAGCTGATATAATTCAGAATCAAAACAGATGAGAAGAACAGAATTGGCTCAATTACAAATCGGCCCTCAGAACTGCATGTCAGCAGAAGTCCCAGAAGGAATTTACACCTGATTGTTATTCAACAGGAACTTCAATGCTCTGCTTAATGATATGCTGCATGGACTCGGTATTACTAGAATGACACATAGCTAAGGGATAAAAACCAACCATTACATCAATACCTTCAGATGTTTCCAATCTTTCTGTCAGTCACTTATGTTTCAGGAAAATAATATTCTAGAAATGCCAGATGCTTAAAGCAGAAGTAAGTGTCCTCTGTATTGGATGTTTCCTTGCTTCAAACTTTGGTGTCCATATTGGTAGCCTTTTACCATCGTTCATATTAAGAACTGTCTACATAGTTGTATGTGGTAGCAATAGCCAAGCTGTTTCTCAACAGACTGATATTAAATTCTGGACCTGAAACAGTCTGACTATAGTAACAAGGAGTACAGCCTGGAACAATATAATCTGTGTTCACAGTGCAGTTTAGCTCACTCTTGATTTCCAAATGAAAGTGCCTTAAATTGCTTCCTAACAAGTAAAATTGTCTTACTGGAATTAACCTTTGTAACTCAGGACCTGAAACCTCTGTATCATGCTATGAGTGTATAAAGTGTTGCCAATCGTCTCTTATTACACTATTTTTTGTAAATCATGCAAGTAAATTATTTCACCCATGTTACCTATGGAACCTCCACGTTCCAGGACTTAAATATGTTACAGATTTTCATGTTTTGTTCAGATGTCTCTTTCTTTTTTTATATATCTCTCTGATCATTGACAGCTATTTTTCCTCCATCTATTGAAAAAGAAAAGAAAAAAAAATCAATCTAAAACATATTGATTTAAAAGAACACATTTCCATTGAAAAGGCTGGCAAGGTCTTTGATAAATAACTCCAGCTTATCTTTTATTCTCATTGCATTAGCAGTTCAAACCACAGAAAATATTCTGAGAATCCAGGAGCTTGCTGTTTTTTGTAGATTCCAAGGTTGTGTGCTGGAATTAAAGTGTTTTGACCAATATCTGTACAAACTGTGTGTTCTCCAAGAGCACAGCATGAAAAGAAACTTTACTGTATGGTGTAGTATGAGGGAAGGTTTCACTGTATGCAAACTTGGCCAGGCAGTTTGAAGCTAATTATGGGGAAAATTGATCGAAGAGTTTGTCATAGGGAAAAAATCCCCTGTTCACTCAGTTAAAAATTAATCAAGATATAAGTTGTTCATTTATTTATTAATAAATAAACTGACTAGTAGCCATCTCTATTTTCAGGGTCAGTATCAGTAACACAACATAGAAATCACTGTACCAACCAGTTCCAAAAATGTTTTAAGCACCTACAATTATCTAAATATTTAACCAGTCACCAAACATTCTGGTCACATGCATAAAATCATACATTCCCATGGTTACTATCACAGCCATCCCTTCATCACAGAATATATGGATTACAAGGACCATTTAAAAAATGTGTGTTGCCCTACTTGCATAGTCCTGTAAAGACACATGGGTGGTTAACGGATACCTGAGCTGTTCTTCACAACCTTTTCTCACTAGTCTATGCTGATGAAGCATTGCATGAGCCCATGATCACAAACCCAGTGTGTGGGTTCTTGCTTGTCCAATGAGGTTGCTGCTCTCTGGCTGAAGCAGCACTGCAACATCTGGCAGTGTCAAACTAGGTTGTGATTGCTCCTGTTTCTACTCTCTCTTCCTGTTTTCATGTTTCATCCACAGTTCTTTTAAGATTATTTCTTTCTTTGTTTCAGAAGTCTCTTTAAAGTTCCTCCATTACTGTTTAATCCCAGCTTATGGTTGTCTTCATCTTAAATACCATCCGTTTTTGGCAGACACTCTTCCAGACAGTTTTGTGTATTTGATCCACACAAATGCACAGACACTGTTTAACTTCACATTCTTATTAATAGGAGTTGATAGCATGTAACACTTAAGTCTTAAATGTCTTTATATGAAAGATTTGTCAAGTATGAGCTGCATGAACATCATCACAATCAAACATTAGAAAGAACTTCTGAGAGCAGGCATTCTTCATTGCCTAGATTTGAGCATTTTCATGATAGTAAACAAGCAGAATGCTGTAGTTTGCACTCAAAAATCCCCTAGCTTGACTATGACATAAATATACAAGATTCCATGGTCTGAAATGCAGCATGCCTGAAATCTAAAATCACAGTCAGGAGATTCAAAATATGTCAGTACTGGTTCACATCAAAAAGAAAAGGTGGCTTAAATATTACTCTACTACAGATGTCACTGCAGGTATATCCTTAATTGCTTATTTGCATTCACTGACTTTTGTCTACTTGCTTGGATATCCAATCCTTGTGGACTAGTCTAGCCAAATAAAGAAAATAAAAAGAGATGTAGCTTTGCTTTGTTTTTCATTCTTAAGAAAATACCCTTCCTTTATAATTATGCCTGTTTTCCAGAGGCTATTTAGTTCCAGTGACACTAATATGAACTGTAAAGTATGTTCTCATACCCAAAACAGTTTCTCCCTCCTGTTTTGAAATGCTCTGCCTGCCAAGGGAGTGTTTGAGTTTTTTACACAAAGATTCTTTTGTTGTTCTTCTTTTATGATGCCAGAGTGACTAACCAAATCTGTATCTTTCTGCAGTTTTGACAGGCCAATATTCATTCTAATTATCCAATATGAAAAGCTCTTACAAATAAAATTACACTTTTCTTGCCACCTGATGCTTACTTGACAGTCTTCCATGTGCACTGTGCCACTTCATGACATAATCTTAGGGTAAAATTTTGCAAGACAAACGAACATTTATTGCTGGGAAAATTCTTCCTAGTTTATCCTTCAGAACCATTGTCCTGGACTACAAATGAGCACCAGAGAGATAGAAGGGAAGTAGCAAGAAAGAGATGCAAGGCATAGGCTGGAGAAAGGCATACTCCTGTTTAGGCTCTTTTGAGAGGGATTAAAGCCATCCTGTGAACCTCTGCTGACAAAATATGAACTGCCTTGGCCCAGTGAGAAAACAAGCTTGTTTTAAATAATAGACTAAATCAGTGTATTAAAACATCTGTGAGACCTGCATGTGAGGCTTTATTTGCTTTGACTACTACTGTTAACAATCTGTGCTACAAAAATTAAAGAGAGGATTAGGATATTATTAATGACACAGTATGTGTGATCATATGAGTGCCTGCTTACCAATAATATGCTTTTGTTCCCCATACAACTCCTAGACCTTTTCTATATTGAAATGATTACACCCTATATGCATCAGGAGACAACAAAAATGCTGTGATATCAACTGGAGGATCTGGCAATTCCCCAGCTGATATGGGAAAGAGGGAACAGGATGTTGTATAATTCCAAAAGACTGTGCCTTATTAAATCTGACTAATTTCTTCTCTATTGTTATCTATTTTAAAATGCTTATTAGTGTGTCAGATGGCACCAAAAGCTCCTCTGGGGAGGCAAGGAGTCTGTGAAATTATTAAGTTATGACAGTATCAATGTTTCTGCACAATTTTATTTTATGGAAAGCATATGACCAGTGGTGAAGGTGGGGAAGGCAAAAAACATGATCTTTGGATAAATCTGTCTGAAAGGTGGTGTACGCACAGAGCAGGCGCAAAGCATTGGAATGAAACACTAAGCAATGTCTGCGTTGGCCCACAACTGGCGTTATCAACTATGCTTGTAAAATCCCTCCACAAAGGAGGAGGTTTGTAACAGTTTACTACCTTGAACTAAAGGGGTGTGAGTAGCCAATCTATAGGGATCTTCAGATGAAACATTTTTTATTTTTAATAAGTAAGTGAAGTGGCACTCAGCAACAAAGCGCAGTTGCAAGACAGGTGACAAGTATGTTTCAAGTGAAAACACATTACTGAAAGGTAAAAACACAAACTGAATATTAAACTCCATTTTCAGCTCTGTCACAGTGAGAAAGAGAAACAATAAGGAGAAAAGGACATGATCTGCATGTGATTATGTTACTGAAAAGAACTCCTATATCACTTTGACAAACAAGAGAGGAAGTGAATAACTTTTGTTACACAACTGAGAACTTCAATACATCTGTAACTTCAGATGCCACATGTTTACCAGATTAAGCGAGCCTTGGGGTGGGGGTGACACACATCAGATTAGGTTATCACAGAACAGTACATCTAAGAAAAGGATTATCCCTTTTGTTGTTGTCATCAACTTCAGTCACAATATCCTTATCGCGTTTTCACACATTCTTTCCTAACTTTGCAGAAAGCTCAAATCTGCTCAGACAGGTGCCAAGATAGGCAAGTTTTTCCCTCTCTGCACTCTTTCCCCTCTCTCGTGCTCTCTCCCCTTACATTTTTCTTCTTCTCTGTTTCACTGTGCTATAGCACATTCCCTGTATTCCTGCAGTACTAGAGCATCACAGGGTTTGTCAGTGCACTGTTGTGGCAATTCAGTGTATGCCTAATACAACAAACCATTCATAACGCAGGTCAGATTCATCTACAGTATTTCCTAGGAATCCATCTGTAGCTTGGAGGGAGGGAGATAACCAAAGTGGTTTGGTTTAGCTCTCCACATTTTAACAGCAACTTGTGATCACGTGGCATGACCAGTAAAATGACTGACTGTCTTACAGACTGCAAGATAATAATAAATACTAGGACATGAAGCTAGTTGCTCTTCTTCTTTTAACAGTTTAGGGGGAATAATAGACTGAGGTTTTCCTCAAAAATTGGTTGGTAATATTTCCTTCCTGCCAGAATATTTGTTTCATACAACAAAAGTTCCCCATCTCAGGCTGTCAGAGATGTCTCTGATTGTGTGAATATTTTGCAACAATACATTTTAAAACATATTATGCAAACAAGTAATATCATAATCCTTGTTCACTTATGACTTTTTGCCCATCATGGTGTCTTTTTTTTTGGACATTATATGTGTTCAGCACCTAATTATTTAGTATGCATTAAACTTACTTGCTTTGTGAATTATGATAGAAGTGACTTTCCAGCTTTTGACATGCCAGGTTGAACTAATTTCAATTCTAGGAAGCTTAACATTTTACCACACACACAACTTTTCCTAAGGTAATTTTTAAATTAGACACAGGAACATAATTTTATGCACTGAATTTGTTTACCTTCAATGTTCTGGATCTAGTCACAGCCTTGCTGTGATATTATCCTCTGTTATCAAGTTGTCATTTCCTATTAAGCTCCTCACATCCCTTGATAAAAAAACCCATTTTGTGTTATCAAAGAAAAGTGTGCTTGATTGTGTGTTTGCACCTATCTCACAGAGATGATCAAACTGCATCACATTTGTTAACATTATGTCTGCTGGGTAAAATGAGAGGAAGCAAGTTAGCAGGACACACTGGTACTGGTATCGCTTGATCTTGGATGTTGACTGCTTACCTAGCTCAGAGTTTTGCTCTGATTTCTCACCACTTCTCCTCAGTCCATGCTCTCAAACACAAAATGATTTTCTAGACTGTTTCAAGAAATCTAGACACTCCTGGCTTAAAATATGTCTTCTAATGTGTAAATGATGGACACCATAACTGGAAATCTATCCTAGTTGGAAGAGGAAAATGAAACACAAGCCTGTCTAATTCAGAGGATAATTTTTCTGTATATGCATAAAAGCATTATCTTAGTCCTTTCTGGACAGCAAACTATACAGGGAACTGATGTTGTGATTGTGCACTAGAATTATCACCATCTCTCCCATCTGTCTCCCTTTTCATACTCTGTAGGTATCAGGATGGGGTTTCCTGACTAGATAGATAGAAGTGGTGCAAATCACTTCTATAGGATTTCACACTGCATTCTTTGTTATGGTCTGTGCTTAAACAACTAGATATATCTTTCCAACTCACTGGAAGAAAGTCAAAACACCTAATAAGGTTTAATCAAATATAAGTTACATCAGACAGGGAAAAAATGAGATGGGAAATTCTCCAAGAAATAATTACTTCAAGATATTCTATATTTTTTTGAAACAATTTCCACAGGCCCTCTAAAAGAACATCAAGTTAATTATTTTTCTTAAATTAAATGAGTAATGGTAAGAGATATCCAAACAGACTTAATAAATGTATACAGTTGTTGGATATTTTATTAAATGAGAACAGAAGAACGAAAGACTCTTTCAAAGCCCTGGGTGTAGGGCAGAGGAGGAGATCCCCTTCCAGCACACTCCTTGCCCTCTCTCATGGAGTGCTCAGAGGGGCAGCCTCTCATTGGTACATTCTGCTTGTCCTCCTCAATAACCACTGCTCTTATTTTTCCAAGGAGCCTCTGCCCCAGGGGAGATACCTTCACAGGTCTACACAGAGCACATTAATATGATACCTTAATATGGTATAGCAGTGCAACTTTAGCAGTGCAGCTTTAGCAGTCAATATCCCTCATGTTAATTCATACCCCTCAATATTCACTCTTCATTCATGTCAGTACAAAGGTTTTTAGTGCCATTTTCGGTACCTGCTGGCAAAAAATGACAGCTTAATATTTTCAGATCCATACATTTTCTTCTAAAAAATCTCCCAGTCTTACCATATTCCTCAGCATTTCAGCAATACATTAAGGCAATTCTTTCACCCCTTAGGCCCAGGATTACAATTCACTTATTTCTATGAAGTCATTTTGGCTATAAATTCTAATTTGATCCAATCTCCATATTCCATTTCTTTATTTTATTGAATTCTTGTGAGTGGGATGGCATTTCTTCCCACTTTAATGCCTACATATTCACCCACTTTATCTCTTTCTATCTAGTATGAAGGGGAAGTCTCTCTTGACCAACATGATAGTCTCTTATGAAGCTGTAACTAGGTGGATAGATGATGGCAAAGCAGTGGATGTGGTCTATCTTGATTTTAGTAAAGCTTTTGACACTGTGTTCTGCAGCATCCTCACAGCTAAACTGAGAAAGCGTGGTCTGGATGATTGGGTATTGAGGTGGACTGTTAACTGACTGAAAGAAAGAAGTCACTGCTAAAATGTATCCCCTTTACTGGCAGCAAAACACTTTCTCTGTGTTTTCTGCTTGTTTTCCACCACCCAGCCTTGTTCTTTTTCTTCTTCTTCTGCTGACCAGATGGTAGTTTGGCACACTATTCCCTCTTTTCTTGTCCTCTTTCTTTCAAATGATCCGGGTTGGTCTTCTGTCCAAAGCAGGGTATTGATCTCCATCTTTTTATGCTTTTTCTTTGAATGAATGTGTCATCAAAAGTATTTTGCAAAGTCTTGAGTGGTATTTTTAACACTTTCCAAATCTATCTCCAAAAGCAGAATGGCTTTTCTGAGCACATAGCAGAAGCACCTTAAACCCAGGCAGACCATTGCTAGCCCGGATGAATAATTCATGTACAAAGCTGAGTCCACGTAACACTTTAGGTTTACTATTTTAACATGGTTTCTTAAAATATCGAGACTTCTGGGGCTGAAGATGCAGACTCACAATCATCCTCCTGAAGAAAAATGAGAGACGCGTGGCCGGATCACAGTGTTATACACTGTCACTGTGTAAGTTTCTAACATGGAGACCCCAGGAACAAAAACATGGAGCCATGTAACATCTGTTAAGGAGGTGGTTCCTTCACTCCCCATCTGAGATAAAAGTGTGCCTTGCACCACTTCTAGTGCATCTTTATCATACTGTTTCTCTTGTTTTGTTGACAGATGAATGTTTGCTTGATTGGGTGCAAACATCCAAAGAATTCAAACCTAACTGGGGCTGCTGCTGAACTAAAACCAGACTTAAAAAATTAACATTCAGATTCTCCAGCACCTGATCCTAATTATAAATAAACTATTATTTGCGTCAGCATGTTTAATAAATTGTCTGTTGACTTCATCCTCTAAAGAAAATATTTATTTTCCAGACAAAAAAATTGTATCAAAATTTGTACATACAATTTTAGTGTCTCAATTTTCTTTATCCTGCTTATATAATATACACTTTTTTTTTCTTGAAGTAAAATAATGTTTAATCAATCCCAGAAGAAATCTTAATTACCGACAGCCATTACTCTTTTCCCATATAAGTATTTTACAGTGAAATTCTTGGCCGTCAAAAGTGGCATGTAATTTTATCCCTCAAAGTGCTGCCAGATCCACTCTGATTCTTTCATCCTATTACAATGAGAAATGTCTTCTGAAAATCATTCTTATTCATGTTATGTGTTGCCAGATTGTAAGCCTAACTTTTATTCCCAGTCCTGAATGTACGGCCCTGCTGTGAAGCTAAATGTCTTCTTTCTTGTGAGGTACTAGAAGACTTCATGCGAGTTAGAGTCTTCTGCTCAGCTAAACTGGAACAGCTTAGAAAGGCTGCCAATTTGACTTCTGACAAAGGAGTGATGGTGACAGAATAAAATAAACCACAAAGCTTCAAAAACTTTTTGGGGGAATTAACTTTGTTAATTAAGGTTAAAAAGAGAAACTGAAGTGCTTTTAGATAAGCAGTTTATGTTTTATTCACATTGAATTTGAGTACATGCTACTGCATGCAGAACTTTGTTTTCATGCTGCAACACCTGTTTGCTATTTGCTATTCCTGGAGCACATCATATCACCAAATAGAGAAAAACACTTCAAAGATTACTTCATTTTCTTCTAGTATGAAAAAACAAACAAACAAAAATGTAAGAATTTTGAAGGATTCTATGAGATATGAAAGGGGAGTGAAAGTTAAATAGGTCTAAAAAAAGCTCAGTTTTTAATACTCTTTCTGTTTTCAAGAAATGGCCTATACATAGATCAAGTCTGCAGATATCATTGCTGCCAAGTCACTTTAATACTCTGTCAGCTTGGCAGCAGTGGTGAAAGACAAAGAATTATTTTGGTCATATCATCTGAGCTCTGGTAGAGGAGGCCTGCCTGAATGGCAAATCCAGTTTAGCAGTCTCATAGCATATCATAAAGCAGACTACGATTCTGTAAGATAATATTTGTGTGGAAATAGTTGGAAGTCCAGATCTTTTCGGATTGAATGGAAAGAGCCTGGTTAATCTCCTGGAGATTCTGACCATGTGGCTATAGGAGAGGACATCCTTAATAACCCTGAGGGAAAGAAAAGCACATCCTAGTTGTTGGGAAAAAATGTTGTTCAAATAGGCTTGCTCAATTATCTTTATCCCAGAAAGTGATGGAGTATAGTCTTCAGCTTTCTTGATTTGAATGGAGAGTCCATGGGAACAATCCCCACAGGGTCTCTCAAAGTATTGGAGGACATAGTCTCCTCTTATCCCTACTTCTCAACTGTGTTGTCCCTCCTCCTTTCCTCGTTGGCTGAGGAGTACTTGGAGTTTACAGACTTCCCAGACCACCCGATGCATGTTTCCCCTAGCATATGATTCCTCCTTTGTATTATTCATCACTTGTGTAATTAACTCCAACTTTATGCCACCCACAGTAGAGAAGTTAATATTAATTAGCCCATTCAGCTTGACCAGTAAGTCCAAAGTCCATAAGTTCAAGCTGTTGACTGATCTTTGTAACTGAAGCCTTATTTGGTGAGACTTCACAAAATACAGACATCAAGCAAAGTGGAATTCATAAGCCTCTGCACAACTTGTCTGCAAGGACACCTTGTTTGCAAGATTCTGTAGTCAAGAGACATGATTCTTGAGAGAGAAAACTGGGAAGTTAAAGGAAAATTCAATCTGAAACACAATAGGAAGAAATTGTAGTGGTAGAATTCAAAGAGATACTCTATTCTCGTAAAGAATACTATGGTTCTCTACTTACCATGCAAGCTGTTAAAATATTTTTATTTCTTCTGCCTTCCTTGTACTACAACAGGTAAAAAAACAATATCTATAGATTTGGTGATAAGCTAATTTTAGCTGAGCAGTTGTTCAAAGAAAGAGTGCCAAAAATACACATAGAAATAAACATAATTTCCATTAGGGCAAGAAGTCTTTCAGTGGAGAAAGGATTTTGACTAAACCCTGAAATACTTAAAAATAAAGTGAAAACAAAAGAGTGAATTTGAGCAACAAGAGAAAGAAGAGATGGACAACAGAGACAGCAGAATAAGCTTCAGTATTTAAACTGAATGCTTATATGATCAAGACACTTTGTGCTCAAAGAGGTATTTTAAGGAAATTGGAACTAGTAGTTTGATATTGAAAACAGGTCAACTGACTCTGCACTTTGAAGGCACAGTCCATTTAGCCAAGGAAATGCACACAGAGGGCTCTTTATGAGGTCACCTCTCAATGGAGAATAAAAAACCTAGCAGAAGAAAAAAAATTGTAACTTCTGTACTGTGACTTAGAGTCCTTTTGACCTTGGATGAACCTTATATATCAATTAAGCTAAGAAAAGTAGTAGAACTTTCAGAAATCTAAAGAAAAGCTGTAGGAGTTCTGGTACTGAAACTGTTTTGATAGACTAGCACAGTGAATATAATACTGCTTTGTTATATTTTACATTGATAGGACTTCTGATAACAATAGAATCTGAAGAGAGACAGCAAGTCTAATAGATACAACAAAAATTGTTCCCATAGGATACTTAAGAGCTAACTTTCTTGCACTTCCTGTGGATGTAGAAAATAAATATTTTATACCAAGTTTTCTTTCAAAACTAAGAAATCATCAGGAGCATGACATTGTAGATCAGCCAAATTCTGCTGTAATTGATCTCCTTTATACACTTTATAAACCTGAGTTTTCTTTCTAGCAAATAGGTATCATGCATAGCACAACCATGCAAATAAGAGGATTTTGCTTTCTGGGCACTCTGTGCATAGAGCCAGAATGCCCTACTCACATATCAAGCAACCCTAAACTAGAACACATCAAGCTTTTTTTCTTCTTAGAAGGAAGGATGCGAGCTGTATGATTAGATTTTCCTAGAACTCTACAGTCTGCCAAAGTTGATATCCTTTGTCCTTGCCAAGGACCAAAATGCACTGGGAATATGCTCTATGTACCCAAAAGAATGTTTTGTAAATAATTTTCTGCACCAAGTCACTGAATTGAAAGAAATTTCCCCAGCCTCACCCAATGCACAGAAATCTGGTAGCTATGAAGAGGCTCGTTTGTTTGAGGGTTTAAATTTGTATAAATAAGGCAAGCAGCACAACACCTGATAGCATGAGGTCATTTAACAAGCTTGTTCCCTTGGGACAATTAAGAGCTTAAAGGAATCCATTCCCCTTGAATCGAAAGTACTTATCCACTCAATGGCTGTGAATGTGAGATAAGATGAATATAAAGAAAGCTTGAATTCCTTAGAGAATTATATTACTTGTCAATGCCCTAGTAGTAAGATAAGAAGAGACAGACACTTTCTAGTAGATGCTGAAAGGACTTACCTTATTACAAGGCATTACCACTAACAATATAGGCAGTTGGTGAAGTGATACATCTGATTTTGTGAAGATTCCTCAAATGTCTCAGAGAAACCACAGATCATCATCTACCATTTCTCAGGACTATGCAAGAGGAGATGCGTATTTACAGATGTTGAAATGCCCGGGAAGTCTTGGATTTCTAAACAGAGTGGGGATATCTTGTTTTTGAGAATAAGGACTACCCCTTGATAGTGGGACATAGTGAATTGAGTTACAAATACTGAGTCTAGCTACAGCTACCCTGAAAACAGTATTCTATTAAGAAGGAAAATCTGGAATCCACATCTTTCTTGTTTAAAGAGGTTACAGTGTCACCATGACATGAATACTTGTACCTTGTCCTTCTATGGCCATTGTTAATTTTAACACCTTTTAATGATCTGCACTTGAAAGAAAAGATAGATGAAGCACCAGGAACTTGTCCCTCTGATGCAGGTTGTGCACGCTGCACGGGAGCTGGAAGAGAGAATTTCATTCCTTCTCCAAACTTACTAATGGGCCAGAAAGTCTGAGGTACAATAATGAACAAGGAATACTTGCAGGCAGTTGGAGAAGCTCATGACAGTGCAGCACAATGTCTTGATAAGGTAATCAAGAGGAACTGAAATAGAGCTGGGTGAATGCGGCTTGTATAGTTAATGAAAGGATGTCCTCTCTAGAAAGGTGTATGTGCTCATAGAGGGGAATAAAATATGAACTAGACATCTTAAAAAGTTCCTGATAGGAAAAATTACCACCCTACTCCATGAAGTAACTTTTTTTAAATGAAATAAAGGTTTTCATAATAGGAAAAGTGACTGGTAAATATATGGCTTTAATAGACAACAGTCCTTACAAAAACAAGTGAAGAACATACATTCCACTGAAAGTACAGAGATAGGCTCTATTGTCTAGATAGGAGGTTTTCCAGTTGAGAGCTAGCATTTCAGTTGTGAATAGAGTCAACAGGATGTCATCTTAATTGTAAAAATCTCCTATGAAATATTTCCATCATAATACTGAGAGAGAACTGAGTATATATTTTCCTCTAAGGGCAAATTTAGGTCTATGAAGTTCAAATCCTCAACCTAGTGGTGCTATAATTGGCAGGAAAAATCTTGAGTAGTACCATACCCAAAAGTGAAACTTCTATGCAAGTTAGCCTTCCCTATGCCTAGGGAAATATTATTTTAAAGAATATGAGTTTGAGTTCACAGGGATTTATTAGCATGTGCTTAAAATACTATTTAATGCTTAGTAGCTACCATACACAGATTAATGTTACGTCAGAAATGAATTATCTAATCACAATCAATGCTAAGGACAATGTCTACACTGCTTGCAGCTTGACACTTTCAAATAAGCTATTAATTCAGATCTGCTTGCTAAACTGCTGTGCAGTGTTTGAATTCATCCAGACAGTACTACTGGAAGTGATTTCTTTAGAGATAAGCCAGAGATTCATTGCATGAGTAAATACTATACAGGATGGCTCTTGACACAGTTCAGCATTGCTACTTCCAAGCTAATAGGGGCTTGCTTTCATTTTCTTTTCACAGTAACTCTACACTGACAATTGACAACTGACAGAAAGAAAAAAGTTTACTTCCCATCCTCTGAATCAAATATCCCAAGTGTAACAGGAAACATAAGATTGCATCTTTCAGATATGGACCTCTTTTTTTTATATTCTGCTTCTTTTTTTCCTCTTTTTATCACATATTGGAGTACAATGAGGATGATGTCCAAAATAAATTAAAATAAATTTTTCTTTTCTCTTTTACTGTAAGCAATCCAACAGGAACTCTGCAGATATTCCACAGCAGTAATGATGGAGATGGGTCAGGGAATGGAACACCACAATAAGAAGTCACTCTTAACAGAAAAAGAAGCAAATATTTGCCCAAACTTCTCCTTATCATATAAATAGTATAGCATTGTTTGTAGTATTGCTGATCCAAATGCTGATCTACTTAACTGAAGTGAGATGAAAAGAGGATTCAGAAGAACAAAGGAACCAAAAAATGATTTAAAATATTTTTACTCTTCTGGACTCGTGTAGTTACATGCCTTCCTCGCACATACTGCAGCTGTTTTTTTCTTCTTCATTATAGATCACAGTGGGTTAAAACTAAAGTTTTCCTGGAAAAGCAATTTTTGGATAATTCCTTCAGAAGAATTTACCAAATGACAGATGTAACCAGCAGAAAGGAAGTACACTATGTGCTGACTAATTTTGAAGTTCAGGCCTTGGAGTTTTAAAAGATTTAGCTAGACAAAGCCATAGCTAACCTGACTGTGTTCTATGTCTGTTTTCTATGGGATATTGGACTGCAGAGGAAGAAATCAATTTCTTCTATAGCTGTTTTCACATTTAAACTTAGATATGTCTATTGAAATCTGCCCATAAGACACAGTTAGAAACACAATAACATTGCAAAATGAAGAGACATTGTCTTTAGAACATATTCATTATTTCTTTTTCCCTTTCATTTAACAAACAATGCCTATTATTTCTCATTTTTCAATTTGTGACTGAAAGTTGCACCCTGGACAGAGAGTCTGAGGAAAAAAAAAGAGGGATCTGTACCAAATATAATCTGGCAGCTGAGCATCAAAAATGATGTCAAAATGCACACTGGGAGCTAGTGATTAGTGCACATAGTATCCTAAATGTAAGGAAAATAAACACCCCAGTTTTAAAAACATTTCTTCTGGGACTCCATATGACTCAGTTACAGCTTATTCATGAGCCTGCAAGACTGAAAATCTGCAAATCTGAGTCAAAAGCCAAAAACATTAAAATAAGTGAGTCACGGGCTGGTACTCACTCTGCTGAAGACATGGCTTTGGTAATAGGAAAAAAAACAGTACTGAGATGAATGATTGTGAATGATTTTTTTTTTGATCTCTAGACAAGTTTTTTTTCCAAGATGCTCACTCCCTTGTGAGATGAAGCACAGGAGCCTTAAACCACCACCTGTATACTGACTTCATAAATCACATCTAGACCAAAATGTGTTATTCTTTTTCTTTAATAAAGCAAATTGAAGTCAAAGAGGAGTAGACGGAAATTACCCTGAATTCATCATGAAAGTTTTCACACTACACAGGGATGCAAATCCTTTCATACTAGGAATAGGGTTTTACTTCCAGCAACAATGATGGACTCTAATGGAATGATGACTCACTCACCAAGCACTTCAGCCAGTATCTTTGTCAGATAGTGCAGAATCAAAAATCTTTAAGTTGAATTTGAAAACAAAGCTCCTTTCTGGATTTCAAAACTACTCAGTAGCCATATAGGCTACTGTATATGAAAAGTATTGCATGAACATAATATTAGATGTACTGGAGTTGTTTCTATTTTAATGTTAATGTTTCTCTTATGGTTGTTTATTTAATATTATTAATTCTCTATCCAATTGTGGCACAAATTTGCACAACTAAAGCAAATGAAAAGCTGCCTTTCACAAAAAGCACTGAATCAACTGCACTGTTCATTTCATGTGTTGCTTTTAACAGTAGAAGCAAAAAAATGAGCAAAAGATTCCTGGATAATGCAAATCTACTTCCCACCCCCATTTCTCTCCATGCAGAGTATTTATTATCATAGTAGTGGAAAATTAGCTGAAGTATCCAAAACTATAAGGTTGATCACCACAATGTGTTTCACTTTGCTACTAGCAAAAACATTTTCCTTATCATAAGCATTTTCTGTAGAATATAATACTCCCTTGCACGAAGAAAATAACTCTAGCTTAATACTTGTGTTAATGGATTTAAATGCATTTTTTAACTTTAATTTTCATGGTGGGTTGCTTGCATTTTTCCCTGCTTATCTGAACAGACATTTGAGCAGTTACTGTAATACACTCCTTGATATTCAAACTGAATTTTTATTGTCGAAACAATCAGCAATTAATGAAGTACAAATTGGATCCAATAAAGATCAGTACTGAATTCCTCTGGACTAATTTATGATACTTTAGACATTTAGCTTGCTGGCCTTTTTATTGATAAACATCTTGCTGTTTGCTAACAATACTGAATTCACAACAAGTCACAAATTTCTCTTTGTGAAGTGCTCCTGAGCACTTCTACTGATCAAGTACTGAAATGTGTCCATGCTGACATAAAGACTCCCATTACTATCTACATACTTCAGTTTTAAACTGCAGTTCCAAAAGTTAGTTTTGGAGAAGGAATTATATTCACTGTTGTTATAAAGGTTACTTATATCTGTACATAAGCAGCAACTATATTGGTCTGCACTATTCGACATAGTGTAGAAGCAAGTAACATTTGAAGACCTCATGTCCAAAAAGTCAGCTTATGACACTAAAGAGTAGTTGTAAGTAGTGAATGAGAACTCAGTATAGGTGAGGAGGAACAGAGGACATAATACGGAAAGAAAGAGAAAAGGTTAAATATGAGTTTTGCCAGCTAATTGTAGTGATGCTGCCATGTTTATGCTTTGGATTTTTTAAGCAAAAATAAACTGTCTGAAGAGCATATGAAGCAACATGTTTAAGATCCATTTCAATTATATAGTTCAAAATATAATGCAATGTATCCATAGCATTTCCAGGAGTTATATATTGAGCACAGATTTTAACAGCAGGTTTAATGTAAAAATCATAGATTTTTTTATGTTACTGTTCTACAGTACATGGTATATATACACATACGTGCAGGAACCAGGATTTCCAGGCAAAATGAAATTTCAGCCATATGGCAACACTAACAAGACTGAAATAAAACATAGGATTGGAAAAGAATACATACGCATGTAGACTTTAATAAACAATTTCCCTGAGGACTCGAGACAGCACTTCTCAAATTTCTGATTTGTTGTTTGTTGTGTTGCAGTGATACTTGATGTTTCTAAACTGTTTGGGTCCCCATTCTTCTTGTTCTTAGACAAGACGTTAGGAAGAAATTCTTTATTGTGAGGGTGGTGAGACACTGGAACAGGCTGTTTAGTGAGGTTGTGGATGCCCCCTCCCTGACTAAAGGCTGGGCTGGATGGGATTTGAGCAGCCTTGTCTAGAGGGAGACAACCCTGACTACTGCAGGAGATTGGAATTAGATGATCTTAGAGGTCCCATCCAACCTAAATTATTCTATGATTCTATGATTCTCCTGCAAGAAAGCAAAAGGTCAGTGTCCCTCCTAAGAGTTGCTTATTCAAATACAAACAAATGCAAAGAAAGTTATTTTTTGATGTTATTTATCATATCTTTTATGTCAACTGTACCCATTTTCATGAACTTTCAAAGAAAACTTAATTATCAAAATAAACTTCAGTGAAAGTTCCCCACTCAGCCACACAGGAACTATGCAAAAAGGAATATATGTAGATTGTAGAAGGTATTTTGCTATTAGCTTCCTAGATTTTAGATTTGGCAGAAGATGACATAGAAAAGAATTTGCATGTAAACACAAAACAAGACTATGTTTTGGCATCAGTTAGATTATCCAGTACATCAATAGATATCTAGAACTGCTTGTAAGAGAAAGAATTTCTACTTATAAAAAGAGAGTTAATCTCTCAGCAGCAGAAATTCATAATTTATATTGTCTCACCTTTCTGAAAAATATACTGCTTTGTTTACTGAGATCCTTAAGACAAATCAGAGAATTCCTACATTTTAATACTATCATTCCTCCAATCTTTTATCATTAGAATAAAGATGCAATAAGGATTTCAGATGGGAATACTTCCAAGACTGACAGTCTAACAAGTAAACTGTGCTTTACTTACAAATTAGAAAGCACAGTGTGAAGCATCCTCAGTGCTGTCTGGTCATCATATTAAAGATCTGTGACAGATGTGCCTAGTGAATGCATCTCCTAGAGTATTCCAGGGGTGTAAGCATGGAAAGGCAGCAGCCATAGGATCACAGAATCCTTAGAGTTGAAGGGGACCTCTGAAGGCTAACTAGTCCAACTCCCCTACAGTGAACAGGGACACCACAACCAGGTCAGGTTGCCCAGGGCCTGATCCAGCTCTGCCTTGAAAGTCTCCAGAGCTGCTGGGGCATCACATCACTACATAATCTTTTCCAGTGTATCAACAAGTACATGTTTGTTTGGTTTTTTTCATATACAAGCTACACTGAATTTTCTTGTTCACAGCTTCTAATTAGTTTGCTATTTGTTCAGGGTGGAGAGGAAACATGTTCTGTCTTTATATTCTAAGGAATGATTAAGTAGATTCCTGTTTTGCTTATTTGAATATTTAATTTACAAATCAATCCAAGACTTTTCCTGTGATTTATGAATGCTTTGGATGAATCAAAGTAGTGCTGGAATCAGTTGAAGCATTCTATATTTTGACCAAGCTGAATTCTAACAAAGTTTCTGCCTTTTTAGCTCCAGTCTTCCAAATTTTCCCAAATGCTTGAACTGGTAATGTTCATGCACACATAATGTAGCTTCACTCCAAAAGATTTGGGCTTATTCATCTATTTAGAAAGCAAGCCTTTAAGTTTTACTTGAGTACATACAGGACTGCCCCAAAAGCTTGTGAAATTTGTATGTCATGAAACACTACAGTTTAACAGAACATGCATGCAAGTTCTCATTTGAATTAGTAAATATGCCATGCTAAATTTATCATAGACATTTTCACAGTAGTGTGTGCTATCAGCCATTACATCCACAAGCACAGGCTATATTGAACAGCTGTTAAAAGCAGATTTTATTTTTCCAGATCAAGAAAAGATAAAAAAAGATGTTAGATAGCTTTTACTTAATAGAGAGGAAAACAGAAAGAACACCTAAACACCAGAGGGATAAGCTGACATATCAATGGTTGGAAAAAGAAGCCTACAGATGATTCTATCACTAGTTAGAGATCATGAAAAATAATGCCTCCTTCACATAAATTTGAACACTTGTCAGGAAGAGTTAAGTCTACTGCATCTAGTTATATAATATTACTCTCCTCATATAAAAATAAAACACTTGTTCTGAAATTTATTTCCCCCATAACCCTCAGAGTGTAAATCTGTCATATAATATAAACTACCACAGTATTATCCCACGAAGGGAACAAAAAATGTTTGAAATCTAATGCCTTTATATATGTTGATGGCAAGAATAATACAAACCTGCCTCCCTATTTCATCAGCTACCACTTCATTCTTGTTACCATGACAATTCAGCAACTTAATATCCTCCCCAAAATTTACTTCTAGAAATAAATATATTCAATAAGCTAGTTAAAAAAAAAACAACAAAAAACCTCACCATCTTACATATAAAAGGAGAAATTCAAAGTTTAAGACCATGGAAGGTCTGATGCATCAAAAGATTAAGATACATTAAAATCTCAAGCATAATTTGAATTGAGGAGAAGCTCTTCACACAATTGATCTTTGAACAGATGCCTCCAAATCTGAAAACACAAAATGCAACTTTTCCTGTAGTTGGTCAACCACAGATTGCACTATTTGTCTAATAGTAATTTAGCCAGCATATTTTCGTGTACCTATCATTTTCTACCAAGTGACGTAAATCAAATTTTCAGACAAACTAATTCTGAAGAGCATTGGCACGAAGTGTCTACATAAGACGACATTAAGAAATAATGTTCCAAACTAGGTAAAACAGCAGATGACTGGAAATTCATATATTTCAGCCATTATGGAGGAGACGAAATTTCACATAATAGGTGAATAACAATAAGTTTCACATTATTATTAGAATTTCTGATTGCCTGTTTATATCCGTTCATTGTTTCTTGATTCTCCTTATGCCTGTATGTTACTTATTACTTTGTACCAAAAAGAATTAGCAAAACAAGAAAAAGTCTCACTTAAATTTATGTTAGGCTACTCTCAGTACTATATATTTTAAAGATGTGAAGCCTAGATGAAAAAAATCATTGAGATATTAAAGTCAGTATAAAAGTCTTACAAAGATCGTATTGGAGCCTTTGCTTTATCTACTATAGACAGGATGCTCATACTCTTAATATATTCTCTTGTAGGACTGAATTGAAGAATAAGACTCAAATCTATTTGTTCTTTGAAATTTATCACTGAAGATATCAGCCAGGACAACTATTTATGAGATTCTCAACTTACCAGTATATATATATCAGTAGATGAAATTACTTAAGTATAATTGAAATATATATACACTTTCAAGTATACATAAATACACACACACATATATAGTCCTCTGAGGGCTGGGAAGACAAAGAATCTTTTGTTGTCAAATTTCTTCATAGATCTTTCAAGAACTCCTGGCATAATCTTTTCCATTGCAGTATAACGTGCCTCACCTAAAATACAGCAAGTCTTTTAGCTAGCTAATTTCTGAGCTGTCTTCTGAAAAGAGAGTGTTAGAGGAGACAGTGCTGAATAGCTCTAAGCTTAGCATCACAAGAATAATAGCATAGTGATCAATGAGAGAGAGTTGCTCTCAAGGACAAAGGTTATCTTGATATTTCCACTCACCTCACGGCAATTTGACACCAGAGAGACTAAATGCTTAAGTAGACTCTGCAATATTTAAGTTCAGACTTAAATATTCCAGAATGAACACTGAATGACAATAATTCCAGCTAGTTTTTCCTTAAAATGTGATCTGCATGATGCATTTTAGGCAGTTCAGGCTGTAGAAAAACTTAGGAACTATGAGTTTCTACTTTCCAGTCTTTTACCAGGTGAGTAGACTGTGTAACTCAGCCTTGCAAGTTATCTACTGTTCTGACACTCACAAAACAGTGCAAAAAACTAGCCGTTGTCTCCACTTCTCTATTCAGTGCATCAAGTTGATATGAATGGGACATTCATCTACAGCCTGTCTAGAGTAGAACCTTGCAGTTTCCATACTAGAGCAGTGTTGGACAAGGAAAAAATAGAGAACAACTAACATGTGTTACTCAAGTTAATGGTCGTTAAGTCAAATTTAGTATAAAAAGTTGAGTGAAAATAATTTATGGAGAAATAAAAGGCTTAGTATAAAAATTTTCAGTCCAAAAATACAGTAGAATGAACTTTCCATTGTACCAGTGCACTTTGATTAGTCATGTCATTATGACTCCAAAGTAAGCTTTTTCTTCAAGTCAACCAAACAAAATGGATTTAAGTAATCTTCTTAGTGGATAATGGGATTTCACTGGGAAAAGCAGCAGAGACAGCTCAATTGAAAGACAGAATGAAAATGCATTTGACGGAATGTCTTCATTGAAACAGGTCAGGTAAATTGGTTTATACACAGAAATTACATCATGGAGTAACCCAATGTGTTTATATAATGATGTACAGAACAATCTTTTTCCATTTCTAGAACTCAAACTTCTCCATTCTGATGGGGAGAAAAGTGGGATCCCGACAGATCCAGGAGGTTTACTGGATGTTGATGGGTTGGGTTGTTCTTTTTTCATATGTTTTGCTTGACATTGTTTTCATTTGCTTGTTTTAATAGAATTCATATTAGAAATATTTAGTGTATTCCTATTTTGGAAGTTTTGTTTTCTTCACTTCAGCTTTGTTTTTCTCCTGCATTAACTCCTCTCACCTTTCTGAACTTTCCCCATCCCTATATCCTTCAACTACTGTACGCCTCCTCCACTCTCCTCTTTCCCTGCTCATTTTCTTCTGTCTCCCCTTTCCCAAAAATAAATCTCTTGCCACAATGACATGAAAATTATCTCCAGACACCTCCCAGTCCTTCTACCTAAGGTATGTGAGATGATGTCAAAACTATAGGCTACAATTGCATCTCTACAGCACTCTCATCCTAGGTATAAAAGAGTGATCCTTATAGCTATGGTGCCCTTTACAGCCATTCTTATTTATGACAGTCTTCTAGTTTGCCCACAAATACAGTTGTAATGATGTGGAGGCTTACTTATACTACTTTGCTCCCAGACTTTCTATCATATGAGGTCATTCCTCATCTCTCCACAGAGAGCAATACTATCTGCTTGAGGAACATGGGCAATAGCAAAGCCAAAAAGGGGAATTTTAGCTGTCAGTTCTGTAGAATGCTTGTTTGAGGTTGAGCACGACAGTAATAAAGCAGTACTCTCAGTCTAGCTCAGGAAACACTTCACAGATCCCACTGTCTCAATGTTGACACTCTCCATGGATTCGCAGCTTCTTAACCAAAATCTCAGTTATATTTAAACAGTTTTTCTCCTAATAAGATGGAATGAAATGTATAATACAAATACTATTTTAATATAAATATCTGTCATTCTTAACATACAAGGTAACTACCATTAAAACATTTTAGTGACGGAAGTTATCTAAGAATTTCCTTCTTTAATTATAGCTTTCATTTGCTCATTGTATTACTAAACTCCCATATTATTTAAGTATCCTCATTTGATGATAAAACAAACTCTTTTTAGAGATTAAGGAGTCACTTAATAAAAAGTTCTATGATGTTCTTATCTGCAAGATTTTTACTGCCATTTTCCCTTTACAGGTACTAGTTTGACCTAAAATACTCCTAGAGATCCAAGCTATGCAGAGAACTCTTATTATAATTATTAAAAATCAAAGGTGAGGAGCCATGTTATTTTCACTTTTCTTTTACTCCTCAATTTCAAGAGTAAACAACAGACATCACTGTTAGATCCCTATGTAATTTCATCCTCATAAAAATTTACTGTTAGACATAAGGGACTTGCAACTCATAATGAAAATGTTTTGAAGTGTCCAGCTATAGACATCACACAGCATCTGCCATTGAAATTGCAGGAAATCCCTAGTAATCAGCTTCAAACAACTTTAGAAGATGGGCAGTAACACACTGGTCCCCTGCAAATCATTTGAATTACTGCAGTTTTATTAACTGTAAGTGATAGCTCATATGCCAGACAAAATACCATCCCATACAACACTTATTTTCTTTTCAGAGCTATAGCATGAATTCCGCAGCAACGACTTCCAAGCACCACAAGTTTAGGTGAGCAATTATTAGTATGAGCATGTCTTCAATATCCTAGAAAACATGCATTACCTGCCTTTGTCAGTTGAGAAAGGGAAAGCTCTGTCCTTTCTTTACTTTTACTTTACCTTTTAGGAACACTTGCTAAGGGAAGAATGCTCAAACAACAGTTGTTGCTGTCTTACGTGTACACTTTATGTTAAATCAGATCCCTGGTGGCAGCCATATCTTGACTCAGGAAATATACTTGTTAAGTGTATAATCAATGAGTATCCAGATGCATAATCAACACATATACAAAAAAGTTAGGCTGGTTTTAGAGAATGTATCACTAGAAAAATTATCACATTGAAAAGGTGTAATCCAAAATGAATGGAAACACTTACCCATATCATAGACTTGCACGAGAAACTCCAAGAGGAACAATCTCCAGAGATAGACCCTCCCCCTGTGGCAGTCAGCCCTTAAATGGGATCTACGAGAGGTACAGCCAGGTTCCACCCCTTTCAGACACACAGCTGAATTGCCTTCACCTGTGCTCCCACTGCTGAGCCAGTGATCGCCTCAGGTGATCAATCAGAGGTTCAGGCTGTGATTCAACAGTTCCCATACACCGAGTTTACTCAGCAGTCGGGGGCTTAAACACCTGGCATTGCTTCTGATCACTTTGTGATGAGACACTTGGTCCCACAGTTAAGATTTGCATTATCCCTGGTTACTGTGGCATAATTGTTTATTCTAGATAACAGGAGAAGAAAGATCTGTCTGTAATGGAACTATCAAGTGACATGACCATTTCACAACAAACTCTGTGTGTTCTATGGTTCTGTGGCTGAGAAGACACATCTGTATCACATAACTGGATGTCTTACGTTCAGAGAAAATTATGGAAAAATTCTCTAGCGCAAATGATCTGTTAAATTCAGATGAAAAGGATGTTTTTCTTGACACATGGAAAAGACAACTGCACAGTCCTCGAAATAGAAAATAAGAAATTACTTACTGCTTGTACCACTTGGATATAAGTATGTGGGCTAAAATGAGGTAGCAAAGAAGGGCTTTTTCATCATTTTTTTTGCTGTTATTTGTTTCTGGGTTTTTGTTTGTTTGTTTATATTTTTTCTTTTCTTTTATAAAATAAAAGTAACCCACGTGGAAATAAAGGGAACAGTATGGACCAGGAAAAATCCTTTTCTCCTTCCTCAAGTTCAACAACCCCTCTACTTTGTAAGCTGCCTCTCACATTCCCATTGCATGTATTGTGTTGCAGAGAAATTAAGCAGCCTGTGCAGAGTTTCAAAACTTCAAAATAGGGGATGTATACAGCTGTATACATGGTTCATGCTAGAAGTTATTCTCTTTTTCTCTGGACAATGCTCTTTAAAAGATATTTATTGATACTCATATATTCCCATCTCATTTTGATTCTTGCTACAAAGTAGCCCCGGATCCTCCGTGTCATCTGTCTCTTATTGTCCTGAAGATGGTTAATTTCAATAGTTACTGAAATTCACCAATTAAAATTGGCTTGATTAAAAAAATATTAACTTCAGATATATTTAGTTAAAAATCTATATTTAGGTAAGAATCACAACTGGAATTTCAGAGCAGCTGCACCTTTCCACTTACACAGTCATAAATCAAAATAAGAATGCAATCCAGACACATAAAAACTTCAGAGATTTTGAAAATCAAAGGAAAATTAGCCTACATTTTGATATTCTCCTTCTCCTTTCTCTCACACATAAGTAGGCACATGCAGACGTATAAAGGGAAGACGTTTCAGGAGAATTAGTGGATGATATGCCAGAGGCAAATTGCAGTTCCTTTGATCTTGTAAGACTTTACTATAAAAAGCAACAACAACAAAAACAGCAGATGAGAGACAAAATAAAATTATGTGATAAACCAAAGGTTTTATAGATTTAACATCTACTTGTAATTTATAGACAACTTGTGATAGTTAATATTTTTGAGTGCTACTGACATACAAAACAAATATTTGAGATTTTAATATGACTTACCTTCACTTTTCTGATCTGTACAGACACTTCTATAGCATTTTGCATTTTGTAAAGGAAAAAATTTACAATCCAGAATTAGAACTAATTAGAATCAAAAGATGGAAGAAGTAGCTTAACTCATAAAGAAACAAAAAAGAAAAGAAGTCATGATAGAATGTCACTTTCAAAATACAGAAGTACATAAAATGTAAGCCAAAACTTTGCACAGATACAAAAGTTATTGTTCAGGAGAATTGAAATCAGTATTTCTGGTAACAATTTCTAAATACTCTAACTGTCCAAAAATGCACATAGCCAAATGGAATCTATTTCAAGCTAATGTGTTCTACATTATGATTAACCATAGTATATTAGTGTTCTTCATGTATATCACAGAGTATGTAAACCGGACAACATGTGTATATCAGGACTAACATCTAACCAGAAGCATGAGTGTGAAACAAGAGGGAAAAAGAATAAATTGATATCTATTTGACTGAAAGAAAAACAAAACCAAGTCATCTTTTGGATTGCTCTCTTTAGCAGTGTCCTTCTTTTTTTTATTGGAAAGAACTGCTCAGCAAACAAAAACTTAGAATGTCTTCAATGTCTTCTGCTATTTCCGGTGGCTCTACTTAGGTATCTTTTCACATTCTAAATCAGCTCTCTAGATTTTAATGATGTAATGAGACGTAAAATAGGTATTTCAAAAGCAGTTTTGCTAACTTATTGTAATCTTATTTAAGTATATTTACTGTCTTTCAGAACTTTTTTTTTTATGTCACATTGGGAGTAAAACTTAGAACTGATGAAGTACAATCTTTCAAGTTTCATCAGAATTGCTTGTGTTCTGTGTTAAGTAATAATTTCAAGTAAAGTATTTTTAAGTGATATTTTATAAGTTTATTTTAAAAAAGAAAAAATAGATTTTATAAATGAATTTAGACTAAAGAAGGATAGAGGCATAGGATGCCAAATATTTTTAACTTGAGATATTTTTTAAGAACCTACAAAAGAGTAACTAGAGAAACTGTCTCATTTTATAGTCAAGAGTTTGACTAAAAGTTTTCTTTCTGTCTTCTTTGGTGGTGGATACCAGTTTATTTCATGATTTCTAAGTAATTGCATCCTCATTAAAAAAAAAAGTATGTAACCAATATTTCAGTCCAAATAACATGTCAAATGTCGAACTGCTTTCTGTTGGAAATCTGTCCTGACAACTTATATATTAGGCTTGTCTTTTAAACAGTCTTTCACATTCTTTTAGCTATTCTCAGGCAGAGGTAATTAGAAGAGCAAGTCAGCCATCCACAGAGAAGAAAGACGGTTGACATTCAAACAGTTTACTACCTCAAATATTTATCAAGCTTGATAGCACAGAATGGAAAACATTCTGATGTCATTCAATATTAGTGTCTAGTAGAGAATGTTGAAGCTCATCCTAAGCATATTTTTTGTAATATTTTTGTAGATGTTTTCTTTAGAGACTTTCAAAATAAATTGTCTTTAGACTATATGATCATCAGTATTCATTTTAAATTGCTTCCTTTTAAATAGCAGTCTTTTTATACAGTAGCTTTTAGAGAGGGGAAGTTGAATTAATAGAGTTATGAAAGTTGAATTAATAGAGTTATGAATTTCACGGCTAATACAAAACACATTAAAGGAAAACATCTGAAATTCAGTGGTAAACTGTCTGGCTTGGAGCGTATACTTATAATAACTGTCACAATGTCATTACATTTTTGGGTAACAGTTATAAGGTTGAAAATATTTGTTTGAATGTACCAAACAAGCTCAATGTAAAGTGTAGTGATGGAAAAATTTCTAACTAGAAAGTGTTTTTAGAAGCTTTAATCCACTGACAAGAACATTGTCAAGACTGAGTACTTGGTCTTCTAACAAGTGCTCCTCTTTGCCTTAATTACATTAATTAGTTACATTAATTTTTATCCTGTGGTTAAGTCACACACATATACTGCACTCACATAACCTTTAAGCCTGTAAGAAGGCAGACGAAACTCAAGAAATAGATGCTCATTTGAATTTTGCAACATTAAGCTAAAATCTGCAGAATGTTTCCCTCCAGATTTTAATTTAATTGCCCTTAGTATGGTGGGGATGAGCTACTGTTGTCAAATATAGCTAATATTAAATTTATCAACAGTGCAATAATACGAGACCTGAGCTGCTAACATTTTCTTCAGTGTAATATTACTGAACATACTGTGATTCATAATGCTAGTCTCAAGCAAATCTTCTCTGTAAAACAATCTACTTCTGTTTCTGGTGCTACAAAAAAACAGTTTGTTGATGTTATCTGGGAGGACATCCCACACTACCTTCCATTAGAAATCTTCTGCACAAACAGTAAAAGATACAGTTTAGAAGACCTATTTTTTACTGCTTTTAAAGGATTAGTAACAAAACATTTGTGAACCCAAATCTTTCTACCAAATCTGGCATGGTTCAATGCTATTAGGTAGATTTGCAGGCCTCCAGTGTAATACTAATATCAGAACACCCTGAGAGGAGTAACATAAGCTGAGTAACAGTTGTGCTGACATTTTATGTTCTGTGACACAGCAGCTAGTATTTTGTTGTACATCTAGGGAATGTCTGACAGACATTGATAATGAACAGAAAAATATGATTATACATTAATGTTACTCATACACGAAATGGTGCATCTGGACATGACCCAGAACCTGCTGATGTCAGTGGGGATATTTCTTGTCCCTCGCATGATTTCATACCAGTTTCAATGTTTAATGGTCATACAGACTGGGACTCTGATACTTAAGTGCTCAAACATAATAAAGTCTACAATACAAAGTGAACATTTTGTGACTATCTATAAGCTGTTTTCTCTGTAAAATCATGATGCCCTTTCCATATAAATAATGCTTTAGTACTGTCATCTTAGCTGGTATTTTATATTCAGCTATTTTAGTATTGTCAGGATCAGTTTTAATTACTTCCAAAATATCCTGGTAGCACTTTCTCTGACAATTAATGTATTCTGAAGAAGGCAAAAAGCAAATAATAAAAAGAGACTTAACAGTCTAATTTAAGATTGAATACTATACTTTTTATAGCTTAAATGTTCAAGCCTCTTTGCAGTTATTTTTTGAACCATATGGACAAACTCCTATTCACATTTACATTTGTACAACACTGAACTGAAGAGGATAACAGAAAGATCAGAATGACAGGTCCTAGCCCTAATTGCACAATGTCAGGGAGAAATTCAGACACTATCTTCTTTAGAGTCTGTGACAACTGCGGGACAATGAAAGTATACAGTTGTGCTCTAGTATTGGGTACTACAAGGGTTAACACACAGCTAAAGTATCATAGAAGGTTTCTTCTGCCAGGTAAGCCAGATACCTAAGCTGAATTCCATTAAGTGGCAAATGTCACGTAGCCTCAGTAACATTTTCTCAGCGTTTTTATATCCCCATCCTATTTCTTCTTCACCAGTTTCAGCAAGTGATCCTTAAGACAAATATTGAAAAGGAAACCCAATCTATTTTAGGTAAGTTTGCAGCATGGAAAGTACAAAGAGGAAACAGAGCAACTTAAAGTAAGAGTTTGTAAATCCAGCATGCTAGAATAATTCTACTTGTTCAAACCACCTTTTCTCTGTCCTCATGTTTAGAGCCAGCCCACAGTGGAAATCAAAGAACTCTCAGAGCTGACAGGTTTTCTTTCACTGTTGCCTGTAGACAGAAGATGGATTGGAATTAGACACATCACAGAAACAGTCTAACATCCTCCCATGGCTCATGTCCAGATGGCTTTTTTTGAACAAAGGCAGAGAACTGTGGAAACTGTTACTGTGAAAATATGTCTTGTGATAATAAGCTTACCTGGATGTCCATCTTCTTTGCATTTTTTTCTCATCTTGCTTTAATTCCTTGCACATTTATTTCTTCAGCACCTGAAACTGCTTTTACTTTCTCTGTGTCAGCACTGCTGTCTTTATAATGGTCATTTCAAGTATTGAACATACTTTTATATACGATAAAGGCTAAGGATTTTAGGACTGCATTTTCTTTCCAGTCCTTCCTCAGAGAGCAGCAATTTTCATTCCGATCTCTAGTCTTCTGCTACTTACAACAAATGAATATTAAATATTTAGGGACTTACTGTAGATCAGTACCTCTACTTGAAGCATTTGAGGCAATACAGAAAAATGTTTTTTTAGAAGCCACATCGTTAGTGACTTCTTCATCTATATTTATTCAGAAATCTACCCTACTCATCCTATTTACTCAGTTTGCACAGTCACTCCTCTCTCTGCAACATCACTTCACGTGATCCAGTTTAGTACAACCGAGCTTTATCAGCTTATTATTACTCCCATTTTCCATCTGCTTTTCTACCAAGAGCATTTCTTTGTATCCACTGCAATTAAGAAACTGCTATTTCTTTTCAACTGCCTGTCTTTTCTAAGCAATTGATTGACATTATTAGATACCAGCAATTAGCTCCTACTTTGTTTTTAACCATTATTCTCTGTTCCTGCCATTTTCTGATCATTGATAGTTCTTTACCATAAATCACTGATAACTGCCATTCTTTCCAAGTATTTTTAGTCACTCAATATTCCACATTTTACTTTTTTTTTTTTTCATGGAAGGTTTTGTTGTTTTTTTTTTTCCCCTTATGCTTCTTTTTCTGCACTGCTGTGGCAGTACCATTACCTGACTTTTGACTCACTTCTACTTCATTTTTGTGTCCTCTCATCTTGCATCACCAATCTCCCCCCATCATTTTATTCACTCACAGATTTTAGAAATCTCATTTAATCTTTTCTCAATTGTTGCTGGCTTACACATCTATATTTCTAGCAAATACTTCCCCTACTCTGTGTAACACAAAACCATTCTGTCAGTGATTACATCTTCCACCATCTACTGGAATGACCTCCTTCTGAGTTTGTTTCCAACCTCTGCTGATTTTTTTTTCCCCTCCTTTTTTTTGCTTAGAAATTCCTCAGACCAGCTTTATTCACAATCTTTCCAAATAATGCAAGCTCTATTTCTTTGTTCTCAAAGCCCAAAGATAATCATGTTAGGATTCTGCATTTACAAACAGATTTGTCTTTATTGTCTCACTTAGCCAATATATCAAACATTTCTCGATCTTCCTCTGGACCTCCTTATCATCAAATATTTACAATTTAAGCTATTAGAATCTTTGTCTAATTACTTGTCTACTTCTACAGTCTATTTTCTTCCTACCTTCATTCTTGCCCTTAGCTTACTTTTAATACCTCCATAATCTTTTTGACACCACTATTTATTATTTTTTAGTTCTATTTACTCTTTAAATTTTACAGGCCTTTCTGCATGTTTATCTTCATCATCATCTTCTGTCATCTTCTCCTTCAGGGTAGTGAATGAGAAGTTTTTCTGGTAACATCATTTCTTCTCAATCTCTTACTGACTCATATTTTCAAAGAACTTTAAAAATAGCTATTCCAAATCTTTTGTTGCTGTCAGTTCTACAGATCTTTACCACAATGAGATTTACTTTTTTTGTAATTTGTTGTATAGAAAAATATGACAAGTGATACACTGAAAAAGATTGCATGCTAATAAATAAAAAACAAAAATGGTCTTCAGAAAGATATAGACCACTTAAAGAAGTGGAATTTGTATCAGCAAACATTCCCACTTTCCTTCAAGTTTGTTACTCTGTCCCATAGAAATGTAGCTTCCAAATTGCATCTCAGTTTTTCTACCTTCTTTTCCTTATGTTCCATTTACCATCTTACTCATCTGAATCACTTCAGAAATATTCATTATCTCAAAGTGTAGTCTTGCTACCTTTCTGTTGGAAGTGGACCTTAGAAAATGTAGCAAGAATTGTCCATTTTTCTCATCCCTAGTCAATTGTTCAGTAATTAGTCATAGACTCATAAAATATCCCAAATTAGAAGGCAATAATTGATTTCAATTCCTGGCTCCACATGGGACCACCAAAAATTCAATCCATGTGCCTGGGAGCATTGTTCAAATAATTCTTGAACTTTAGCAGGCTTAGCACTGTGACCACTAACCTGGGGAGTCTATTCCAATGCTTGGCTACCCTCTTGAGAAATAATCATTTCCAAATATCCAATCTGAACCTCCCCTGACACAGCTTCTTGTGTCACATTCCTTTTCTACTTTTCACTCCCCTTGGGCCCATTGGATTTAGTTCCTTGGAAGTCTGTGCTTTAGTGGTCTTATTTCCTAACTGTGATATTATACAGATTGGATTAAGTATAAGGAAACATAATACCTGGCAAATTGTAGTTTCTTGATTCTGGGAGGAAAGTAATGTGTTTCCTCAGCTTTCCTATACTGTCATGACAAAAGCAAAAATGAGTGCAATTTAACTATATCAAAGGTTGGGTTAGAAAGCTACCTTTGACATTAAATGTGCTTTCAGAACTTTTTCTTTTTGATGCACAACTCTATGGTGTATATGGAATACATAATCAAAGAGAGGAATTATTTTTTCCTGTGAGAAAGTGTAGTTGATGGACAAAAACATTTTTGATTAATTTCTAAGAAGGTTTCTATAGAAAGTGCAGAAATCATCTAATTTGTAGTAATACTGCATTATGTTTTACACTTTCAGATTGAGCTTTGTCAGTGCTTAGCCATTAATGGCCAGAAACTGAAGTTAGGAAATTTGGTTAATGTAGTAAGCCAGAAAGAGGAAATAAGGAATGAATTGAAATGAGTAAGAAACAGTCTGATAACATTTTAAAGACTGAAGAGTCTCTTTAAACCAGAAACAGACATATAATATTAACTGTAGGAGTCGTGGTAAGCTATCACAACCACATGTGTCTGTGCGTCACCTACTATCCAAGCAGTGCTGAGGATCCAGGAGAATTCCAGAAGGCACTGAACTCTATGAACAGATCTATGCACATAAATCCACTTCTGGCAGGAGTATTTTGAACACTTAAGATGTCTGAGCAGCTTAAAAGAGTTTTGTATCTTTTGGTGTTGCTTGCCAACATTCTTTTTCTCCTTCCTGTCACCATCAAAAGAAATGGCCTGACAACTAACAGAAGTGTTCAGTGTTGGACTACAAAGATCATTGGTGTTTCCAACTTCAGGAAAATTAGAAATGGGTAATTTTCAACAGATGATGAATGAAATTCCCTTCTACCTGTTTTTTATTATGGCATCAAGCACTTTTTTTTAATTCTGTTTTTTTCCCTTACTCCTTAAAATTGACTGTTCAACACTGTCAAATAATGGAAAAATAATTTTCTACAATTTAAATATGGATGGTACTTTTCTGTTCTTCTAAAGCTTGTACAGGCAATATTTTGGCACAAAGACAGGCTGCACATACAACAGTTACGGGTAAATGATGGAAGGCTTTGCTCAAGAATGCGTACCAAGTTTTAGATTTTTTCTTTCACGTAGTCACGGGGTACAAAAATCGCTAGGGATTTTGTTATAAGTTCCTCTCAAAATAAATTACATGAAAATCTGCTTGGAATCTCTCTCAGAACATAATTTCAGTGAAAATGAAACAGCTTTATTTGGCACTGCTATGAATTCTACCCTAGTGGTTTTAATATGTACCTTTTCCCACCTTTTCTTCACTATCTTTCCTTTGTCTAGACAATCATCTTTACAGCCCGTGCAATACCCCTCAAAAATCCTAGCTCAGTTTGCAAGATCACTTTTGAACATCTAACACATATCTCTTACAAACTTTTAGCACAGTCCTGTTTTATTGTTTCCATTCGATGCAAAAAAAATATTAGCTGTCTGAGTAGACAAGAAGTGGTAAAAGCTTCATCCTAGATAAAAATTGGAGAAAGACTGCTGCATCAGCATTAGTATTGAAACACATATAGGCAGAACCACACTGTTCTGGCTCTTCTAGGACAGGTATATATTTTATGGCTGAGCAGCACAGTTAGGTGTGCAGTTGACTGATTGACATTAGCTATCTGCAGAAGAAGCAGGAGGGCAATAAATGAACACTTCTGAAATGTGATTTGTAAAGGCCAAGCTTTCTCTGATCTTAGAACTATTAAACATGTACCAAGTCTTACTTTTACCCAGTTCTCCTTGACTTTAATGGCAAGTCTAGTTTCAAAGTATTTGTGAAAGTGGCTCTTTTTACCAGCATGGAACATAAACTTTTGAAGGTAGAAAGAAGATGAAAGTCACAGATATCACAATATACATACAAACCTTTCAGGATTGTTGGATGGTTTTATGCCATTGTTCCTATGAAGAAAAGGATGCTGTGCACAGAATCAGATCTTAGCTGGCCCCCAGGACTCATCAATTTTTGTAAAAAGAAAGTAAATTTGAGGGACCTTTCTGCTGCTCACCAGTGGTTTACAGATCAGATGATCTGTTAAAAAGCTCATTAATGTTTTGTACGTAACTATGACAAACAGAATAGTCTCTACATCTGACCATTTGTTGGACATGCTACCTGCTTACTAGGCTGCATAGTAGAGAGACCAAAAGCTGAGTTTGAGGGTCAAGAGCAGAGTACCTGTATAATCTGATCAGTTTTTCAAAAGCATAAAGAAAAGTAAAAAATACATATATTAGGGGAAGAGTATCTAAAAGTTTCAGCTCTCCTCATTTTTGGTTAAACTGTTTTCATGTTTAGTTTCAGTTAATTTACTGACTTTATGAATTATCACATTATGTTTAATTTCTAGCATGCTCTCTTCTATTTCACTTTGTTGCTCTAGTTGCTACCTCCCTCCCGTTTTGTGTATGCTCTCTCTTGATATCAACTGATAGCCCCCATGGCATGCTGTAGTCCTGTGGTCTTCTCCAGCTGTAACTCCAGTCCTCTTCAATCGAGTTCAGGAATGAAACAACTTCTTCCTCCTTCAAAGGAAGCTGACTTGAGCCAGCTTCTGTCTTCTTAGAGGAACACAATACAGTATAAAAGAAAATAAGAGAAACAAAGTACAATCCCATGGTCTGATATGAGCAGATTTCACTTATGACATTAGCCAAAAGACCATCCCCATCAGCTCGTGAAGGGTCTTTTCTATGGACATGAAATACAATTTTGCCTTCATTGGCAGAAACGTGCACTGAAGCACTGTGTCCCTACTGCTGTCTAAGCCTTCAAAAAATCAAGGAGGATTACTCAAGTCAGAGAGTGCCTGCAGTCCTGCACACTGCAAGCATCGGAACTTCAGAAATAAAAGGCACCTTCCAGAAAGACAGAAATAAATCTTTGCTGTTAGCAGAAATACTTTTTGAAGAGGGGAGATGAGGAAAACCTAAAATGTTTTAAATGGTTATGAGGTTAAAAGAAGCATACGAAATAAGAATATGGAATTTTATGTCCTTTGAGGCACTCTTACGTGATCACTAAAAATCTCTCAAAAAGCTAAAGAAGGAAAAAGACAGAAAATTAACAATGTATTTTTATCTTTCTAGTCCATAAAGATTTAGTTATGATTTGCCTACAGATTTTACAACAGAATTTAAGATTGTCTTTTAGAAGTGTTTATTCTCAGTGGAAATTTATTTTGTTGAAGATTATGTGACACAACAGAGTGGAAATAGACTCAAAAAAGAAAAAGGGAAAAGGACCCAATTTTTGAGATGTAGTAAAGATCTGTGTTTAATCCCAAACCAGAATATCACAAAAAACAGAGGTATTGAAATATGGAGTAGTATGGTGATGACCAAGAGCTGAGAACTAGTTAGTGTATAAAACCTAATAATATGTTATTGCTTCTGTAAAGAGGCAGAACCTGGCATTGAAACCCTGAGTGTTCCACTGTAGCAAGAACTTGGGCCACAGATAATCTGCTGGGTACATACCAGCTTGCAAATGTATCTGACTGAGATGGGTGACATTCAATGAAGGTTTTCTGCAGATGCAGAAAAGTACAAGCACTGAAAAAATCCCTAAGTCAATACTGCGGGAAAAAAATTTCACAGACATGGTAGATCCACAGAGAACTTTGATAGAAGCAGTAGATAGGAAAAGATGGGCACACTTGGTACCAGGGTATTTCAGTATAACTACAAAATTAACAAGCTCAAAACGAACCGAGCTCTGTGATTCTGCAGAGAAGTGTGATGGCACCATGGGAGAGCTCTCAGCCTGGAAGAACACTTCAGAATGCTATAGAAACTGAAATTAGAAAATGAATGTAGAGATGAAGACTATCATTTAAGATGTTCTCCCTTTTTCTTTTGTCTTCAGACAAAGAAGACATTCAGAAAATTTGTGCAGAGCCTCACCCTCTGTATGTCACGTTCTCATCTGACAGTTGCTCCATAGTCACACTAGCAAAAACCATATTATGTTTGAACAAGCAATGGAAACATCTGGAAGGCAAGCAAGAGCTTTAGAGAGAAACACTGTCAATTAAAGGATGAAACATTTAAAAATAAATTTTTTGTTATTATTATTATTACCAAAAAAAGGTCGCACCAGTACTTAGAGTGTGTTCCTAACCATAGGGACACAGTGGGGCATGGTGCTTAAGCTCAGCTCGTTCTCACTGAATATCTACATTCACACATAGAGAGACCAAAGATCCATATAGTTTGTATCTTGAGACTAGTTAGGTTCAACAGTGCATGACAATGAAAAATAGCAGAAAAGAATAAACACGGAGAGTTCTCTCCTCAGCATAATTTCACAGGCTGGAAAGTAGGAATGTTCCTAGCCAAACAAGATATTACATACATTTATCTGAGTGGAGATTTTTTCTCAGTAATTTCTACAGATGTCTTCTTAACTCACTTAAATATTACCATCCACAGTGTCCTGTGTCAAGGAGCACCACAGCAGAGCAACATTTGCTTTAAAGAGCCTCTAATGTTTCCTCTTTACTTCTTGCCATCTCTTCATAAATTTTACATTCTTTTCTCCACTGGAAGAGACAGTGAATAACTGTTCTATATTTACCTTTTCAAAGCCGCTCTTGATTTTACAGACATCTGTCATGTAGCCTCTGCTGATTACCAGGGCACATTTCACAGCTGTGCACTTTCTAACACTGTCAAACACAGCACAGAAAGTGACCTGCAAGCCTCTGCTGTATTTGCTAACTGTTCTGCTCAAAGAGTATGCTCAAAGACAAGAAGAGCTGGAAGCAGATTCATGCAGTTAATGTCAGAAAGTATTTGGTGATAATTTAGCAATGCTCTTCTATGCTGCTTTAGCAACTGATACTTTCAGCAAAATGTATTTTAAAAATGTAAATATACAAATAAATTTATATTTGTTTTATAAAGCTTATAATTACATAAATATATTCCTTTCCACTTATTTTAGAAAGTCTTTAAGAGGTTTAATAGCTTTTTTGTTTGGAAAAAAAATCATGTTGATTACATTTGGTATAAAAGTACATCCTGAGAAAGAAGTACATTAAATATTTTTCAGTCTTTCAGTTTGTATGTTTATACCAACTGCCATTAAAACTGCTCCATGTAAACTTATGTGAAGCTCAGAATGATGATCCAGGCCTGCATTAGTTCCAGCTACAAAGACTAACCATAGTTTTATGGACGATGGTCACTGATGAATTTCTTGAAGGTCCAGCAATGCAGGAGCTTCATCATCTTCTCACATCTCATCTCACATCTTCAGAGAAAACTTACTGCTAATTTCTTCAGCAAATACCCCCCAAAAACTAACAATAAACACTAACAAAACAACACTGCCTTTTACTACTTTCTTTCTGTGCAAAGAACAAGGAGAGCTAATTGCAAGAATAAAAAGTATATATCTTTTTTATTTTTGTATGAGACAGCAAACGACTCCCATTTGCTAAAAAAATGACAATGCTCTGGGCCAAATGGACTCCAACACAATATTGATTAGGACAATTATAGCCCATCAAGGAATAAATGGGACAGTGAGCTCAAAAATGCTCTTGTATTTTATGTAGTAGAAAGAGAAAGATAAATTATTTGACACAGAAAAAGCCAAACTGGCAATGCAGATGAAAATTATGGGCATTTATATCGATATGCAATGGCCAAAAATAATGAAAAGGATATTTACAAATAAATTTTAATGAATTTATTACTATATAAGTATATATATGAGAATTCATTTGAAAGTACTTTAAAAAAATCTGAATATTGAAAAACAAACGTGGTCAGAGTCTATCCAGCCAGCTGGAATATTCCTGGCTCCTCCAGATCTGTGCAAAACCTCTTGAGCCTTCTGTTTCCATGCACATTTATCCTACAGGAGACATGACATTCATCAGAAATGGTACAATGCTTCCTGAAATGTCTTGTCTTCCCCTGTACAAACAAATTTGGCGAAAAGCAAGGTGAGATGTCTGAAAGAACTCTTTTTTGGGACAGTCATAAGAGCAAGGAACAAACACGGATTGATGTCTGAAATACATAATAATGTTGAACTCTGTGCTTCGTCTTGCTGCATGCTGATGCTGGAGTATTGCCCTAAGCTGTTCACACTAAATCCAGTGGCAGAAGGCAGACTTGCTTACCATGTTCAGCAGGATCTTTCTTGCAAAGCTGGCACCAGTAATGCAATCTATCTTATTCCCTCCATCTCCTACATACTTGTATCTTCATAGCAGACTGCTGTCTGTAACAGGCTTTTTTTTATTTCTATTTAGTACCACTGCCAGGGATGTTGTAAATGATTTTTCCATACTAACAGGTTGTTCTGTACTGCTTTGCTTTGGAGATCAATGCAAAACTACACCTCTGCCATTCATTTGTGCTCCGCCCCAATGATTCCCTACAAGGAATGAGCACTGCTGCTGAGAAGCGCTTCTCGAAACCATCTGAAATCAGCAGCTGTGCCCATTACTGCAGAAAAAAAAAAGTATTCGTTTATCTGTCTTACAGCCTGGTAACATTTGTGCAAAATATCTAAATAGCTATTACAGTATAACAAAAGGCTTAATCCCATTTCTTTTGCTTTAATTGATATTTTATTCCTTTCCAGTTCACTGATAATTCTCTAAAGTATCATGGAAATTTTATATATAAAAAACTATTGCATTCATTATGGACATAGTTGGTTTTCTCTGTGTAACTATCAGCCCTTGCCTTGTTCCACAAGAGTGGTCTTAAGTGTAAATTGCTGAAGATGATATGGAGTATGAACTATTGCTGTTTATCTTCTCATACAACACAATGTGACTCAGTGCTTTCACCAAGAAAGACTGCTGTGGCAAATAAATAACCATATTAGTTTCCAGATCATTGATTTTCTGTACATGTAAGGGAGTAGGAGTTCAAGATAAACACATCTCTCGATCTGAAACCAAGTACTGCTGTTAGCTACCTTTCCTTCAAATAAATCTGACTCACACAGATGTATAACCAGTTATGAGCTGAAGACGCAGTCCAAAAAGTGCTGGGCTGTACACCTATTTTAGGTATCAGTTAAAAATCAATAGCATTTGGAAGTACAAACACAAGCAGTATCTGTGAAAAGGACAGACAATAAACCTGCTTTGTTCAAGCAGGGTGCTGTATAGCAAAAGTTTGCTGGATCTCCTTATTGAAGAGCTGCTTCAAAAGTAACATCTCCTATTTTTTATTATTTGTCCATGATGTTAGAAGCAGATGTTGGTGTTATGGAAGCTGAGGTTGAACCTTCCCACCAATATTCCATTACATGTTGTTGCCATGTGACAGATGACAGCAGAGAGACAGTCTGACAAATGGGTCTGACATGGAAATGTGACTGAAACTGTAGTGGTTTAGCCCAGCAGGTGACTGAGCAGCACACAGTTATTCACTCACTCCCCCCAGTCCCAGTGGGATAGGGAGAGAGAACGGAGGGGAAAAAAAGAACTTGTGGGGTGGGATAAAACTATTTACTAAGATAGAGAAAGGGACAAGGAAAATAGTTATTACTATATATAAATATATATAATAAGCAATGTGCAAGTAATTGCACACCACCCCCTGATCAATGTACAGCTAGGCACCCAAGCAGAGGAAGAGTGAGATGAACTCCCACCCCCTTCAAAACAACTTCTGCATGGTATGGAATATCTCTTTGGCCAGTTTAAGTCAGCTGTCCTAATTCTGTTCCCTCCAAGCTCCTTGAGCCTTTTGCTGTGAATGGCCTTGACTCTGTACAACACTGCTTAGCAGCAGCTATAAGCATTGGTCCTTTATCAACACCCTTTTTCTCCTGGAATCAAAACAGCATCATTCCAGACTCTGAATAAAACAATTCCATCCCAGCTGAAACTAAGACAAAAGCAAAGGAGTGTTGTTGAATTACTCCATGTGGGAAATATTGCACCCATAGACATTCACCAACACTTCTGAACACTTACAGAGACCAAACAGTGGATGTGAGCACAGTAAGGTTGTGGGTGGTGCATTTCAGCAGTGGCAGCAATTATGTGAAAGAAAAGCCATTTTCTGGATAGAAATTCACAGCTGTCACACCATGAAATGATGAGAGTCTTGATCAGCTCATCTACATGCATTGGCAGATTAAACCAAGAAGCAGTGTATGGAGTTGAATATTGAGATCAATGCATTGGAAATGATGGTGGCATCATAGAAATGTTGCAAAGTTAGTGCCAAGTGGGTTGTGCAACTGTTGACACAGGAACAGAAAGAATACCCTATACAAGCTTGTCAGGATCTGTTAAACCAATACAACGGTTAAGCTGAAAGTTTCCTGGAGCATATCATTACAGGTAACAAAATGTAGTATCACTACCACGAGCCAAGATCAAAACAGCCGTCCATGGAGCAGCAACATGTCAATTCCCCATCACAGAAAAAGTTCAAGTTGCAGGTTAACTGATGTGCACTATCCCTTGGTGCAGGAAAAGGATGATCCTTCTGGACTTCCTGGAACCCAGACACACCACCAACTCTGACCACTACATTGTGACACCGACTAAGCTGATGACTCAAACTTTCAGAATCAGGCCAGAGAAAAAGACAAGTTTTCTCTTTCAACTTGTTAATACCAGGCTTCATATCAATTTGAAAACTGTGGAGCACATTGCCAATCTTAGCTGGACTGTCCTATAATACCCACCATATGTTCCAGATTTGACATCTTCTGAATTCCAGTGTTTCAGGCCATTGAAAGATGCATTCTGTGGGCAACATTTACCATCACAGTTAATGTGATCATACCATCTGTGAAACAGCAGGTCACCTACACTTGTGCAGATTGTTACAAACACAGCATGAAAGCTCTTTTCATCGTTGGTGAAAATGCATAGCTAGTTGTGGTGATTGTTGAAAACTAGTGTTTTGTAACTGAGAATTTGCTCTATCAAAGTGTTATTGTGCTCTTTGCATCAGTTGTAGTTTCCACAGAGATAAATAGGAGGTATTACTTTCAAAACAAACTATGTATAATCTAATTGACAACACTGCTGCTAAACTTTGATTCTGTGAATATCCAGAAGAGCAGACAAGTTATTTGCATTACAGTTTACTGACCCATTCACACACAAAGCTTTCGACAGTGTTACTGGAGAACTACAAAAGCTAAATGCTGGCTCAGTAACTGAAGCAATTCATAAGGAGATAGAAGTCATTCAGACAACATAAGAAAGAAATATCACAGAAGGATTTTACAGCAATACATTAAGCTAACTGGAAAGAGGCTTTACCAATTAACAATATGGCTAAGACCAAAATAATAATAATAAAAAAATAATCCAGAGACACATACAGAAGAGCAAGGAGATAGGAATTGCTGCTTGCCCAAATTAAATCTGACAAATTCTATAGAAGAAACAGCTTCTACACTAAATACAGAATGTCTTACTCCAGAAAGGCATTTCTATATCACTAGAAGGCAAACAAATGGATTGAGGAGAATATGGACAGTCACCTCTTGCATGTGGAAGAGACTGTGAGCTGGGTGATAGTAAGTGACCACAGGCTTGGTTCAATTAGGTTTGGAGTAATCCTCTAAACCATAAAGGTTTAGAGTACAGTATGGGGCTTTTCAGGATATGGTTCCTGATAGATAAGCTACATGGTATTGCTTTACTGTGTCATCCACTCAGAGACAACTCTCCCTTAAATGCAAATTACTGCAAACAGACTTTCAGTGGTTGTGTTTAGCAAAAATTCTGTGCCCTGATATCTCTGAATAACTTTCTTGTATCTGAAGGATAGAGTTAGCATCAATACTTCTGAATTCTGACTAAGGAAAAGAGTCAGGGGAAAGGAGTATTAACACTATATTAACACTGCTCCCATGAATTAATGATGGCTCTTAAGCCTCCTGGCACTAGGAACCCAGAGTTGGAATCTCCAAACAAAACCTAATGGCCAAGACTCCAAGTACTCTAATTGGAATTCAAGTTTGATCTGAACTTCAAAACTAGCCCTTCTTTGAGCAGAGGTTGGGTCAGGTGGCTTCCAGAGGTTCCTTCCAAACTAAATTATTCATGAGTCTAATTTCTGGGTGATAAAAATAAGATTATATTCTTTTAACATAAACTTCACATATCTTTGAGGTCAAGCAGTAACTTCTGGTTCAGTTTGGAGAGAGTCTGTGGTTAACCAAGGACCAGCTGGTGAGTGATCACATGCTTTCTTAGTGCAGATTAGACAGTCCAACAGAGAACTGCTTTTTCGCATATAGATGTCATTGCAGGCATTAGAATTAAATTGTAACTCGCAAAAGACTGGAAAAAAAAAACAACACAAAATAGAATTGTAAATAGTGTTCCATTTTCTAGTCACTAGTATATTATAAACTAGCTGTTAGTATTTTGAATTACCTCAAAGAAACAGATGCATCACAGCTAATGTCATAAATTCGCCAGTTTTCCAATTGCTCTTGAAGTGTTCAGAGAGAAGAGAAAAAAAAGACAAATGAAAAACATAGAAAAGCACCAAATCATTCTTATTGTTTGAACAAACAAAATTAAAAGGCACTTTATTTTTCTTTTTTTTTTTCTTTTTCTTAGTACCCAATTATCTTAAGGAAGAATTCATTTAGTAATTTCCCCCACAGCTCCATCATAGAAATGCCTTTACTCTAATTTTGCAATTTTTTTTAAAGCATGGACTATGTCAGGTGTATCCAACCCAGAGACCACAGGCCACACGCAGACCAGCTCAGCTTGCACTGTGAAATGCACCCAGGCTGTGTTGTGTCATCATGCAGTAGCTCTGTCCTGCCAAGTGGCGCAGTCTGAACACAGGACATAGGGAGAGCACAGGTGCAGTGCTGACAAGTAACACAGCACTATGCTCAATTTGCAAGGGGACTGTGTCAATTTTCAAAAATTAAAATTTTAAAATACATCACACGCAGAAACATGCTGTCAAATGCAATGTATATCAAGGAGGGCTTCATTAAAGAAATAGCAGCACTGAAAAAAGTCTGCCACCTCAATAAAGTATTTTTTTTAAGTGAAAACTCAAATGGACCTTGTTATAAAAGCTAGTTATGTGATAGCAAATCTGATTGAAAAGAATCAGAACCACATAATGAATGTTAAGCAATGTATAAAAAGCACAACAGATAGAATGTGTCCTGATTTAAAAAAAAAAAAGGATTTTTCTAAAATCTGTCTCACCAGACTATAGCCAGGTGAACTGAAAAAAATAGGAAAATCTATTGAAAAAAATTTGGAGAGTAAAGCCACTAATTTCAAATTTTATGCTTTGGCAATAGATGAAAATAGTGATGCTACAGATATGGCTCAACTTACCATTTTCTTTAGGGACATTGAAAATAAATGTAATGTCTCAGAAGAAATGCTTCTTTAGGGCCACTGAAAGACACAAGTAAATCTCGTGACTTGTATGAAGCAGTAAAAAAATACTTTAAAGCAATTTTCTTTAACCTTTCTCAACATATTTTCTGTAGCAACTGATGGTGCCTTGGAGATGGTTGGTAAAAAAAATAAAAAATAAAATTAATAAAAGATATTGCAATTATAACCAGTAACTCACTTTTGATGAAATATCACTGCACCAGACATTGAGAAAATTAATGTGCAAAAGCTTTAAAAATGGACAGTGTCATACAAATTGTCATCAAAGCTGTGAATTTCATAAATTCCAAAAACTGAATCATCACCAATTCTAGGAACTCCTTAAAAGGATGGATGCTGGTTATGCCGTTGTCATTTAGATTTTTGAAGGAAGGTGGCTAAGTCAAAGTAAAATGCTGAAAAGACTTTGGAAATTAAGTCCTTTATGGAATTTACAGGAAAATTTGTGCCAGAACATGAAGATTAAAAATGGCTTGCAGATTTAGTATTTTGGGTGGATTTGACCACTCATTTCAATGAGTTAAATATGCATCTTCAAGGTGAAAATCACCTTATCTGTGCTGTGTTTCAGACAGTAACAGCATTTGAAATAAAAAATAAATTATGGCAAGCTGAAGTTATGGTAAATAATTTCACGCATTTTGATATATTGGCTAAATGCAGTCCTGTGCACAGAGAAAAATATGCAGCTCTGCTTTCCATTTTGATAAGGAAATTTGAGACTAGGTTTCAAGATTTCCAAAAAAATCCTCATTTTTTTGTACACTTGTGACTTCATTTTCAGTCAACATAAATACATTACTTGCAAATTTTCACATACAATGTACAGAGTTACAATCAGACTCAAAGAAACCCAAAGAAAATAATTGGTCATGTCTCCTTACTAGACTTCCATAAACTCTATCTTACCAAACAAAAATACACCTCTCACAGTCATGCCTTATTCATGTCATCATTTTTTGGCACTATGTATATTTGTGGACAACCAGTTTCAAGGATGAAGCACAGGAAGAGTATTATTTCATCAAAAATCTCCATCAAACACCTTGAGAACTCACTGAGAATGGCAACCACTGACATCAATCCAGCCTCATGCAATAGTTTTACAAAAACAAATCCCGCTCATTTCATGCTTTTGTTGATTCCTGTTTCTGCATGTTTTAATAAAAATACATTAAAAAATATATTTTGTTACTTACATACATTAACTTTATTATATGCTTTATATGTGGCCCGTGGCAATCCCTGTTCGCTCAGTGCTGCCCAGGTGAGACAAAAGGTTGGGCAAGCAAGGACTATGATCTCTACATAAAAAGTAGACTGGGAACTTTTTGGAGATTTCTTTTCAGTTTAATTAAAGACAACTAAGTTTTTCTTTGCCTTCTGACTAAATGACTGTTGGATGGATTCGTCTGGGTATGAGCCTTATCTGCTCCTTCCGTTTCTCATGCCTAATCAATCATTGTCTTGAGTGTTATAGTGTTAACTATGGCGGCTCTGAAATGCTGGAGGAAGAAACCAGTTGACAACCAAGTAATATATATTCTAAGGTCTCTGTCTTTGACAAATATTAATTACCTGCACAACAGTTTGCTCTCCCGTGTACAGTCTCTCTGTCCTCAGGTCAGATCTTTTCTCCATTTGCATGAAGCAGGCTGACATTCTACTCAACTTTCAATAAGGTTAAATGAAATCAGCACTCAGGGGAGAAGTGGGATGCAAGAAGTGGTTATGAATGGCAATATTTTACTGATCAAGTTAGAAGTGTATGCAACGCTCTCAACTATGTGCGATGTATCTCCTTTCTCTGCTCTTGGCAAACCAAAGAAAATGATGCACTTCCTGAAGAGCCAGGCAAAAATTACTCTTCTTTCATTCACATGCACTTCCTAGGACTGCAAGATTAGAGTGCAGTCGCCCAGTAGAGTTCTGAGTGTTGGATTTTACAGTTTTTAACAGGATTTGCTTCCTTGTTATTTCTTCACTCACTTTTTACTACCTGGTAATAAAAAGCATGTTCATAACTCCTATCATCTGGACTGAAGAGGCAGTTCTTTTGCAAAGGTAACTTGCATGTTTAAACTAGTGGAAGAAATTTGTCTGAAATAAGTTTACAGACACTAGCTCTTCAGTGCACTATGTCAGACATCACAGCTTCCTAGACAAATAAATGGGTTATGTTTGTAGGCAATTACAACAAGAGATACAACATGGAAAACCTGGTGAAGGAAAGAATGCAATGAGGAGGAGATATATTTATCATATATCCTATTTGGAGAACTAGTGTTTATTTTTGTTGAGTATCTTCCTAGCTATTCATCTGTTATCTTTCCAAACATCTCTAATTATTTTAACTGTGGAAAGTCTATTAATTTTCCCTTGAGGTCAATGCAGAAAGTAGCATAAAAAACTGGTTACTACAGGACTCTAAATGATGGATCCTCCACAAATATCATTTTGGTCTTTGTGTTTTTAAGTGATTTTTTTAACCACCTTCAACTTCTGATCTTCATTTCGATATGCTGTTTCTGTGAAATTGCAGAAAATGTCTTGCTAACATGCATAGTTGCATTATTATAACAGAGATTATAAATATATATATCAACCTTTTTATTACTTAATAAAGACATTATTTTTATCAAAGAAATAATTTCAGTCTCTTTGTTAGTGAATTATTTTATCCTGAAGACTGACTTGAGCAGTCACTTATTCAAAGTGAAGCTCCTGTCTGCCTGTGGGATGCCCTGAGGCACTGTAGATTGCCCACTTTAAACAATATATTTAGACTTAGTCAATCATTCATATGCCTTATTCCAGGGGTTGACTGTAACAACTGTAATATTTAGACGGTTTTTGGATGTGATTTGTGGGTTACACAAAGTAGTATCATTACAGCTGCCTAACAGGACAAACTTCTAGTTTTTTTTCTGACATTCACATCTGCAAGAAAAAAGCTATTAGGTGTTTGATTTCTAATAATGCTGCATTTATTGACTGTAAGGCAAAGCTCCTTTTCCTCTTGTAATCATGTTTTCACTGCATCTCTTCTTCCATATTTTTTTAATTTATTTTGTCTCATTCAAAATACGTCAATTATTTCATTTTGTCATTTACTTGCGCTACTTTCTGTTTTCTCATAGTGTAGTTCATCATGATAGCCCCTTGCCACTTTCCATGTTATACTCATATAGTAAGAAAACACTTTTTCCTCCATTGAAACACGAGTAGACATTTTCACATCAGCCTTCTGAGCAGATATCTGTTCATCTGAAGCATTTTCCTATGCTTCTTTTTTTTAAATGCAAAAGTTTTAGTGGATGGCTATTATTGTTGTTGGTCATCGCTTTACCCCTTTCCTCTTTCTTCCCTTTGCTTAAATGAAAGCAATCTAAGTAGAACTTAAATCTCTGGACTAAAATGTGCTAGGATAGAAAAACTGGGAGAAATGCTAGCCGCCTCCCACAAGCACATGCTGTCTCATTTCAAGGCTTGTCCTGTATTAGAATAAAATGAATCAAAAGATTTCCATAAAATATAGGAAAACATTCATATTTTTATTTCATTTGAGCCTCTTCTGATACAATTCTGACTTTTTGTTCTTTGTAACATAACATAGATTTGTCCATGTATTTTTCTCATGTCCTTGCTTTTATCTTTGCCAACATGGAGGATTTATTAGTTTAACTAAAAATAACAAACACAACCCTTTAACTCAGCATGAAATGTTTTCCTCTCCCTTGAGAAACAGCATAGCTCTGTCAGCCTTTTCCCACAAAACGAGTTCTCCTCTGAGACTTCACTCTGGCTAGCTATGTGTAGATTTATGATATGTCCTGTATGAAACTATCAGTACCTTGTATTTGGAAGAAAGAGCATTATCTTTGGAAGAAAGAAATTCTGTCCCGTATCTGTTCCAGTAATGCTAGGAGAACCAGAGGTATTGCAGCACATATTGTGTTGAGAAAATATGTGACTGTAAGCAAAATGAGAACTGACAGAACAGCCTAGTTGAAAGTGGGGTGCATGCTAATGGTGCTCAGGCAAACCTTTCCACATTTCCTGGAGAATGCATATACAGTGCTACTGAGTTTTGGAAATGAGATGGAAAGTTCATTATATGAGTCCAACCTACAAATATCTACATGGTATGAAAAGGGGAGATTCAAATTATGTTTGTTCTCCATTATTTCTTATGAAATAAAAGAAATAGAGAAGCAGTGACTGCTCATCTAACATTTTAAGACTTAAACCCTTGGGAAACTCAAAGTTTTAGTGTTTGGCAACATTGCAATGTCCTTGTCTCATGGATATGGCTCCAGGGTCCTGTTAGCTTACCTAGTGCTTCTTCCACTCTAAATGGTGGCAGCAGAGAGGAAGTGAAGAAGGAAATACGTGCATACCTAAATATCACTTGACGTGGAGTCGGGATGGACTCAGACTGAACAAGTAGATCGGCTTGGGAATTGTTCACATGTTCTGCATTTTATGCAAAGTCTGATAGTAAAATCTATAGCTTCAAAGGTCTCTTACTGATCTATGAAACTAGCAGTCAAAAGCTAGAAACTCAAGACTCTTATAGTGCATGACAGAGATCATAAGTGCTATGGAAATGCAGGCTGAGTCCAAAACTGGTAGAGGTAGCTGATACACTGCAGATGCGTGCTGCCATTCAAAGAACTTGACAGGCTAGAGAAATTAGTTGTCAGAAATCTCATGAAGTTGAACTGAGGAAAACACTAAGTCCTTCATATGGAGAAAAGCAACTCATGCCACAGTGCCGGCTGCATGTTTAGCATATAAAAGGCAGCTTTACAGAGAAGGCCTCTGGGTCCTGGTGCACATTAAGCTGTCTGTGACCCGAGAGTTTGCCCTGGCATCAAAAACACCAAAAGCATCCTGAGATTCTCAAGAAAAGTGTTGCCAACAGGTGGAGGGAACAGATCATTCACTTCCATGATATGTGCATGGAGTTCTGGCATATCCCAGCAAAATATCTGGGAAAAGTCCATTAAAATAAGTAGGAGATTGAAGTATTTTATGTATTGTGGGAGGCTGAGAGAGTTATGGTTGCTCAACCTCAAGGAGAAAGCTCAAGAGGGATCTCATTAATGTTTATAAACGCTGGACAGCAGTAAGGGAGATAGAACCAGAATCTTCCCAGAGACTCCACTGAAGAAGAGACAATGTGTACAAACCTTTTAACAGGGAGGGTGAAGCAGGTGGCCAGAGCACTTGTTCCCATTCCTGGAGACAGTCAAAAATCTCATGACTTTTGGCTATCTCCAACAAATAGTCAGTTGCCTCAGGACAAATCCTGAGAAATCTGTTGTAGAAGAGGAACTTCAGAGAACCTTTCCAAAACCAACTGTTCTGTAATTCTGTAAAGATGTATGATCCAGCTAGCTGGAAAGCACTGTTAAAAAGATGGGGCTTTCATTTTAGATTTGTGGTTCTCTGGTTAGATTAGACAGTCAGATTCTTGATTTCTTTCTTCATCAGCAGATATAATGAATCTTTTAATTTTTTGTTTAGGAAAAAAAAGAAACAGCATATAATACCTTCAAAAAGAGAACCTGAGAAACATGGCCAGCAGAGCACACTTAGCAGCCAGGGGTTGAATAATTCCCTCAAGAGAACTATGGGATAGATCTCGTATCTCAAAATATGGAAGATGTAGATTTTATTTTTTTTTTACTTTTAGTTAGGTGTGATGATTATTTAAGCACACATGCCAGAAAGTCTTCTCTGCATCTATTCATCTTCTGCAAACCAGGTAGGCTTTCAGTGTGAGAATATTGCATATGTGATATGACATAAGTAAACAGTGTCATGTCTCTCTATGCACACAAACATGCAGGTACTATAAGCTTATTTTGTCTCACTATTGCATTTTCATATTAGTTGCTTTTATTTTTCAACTCTGGTCTGGATATCTCATGAAAACTCATAAAATGAATCTGAGGCAGAGTAAGGAACTTATCCCAGATGTATCAGATCCTAAATGAGTACGCTTCCCTTTAAGATACCAAATTTGGAAAGAGAAGGAGAGTCTGACTTCTGAAAATCTTGAGAAAGAAACAAGGGCAAAACATAAAACCCATAAGTAAACGTATCATATTGCTTAGTTCTCCTTTGAAACTCTTGACTTCTGATCAAAGTCTTACTGTTCTGAGGAGAAACTGCCTACATTAAAAAGTATTTTCTTCCACAGTTCACAGCCATGCTTTTTTTTCCCACTGTGAAAATAAACCCAGTTTTCTAGCTTGTCTCTTGAGAACTTTGGGTGATGACAACAGATTGTTCTGCGAAGAGCTGTTCCAGAACTCAGTGCATTATCAGAACTTGGAGACAATGCAGTGGCAACATGTACATCCAGAGTAAGAATCACAGGCATAGTCTTTATATTACAGTAAAACTGGAAGTGTGAAGAAGAATTTGAGCTCAGAGATTAGATGTAAATTCATTGTTTGTGGTAGCTGTACTATTGTAGATGCAGTACAGTTAGTCAGAATTAGAATCTTCCAGACTTGTACTTCATTTTCATTAGGATCAATGCTTGCTTTGTAGAGATTTATATTTTTTTAAGAAGGTGCACACACACAGAATAATAGCAACAGTTCAGTTTGTTAGTCTAGCATGTTCATCTGAAGGATCTCCTGCTGTCTTTCTGATGATAATGAAAAAAAGAAATTAACAAAGTAGAGTTCTGAGTTCTTCTGAATAGTGTTGTTGGTCTGATTTTGCTTTCATAATCTTCTAGCTAAAAACAACAAAGCTAAGGTAACAACCAGTTCTCATTGTCTTACAACATGGAGGACCTTCATTTCTTCACTCCTCTTACTGAGTGTGACTACATCTGTAACTGCATTCTCCTTGATGAAAATTCCCCCTGGAAACTACACCCAAAATAGGCTTGTTTTCTTTCCCATAGCATACACTTCACATTGCACTTGGGAGGAAACTGAAAGGTCTGACAATAAAAAAGGTAATTCCTCAGAGAAGCTTTGTGCCATTAAGTCACTGAAAGTCTGGTTAGTCCTAGAGATGACACTAATATTTCTGACCTCAGTTCTTGGCTACCATGTAACCGTTCTGTCTTTTCTACAATAGAGAGCAGCAATGGTACACAGCTGACCCACATGATCTCTAGCAACCTCCAGCTGTTATCCCTGCCACAGAAAGGCTCCATTTTATTTATCACTAGTGCTCTGGAGGCATGAGAACATGAACCTATCTTCTCCATTTACTCTTAACTTTACTTCCTCCTTTTACTTTCTCCCTTGATATTGCACATCAACCAGAAGACACCGATTTCATCCCAGGCCTGTCTTCTTCTTGTTCTCCTTATAACCTTTTATTTCCAACAATTTCATGTTCATGTTTTGGACTGATCATCAGCATGAATTAGCAGTCTCTGCCTTGTCACTCACGCTGGGAGGTGACAGAAAGAAAACTAGTCATTACACCTGTGGACATACTCTTCAGGAGGCCAGTCTTGATGTAGGATTTTTGTTTGTGGCATGTAATATGATAGATTAAAAGCAAAGAAACGCATCTCGGGGATTCAAAACAGCCTTCTGCACTGCTGTTAGCTCTATAGAGGCTCTAGGTCTATGCAGATAAACCTCCAAATTAGTACTTTACATCATCTTTAGTAGTAAATGCCCTTTGTATTGATCACTAATAACCCCTCTCAAATACATATTGCCACACCATTGTCTAGTCCTTAAGCTACTGTTGCCAGTCTGTTTCTGTAAAGTAAAAGTGTAGGGTATTAGTCACCTGGTGGTCCAAGTTCAGCCTGGAAAGTCACACCTTTAAAGGACCAAAAATGTTTTAGCATAGACTAAACTTAGAGTTTACCTTTACAAATGTGCAGGGTTGTTTTTGTATTGTAATTTTTTAGTAAAACTCCATCAATGTAAGAAAACCAATCTATGAGGTACTCTCTATACCTTGAGAAAGAGTATTTTAAATCAGTGGAACAGTTTCTGCTTACACAAACAACATTGTGCCCAGCTTGTACTCATGGGTACTCTCAGAGAAGCTAATTAGGGGGCTGTTCGCCATAGACCACATGGCATTCTGCAGTACTCACCCACATAAATAGAGAATGCGAATGGTTAAAATCAAATGTCCCCGGCATGAAGTTGCTGCCAGGAGCTGCATTCTCAGGAGGAGGGGCTGGGTCTGTTGCTGCTCAAAATGAATAGCATTTCAGCATTTCCTTAAATCGTTAGAAGAAATAGCTGAATGTAATCAGTAGTGGAGTTCACACAGTTTTTCTCTGGCTCTGCAAACCATGATACTAGTATTAAATCGGTGCCATAATTTTGCACAACTAACAGTGAACCAGCAGGCAATGTTTCACAGTGCTAACAGGTAGCTTACTTCTTGGTCTTCTTCTTCCCCCTATTCATTTACTTAACAGAAAGGCAGGGGAATACACTGACATAAAAACAAAACAAAACAAGCAAAGAAAAAAATCTGAAGGTGATATATAAGAAGAGTGCTTTGCTTTTCTGTCTGAATTTTCACCATTCTCAAAGCAATTTGTTAGCACAAGCAGTCCACACAGACATGCAAAGAGTTCTTAAAAATTCACAGGAAGAGAGCATTATCTATGTTTGAAAGTATATTGCTTAAATTATGTCTTATAGCCAGTTAATCCTCAAGTGAATATAAATAATCTGTACTGAAGCAGGTTTTCATTTAATAACTATTGAGAAAATTAACATTATATTAATAATGATTATCATAATGGCAAAAACACCTTAATAATTTTTAATAGTTCTAAAAAGAATAATAATTCAAAGATGTATATAAATTTTTCAAATTTCCTAAAATCTGCCTTGTATTCAAAAACAACTATTTTCTATTCAGAGTATTCTTAAATCCTTTGTAAGCCTCAAACTGATTTTTTTGTTGTTGCTGTTATGGAAAGAGGGGTGGAAAAGTGGAGAGACCACTCTCTTTCTCTTAGGTTTGCATTACATTTAAAAATCTGAGTGCTGCCTCTTTGAGATTCCCTGAAAACAATTTCTTTGCATTCTTTAAGAAGGGAAAGAAGCTTTTCACAAATGCATCTGTCTGTTTATTTAACAATTCTTGTTTATCCTCAATAGTTCCTTACTAGCTTCACTTAGAGTTTATAGCATAAAAGCCTCCTTTATAGGGAATTTGCAGTAGCTGGTGTTCAGCGCCTTCCTACCAATATTATTTGAAAATATTTACACTGTTATAGCACATCAGAAAATCTAAAACTGCATTTCAGAGCTGACTGCTAGGGCTAGAATTAATAAGTAAGGATTCGCAGACAGGGAAGACTTTACCTGGAATCTGCTGGCACCAAAAACATAAGGGTGGCACATATTTTCTACAGGTTTTCTTAAGCATTATGAAAAATGCACTTGGAAAATCAATCAAACTGTATATAGGCTGTTTTTTCCCTAATATAATTTAGAAATAGTTATTTCTTCATATTTACCAGAAACACAGGGTAGTCTTCTACAACCTGAAAGTAATTGAAATACAATATTATGACAATACTATGCTTTCTAATTTGCAGTCTCTCTTAATTTACAAACTCTCATGAATCAAAGACAGTAAGTCTCAGAATTCAGTTCCTTATGGAATCTCAAGTCAGTTCCCGGGTGTTAATAAATTACGACGCTTTTTGATTGCACCATCACACTCTGCTTTGTTCATGTCACTTCAGATGCATCAGGGCACAGATTAAACAATGCTTAGCTACAGATGAGCTCCTTGGTTTCTTTAATTTTATGAAGTATGGTTCCAGCTCTTATTTATTTTTCACAGTACTCATATATTCCTAAAACAACAGAATTGTCAATTTCTTCATAGACTCTTCCATTGTGGCTGTTAATATTATCATATATAATATGGATATATAATATCCATATAATATATGGAATAATACTGCAAAACTCATGAGTTTATGATCATTATTTCAGCTGGAGAACCAATGCATGCATGTATTGAAGGGAAAAATAATCTGTTTGAGGCTCCGAGAACCTAACTTTTCAGAACGTTGTAAAGCAATGTGTATTCAAGACCCCATGCCACTGACTTTTCACTGTGAATGGAAACAGAGTAACGGAAACCAGCGATGGAAACATAAATGAAATTCTACCTCCTAGAACAGATGCTTTTCTTAAAGTTATTCTTTTTGCAAACCTGGTTCTGATTCAGAACTCACTGAAATTTCATCTTGGGACAAGGACTGAATTTTGGAAATGTCAGAAAACATAATTTGAGGTTTGATTTTTGTTATGGTGCTTTAAGCTATTTGATAGATGATAGACTTCTGTAATAATGAAATCTTGAAGTATTGTGTTTAAACCACCTGAAATTGCTTGCTTAATAAAAATTGCCCTGCAGAAATTACCTAACCCGAGGAACGGATGTTGATTTGAAACAAACTTGTACTTCAAACTCTTCAAATTCTTTCAATAATAGAACTTGCGGGTTGTGTTTGACACTTCTGCAAATCAAACACTGTGATCCCAGTTGTACTGATGCCTATCAGTAGATAATAACACAACCATCAAACACCTGTGAGAAGTTTGGGTGAATGATCTGCCCAGATTCACACTGAGATTTTCTGGCAGCTGTCCATTTAGAATTCAGTCTCTTGGGTGGAATTCAACAGCCCTAGCCAGGAGACCATTATTTGGTCTTTTCCCACAGCTTCTTTTCCACTCACTGCACAGCTTTCAACTTTTCTACAAATGAAGCAGTGATACTTCAGAAAATACTCCTACTTCATCACACATCCTAATTCATCCCAAGAGTGGAATTCTGTGTTCAAAAAGAGACTGGAACCCATAGAAAGAGTGATCACCGTTCAGATTTTTTGTACAGTGCAAATGTAAGGGGATGATATGAGCCAACAAGCCAAGGAAACGTGGTTTAGGTAAAACTACTGAAAAACAGATGCTTATTTGAACAATTTGAAACAGAACTTATTTGAAAAATGAGTCTGTTATCTGAGGTTTGAAGAAAAGTACAGTTTGGTACAGACAACTAGCAATCAGCTAGAAAAACATAAAATGAAAAATGATCTGTACTCAAGTCTTCTCACTCTTAATCTTGGAATATCATCCCAGTACAGTGCCAACTTGCATACTTTGAACTTTCCATCCTTAATTCAGACTGATGGCCTAAGTATACCCACCTTACCCATAGACAAGGTCCCCATATTGACAGCAATGGTGTCCTTGTTCAGTGATTTCCACATTACAGCCCCAAATCTTTATCCTCCCAAGTACTCGTAGCTTCCCTCAGTGTAGGTTGGACATCAGAAGACCTATTGGGCAAGATGTTATACCCCGATGAAAAAGTTGTTATTCTTCTCAAATAAAATGTTAAGGCTTTACTCCAAACATGAGACGAGCGAACATTTCAAGGAAAAACATCATACTGATTATTCATAGGGGAGAAAAAACAAACCAAGGTTTCTCTAACCTCAGTTCCAAATGTCTCAAGGTTGTTTCATCTGAAGTAAATTCTTGACAAACACCTCATCTTACCTATATCCAAACATATGTGCAACTGAACTGGAAGGTAACTTGAGTGATAGGAAGCAAAAACCTTTATCTTACTTTTTGTTCCTATTTATCACAGATTCTTAAAGAGGAAATTCTATCATGCCATATTATAATTAATGCTAACTAAAGTTAGAGAGATGTGCTTATATGCAATTAGCAAATATGTGAGTTTTAAACGCTGTGACACTGATGGACATGTTGCAGACAGAAACTGAAGATTCAATAATTAAGTTATTTATCTGTGAATCCTCTTACCTTACTGTCATCTTCATGGCAGAATGCACAATAACCCTTTTTTCCCCCTTAATTATTCCGCAAAGACTTTCCTGAGCTTACATCTCTCTCTCTAAGCAACCAGAACGAAAAAGAGTAATATTCACATCTGAGAGAATCAGTATGAACAATGCCAACACTCCAATTGACAAACCTTGTAAGAAGACTAAATCTCGATAACTTGTTGAATATTCAAGTCTGTTTATAAGTTACTTTTCTTTACTGTAACTACTCTCACATAGAGAACACACTTTTATTTAATTAGCAGACTGGCGACCACTGGAATGTTAATATATTACTCCAGCTCATTGCTTGTAGTTCAGCTGTTTCAAAGGCAGGTATTTCCAAAAAGAAGCAGGCTTCTCATATACCTTATTTGCATTTTTATGGTATATTCCAAGGGTTGCTGAAATAATGGTAGCAGGTTATACTTCAGCCATCTTCTTATCCTTGATGATTTCTCATGAACTGAAGTTTTCCTAAGAATAACACTGTTTATTTTTCTCCATGTACTTCTGAGAACATCTGGATGTGCAGTATACTCTTTGGAAAAAGCAACCCATCAATTTAAATATCTTCTGATCTCTATCATTTATTCACTTTACGGTTAACTTATGATCCCATTCTTCATATATCTTCCTTGGAAGCTTCGTTTATTGAACTTTATTATTTGCTGTAAAAAAAAAAAAAAGAAAAAAAAAGTTTAGTATATATAAAACTTTGGTGACATCTCAACAGTGTTAAAGACAAAGTTTTTATTAGTCTTTATCTCCTATATACATACTTAATAAAAATAATGGGTGTTCTCCAGATTTTTAGCACAAAAGCAATGTGTTGCATTGAGAAAATATTTTTCTTATACACATTCAGTTCCACCCTCTAGTTAATCTATCATTCTTACAGAGCTATATGCCTGAATGCACATAATGAATACATATATTAATCAAAATTTTATTTTGTTATGTGAGTAAATGAACCTGGTGTAAGATTTAATTTCGTTCTGTGTAATGATTTAAAGCAGCATATAAAGCACTTACGGTACTAAATACATGGTATCATTCATTGCCAGAAAAGAGTTTGTATTCAATAGGAAACTGATTGTGCCATTCAGAAAATCTTCAGGCTCTTGTGGAGAAAGGTACAATATTAGACATTTGTTTTATAGCTAATCTGATAGGAACACATATATTTAATATTTGAAAGGATGATTCTATATAGTCTCTTTCATCACCTTCGAAGTACTATGAGTCTCCTGCAATCCTCTTCCAAAGTTCATTAACTGGATTAGATCAAAGATCCTGTAAGTAGTAAAACCAGAGTTTTCATAATGTTTTTAGAAGCAACTCAACCAGCATAGACTAAAAACAGCACAGACTGTTTTTATTTCTTGCTAGACTGCTAATATTGTTCAGTCTTCCCTTCTTTCTTCCATCCACTCATTACTGTATCAGGAAGGGCAATGGAAAAAATATTTTGTAATTCACATGAATACAGGATAAAGACGTTACTTCTTCCAATAGGTAAAGTTTTCTAAGAACTGATTAATCATTCTTTAGGTAAAACAAAAATTCATTAGATATGAACAAGTCCTAGCTAATGTTACATATGGAAAGACTGGTTCTTTGAGGTTAAATTTTAGTGAGAGTACTGGCCATGACACCAAACCCTAGTGAATGCAGTAGCTGTTCAGGCACATAGGGGTTAGGCAGCAAAAATAACTCCAGTTGGCCAGACTTGAAATTTAAGCAGGACATGTATGCACACAAGGAAGGAAGGAAGCGGCAGCATCTGTTCACTAGCTCTTAATTCTACTGATCTCAGGAGTCAGGAGGTATCTCTGTGCCTGTGCCTGACTGCAGTTCTGAGCCTGGCCAGTGTGGTATGCCTGGTCTGGAATGTGCGATTTATGCCTTTTCATTAGCTCAGAGCTGCATCCTTTTAAATGCCTATTTAAGACTCTCAAATCAAGTATAGACCAGTGAAAACTAATGTAAATATTTCATTGCTATTTAATTATAATTCATATTGTAGCCTATTATTTCTTGGTATATTTTCTTCTGGCTGCATCAAAGACTAGGAGTATAGAGTCTCCCTAGGAGAATCTCTTTTCAAACTTAAATTCTGGCCAATCTCAACTTTATAAACTGACTGAACTGCTTTTCCTAGCTTGGATTCTCCTCAGGGCTTTCACCTCCTTGGAGTAGTTATAAAACAAGGTTATTTTAAAGGGCAACAGGCCAAGAAAACAATAAAACTGCTACAAAATTAAAGGAAAAGACTTGTCAGTTTACTTTAATTTTATACCTTGGTATACTTCTGTACAAGACTAATTGGACTGAAATATCAGTCATGTACACACACTACATAGCTAAGATTTCGAACCTACTTGAAACAGGAGTTTGTGAATGCATGAATAGAACAACTTAGTGGACAAGAATCTGAAAGGAGAAACCTACCAAAACTTTTCATTACAAAGTGGCTCTCTGTCTCAGGAGGTCTCTGAAGAATGACTTGTTGACTTGTGATGGGAAAGCAGTGTTACATGCTGGCCTTGTCTTTGTGCTCTGACCAAGGCATCTGTTTTTGATCATTAATAGCTGTATAATCACTGTCCCTCTGGGTCAAGTCAGTCCGTGTGGTCTCATGAATTCAGACCAAGAAACATACATACAGAAAGAGGGAGAATATTAGTTTCATTCAAAATCAAACTCTAAAGTAATTAAAACAAAAAAACATAGTCTTTGTTGATTGGAAAAAGGACACTAGTTGTCACGGGGTGCTCTCTAGAGCTCACTCGTGACAGCGGGGACAAAACCCGGGGAGAGAAAGCACGAAGCGCTTCCCCTCTCTAGCGGCGCGGCGCGGCGCGGCCCGGCCACGTGCGCTCCGAGAGAGGGGAAAGGAAAAAAAAAAACGGCGAATGGGTCTAGGAGGGAAGGAATGAAAAGAAAGGAGCGATCTGAGAACGAACGGCAGTTTAATGAACCTAATAATGCTAAACAACAACAGAGAGTTTCAACAAGGAGAGAAATAGAACTAAACCTCACCGACGAGCTGTAGGAGGCGGGAAGCTGCGACCACGTTGTCTCCTCACCGGGGAATCGCGCGCGCGAAGAAAAAAACAACTCCGTCCCCTTTTCCGGCTACCCCTCCCCCCCATGCCCAATTAAGGCAGTCCATAGGAAAGAAAAAAAACTCTCCCCTTAACTCCCATTATCCTGCATGATGTTCTGATGTGGAATAGCAACGCAAACCAAAGAAATTACAAAACCATAACACTAGTAGATTCAGAAAGTTTTAGAAAGAAGAAAAGTCTCCATGCAAATTTGATTCTTTTTTGTTTAAGATAATTACTAGCAAAGATGAAAGGGGCTATGAAAACTGTTTAGCTTTTCATCATTTAAATAATGTCTCAAAAGTAATTTATATCCATTCTGTGTAGAATCGGTGACATGTAATTGAAAATTAATTATGCAAAGATTCTTGACATGAAGAAATGTAATAGTAGTGGCAAACAAATGGATTGGGAATACGGCAAGTGATTTAGGGAACAGAGTAAATAGAAGCCTTAGTGCAGTGCACTTGAAAAAAATAGAGAGAAACTGCAAATACCTATGAAAAAATTATACAAAAGGAACTAGAGACACCTAAAATGTTAGAAGACTAAAGAAGAATTTGAAAATTAGAAAAAATGTGAAATAATGCAATGAGAAATTATCTGAAATTCAGCTATTCAGTACAAGAGAGAAATATGGAGAGACATGTAGCATACTGCAGAGGAAAAGAGATATTTCACAAACTAAGAAAACAATCTATTAACAGTTTTTTTCTGTCTGGCTTAGAACTTTCACTCTGAAGTTTCAATTGATGTTTTCTAGAACCAAAACTGAGCTTAATTGAACTAAACAAAACATTTCTTCCCACTGTTCAAAATGTTTCAACTGAAAACTGACATGGAACAGTGTACATTTTAACCTCTGAAACAGGTCTTTGGGAAACTAAACACGAGCTATTTCCCCCAGGTATAACATTTCCTTACAGCAGCAGTTAGGTAGCAGTTGTGGAGTCATATCTGTTGAGATGGGAAGGCCTTGACTTCAAGTAGTTAGCTTGGATGCCTTTCTGTTTACTGCAGAAGCAGCATAGGAATAGCAGAAGTACAAAACAGAATGAGGAAAAAAAAAAAAAAAAAGCTTGCAACTTCAGAAAACACTGCCTCTAGTTATTACCTTTTGTGTAGGTCTTTCTGGCAGGTCTTACAGGAGCAGAAGATAGCTGTGCCCATGAGGATGTCTTTGCACCGTGTGACTCTTTCATCACCTACATTAAGTATTTTGAAAACTGATGTATTCTCAATTCACTACTGAGTTTAGCTATATTCATTGCAAGGGGATTTTCCCACACTCCGAATCTGATTATTGCCAAGCAAGGAATGGCAGCTGAACAAACATTTGAAACTGCAGTGTATTAAAAATTCCTTTACCTTTGAGGAATGAGGATGCCAGCAATTGCCTTCCTTGTTCCTCCTAGCATGTTCCTTTATCATTTCTCCAAAGGGTCAAATCAGACCCTCCAGCATGAGTTCAGTGTGAGCTCAGGAATTACAGAAGGGCAGGAAAGCAATGGAAAGGTTTGTCTCATGTTGACAAAAAGGCTGTATCACATGGGAGAGGACAATGCTCCATCCAGATGCTCTCCATAATATCATCCACTATGGCCTGATGGTCCTTGAGGCTGGATCTCAAATTCCAGCAAGATCACAAGGACAGGAGAGCATAGGGTTGTCCACTAAATACAGGGCATCATGACCTCCAGACCTCTGGAACTGCTGCAAACTAAAGGTGTTCAGCAATTGGGTGCTCTACGATGCCAGTAATTCAACTGAAGTTACACTTGTACAAACGCTTTACCATATGATTCAAAGCAAAAGTAGTGAAATACTCTTGATTCTCAGAGGGAGAAGTACAAGCTAGAAAAATACCCCACTTCAGAAATGTCAATTACAGCATTGTCCTTTGAGCACCCTCACAAACATTTTCCTGTTCATTTTCATATAACATATAAGTACTGACAGGATGTTGGATAACTAATTTTCAAAGTGACTCCATTCACTTTCATTGGTATGGACTAGATTAATTATCAGCATATAATTGGCTTTTATGAGAATAAAAATGAATTCATGCTCAACTCAAACTTCTGCAAAACAAATACATATATATAATATATAAATTCAGTTCTGTGGCTTAGGAATCTAATTCATCAAATGAATGGGTGTGGAGATAACAGACTGAAGATAACTTCACTGAAGATCTTCTAAATAGTAAGTGTTTCCATTTGAATGTCCATTTTGTGGACATTTTCTTAGAGTGTAGCCAGAATGCCTACTCCATTACATGACTGAGGAGTCATTTGATGATACCATTAAAGAGCAAATTCAAAATAAAAAGAAGATTGCACTTCTTATCTTCCAGTGACCGAGAATGTTACAGGCTTCAAGGACTCCTTCATTTTTACTGCACAAACTTCCTCCCAGCCTCTCTTCCCTCCTTGACTGCTTTGTGATGCCTCCAACTCTTTCTCTGACACCATACCTGGAATCTTGTGTTACCTCCTGTATCTCCTCTCTGCTCCAAACAGAGGTTGTGTTTGCACTGTTAACACATCTCATGCACTTATCACTCAGATATTCCTTTTTGCAGCTGCTTGCATCCCACTTCTGCTCTTTATTTTATCTTTCCTAACCATGCTAGGAACACTTTAGACTGCCTAAGCAAAATGATACCTACTTGCATGCGGGATGAATGTCACTAGCATAGCCAAACTTGAAGTCATCTTGGATGTCAAAATGATGGCTCTTTGATAGATTAGATAGAATAAAATGTTGATAGTTATGCTGTGAAAATAATTTTACAAGGGGTCACATAGATGGAATAGTTGTTCTATACGTACACTTTCAAGATCCCTATGGCCATATGTGCTAAATATCAGAAAATTTTTCAAAGACTTATGAGATTTACATATGACTACATCAGTTATGTAAACCTTTACATTTTATTACAACTATTTAGGCAATATTTTGCACTTAAGTCACTAATTTCTTCACTTAAATTACTGAGGATGCTGTCTTCTCTTCAAAAATGAAACATAGGATATTAGCAGGTGTATTTGTTGTACAATGTTAAAACAGTTAACCCCAAAGAACTTACTGAGGACATTTTAAAACTATATAATAATATAAAGTGAAGTGAAAACAAAACACCTAGGGAGTGCATTACTTTAGGACAATGTAAAAGAAAAATAACAGACAGCATGCGTCATTGCTGTTACAGAGATGTGAGCACTTCACTCTTCATTCACTGTAATAAAAAAGTCTCCTAATGCCCACCCTTGCTGATTCGATTTTAACCAATTGCATTGTTTTATCAAAGCATGGAAAAATATGTAAATGGAAAGCATGGAAAAAAAGTATATATTCTTCATTATTAATCCCTGTATTACTTTCAGAGTAAATGCAAGAATAATTAAATTTCTCAGTGATCAAAACTATGCCTATTTTTGTCAGGTCTTTCATGTGTTTTATTAGACAGTGCCATGCTTTTTTTTTGTAATTTTAAAGCAAGACAAGCTATTACAAAAACAAACAACTTGTATGTATGAACCTTTGTTTAGTAGTGACTTTGGGGCCTCTAGAAAATACATATTTAATAGAAAAAATAAACACTACTTCTTCAAACCAAAGGTATGTCAATGAAAACCTTTGATAAATGTTAACACCATCTTGGAAACAAAAATATCAGCAGGTTCAAGATTTATCACAATAAGCTATCTTGTACACCTGGACACTTCCCCATTTAAGTTCTTAACAGACAGTGAAAGGAGCAGATCTCAGCTGGGCTGACTACTGTTCTGATGAGATCAGTATCTCAGAGAAGTGGCCGACATTAAATAGAATGAATTCAAATGAAGATGCTTGGTTACACGTTTCAAGTAGAAAACTACAAAATTTAAGCAAAATGGTTCCATAAGCAAAATCTCTTGTTACTGAGAGCAAGCAAAAATAGCTCAAATATCCACATCAAAGCAATCTAACTAGAAATTTCAAAATTGAGAAATAAAATAGAAGATGTGGGAAAATTAAAAAAAAAAATGCTAAAATAATGTAACATGACAAGTCATGAATGAGAAACACTTAGTCTCAGACTGAGTTTGCGTATATTTCACGTCCCCAGTAGTTCTTGTATCTTCAAGCCTCAGGTTGTCTGTGGAATTGTTCTTGCTTAGAGCTCTGAGAAATAATCTGTCCCTTTGTGAAGATTTTTCATTTCAAACATCTTTTCAAAGGTCATTTCAAACAATACTGCACCTTATAACACATACTATGTGTTTTCTGTCTTGGAAGAGCTTGACTCTACTGTGCTGGCAGTGTCTAAGGTCATAGTTCTCATTCTATCTTGTAAAGATCTTCAGTGCATTTACAAATTATTTGAAAGATACATTTTCTGAAGATTATTTCTATGTTCCCAGTTATATCCAAGTGAGAAAACATGGACTGAGAGACAAAAAAAAAAAAAAAAAAAAAAGCCACAAGAATCTAACTATGGTGACTTTTTGTCAAGAGGACAAAATTAAGCTTTACAAGATGTCAAAACAAATTATATTTGGCTTGTGCTTTAGCTTTTATTTCAATAGTTCTTTAACTACTTTTTCCCATAGTAATTCCCAACAGAAATCTACACTGAAATGGAGCCTACTGAGTCTATGCCAAAACAAAGAAGACGGATGTATTGATATTACTACTTAAGTCAGCCAAAAGATTTTGGTTGACTGCGGGGTACAGGTGTGAGAATGAAGACACTGCATATCTGCCAGTCTGCCTCCTCCCCATGATTAATGGCCTTGCATTTTCTGCTGCCTCTTACAATTCCTAGCTCATAACTCCTGAGGGAAGGCAAGTAGAGACTTGACATGGGACTCTCTTCAGACTGTGCGAACTCCATGACCTGCTGGTCTGGTATTAATAAGAAGTTAAAAATCTACATATGCATCCATACATACAGCTCAGTAGAGGTATATTGCTTGGTCAAAAAAAAAAAAAAAAAAAGCAACCAGTATTGCTTTTTTTTGGGGGGGAAGAAAAAAAAAAAAGAGAAAAGCTTGCAATAATTTCTAGCAAGAAAGGCAAAATAATCTCTTCACAGCCACTGGTTTTTAGTGGCTGAGATTAATTGAGATGGTAACTAATGATCATATTGCCACAAAGGAGCCCAATCTAGAATGCTCAGGGAGAAAGCTGACAAGATGGAAGGAGTCCTTCTACCTTAGTGATATTGCTCTCACCACTTGGGGTGAGCAGCAACAACCACAACAGCAAAAAGGAGTGGGAAGAATCTGCGTGCCCAGCAGACTAAACAGCAGTACTAGAAAGTTTAGTCACTTGGTCACTTGTCACTACAGGACAGAATTTGATACCCTTTTTTTTTTTTTTTTTTTTAAGTTAACGCATTTCCTCTGCCATGGCAGATTGGCCTAGGACTTTATGAGGGCACCAAGACAAATGCTGCTGCACTCCTTTCAGCCCCAAGCTGCTTTGCAGAGAGCAGGTAGAATTCCTGCACTGTATGTTGAGTGAGCTGGTGGCTCCTAAGGAGTGACATGGGTAATAGTTCCTCTGTGATCTGAGCTGTGAGTGTGCTGTAGCTCACACTATCGCTTTTCTTTATATTGCTCATACAATCTTCCTACTGTATACCATCCAGTGCATTAAACATCATTTTTTACTGAATGGTCATATTCTTATGTGTAAATTAAGCATAATGTTTTTTGTTTTATTTTAATTTTGATGCAGCACCACTTCGCGCTTACAGTACAGAGGAAAGCAAAACTAACTAGCTCTCAAATCAGTAAAAAATCAAGTCCACAATCCCAATCTGTTAACACTTTGATCACTAGAACCTAAAATATGCAGCTTTCCAGCTACCTTCCACATTCCTTTTTGAATGCAAAAGACTGATAGTTATTTGTTTCAGTTATCAGTAACATCTTCAAGTTCCTTCATGATATATCATGTAAAGTGGAGATTCATGTATGCTGCTAAGTATTTGTAATGATATGAATGGATTATGATGAATCAGATATATTTAAACAGCTCCTGAAAGAGACAGATAAATAAAAACGAACTGAGGATCCAGGGACAAATACGTAAGACTCAGCTGATGCTAACTTAAAAAACTTGCCATAGTTTGTTTCTCTCTTTGTTTTAAGAGAAAGGAATTGATCTGAGTGAATCCATAGTGGCTTGCCTTGTGGCTGCAGTGTAGTAGGGGGGCTGTGGTCAGTGAAGTGTGGAGCAAGCCTGGTTCAATTGTTCTTAAGTTAGCTTACATAGAGACCTTGTGAACCTAAAGAGAAACACCTCATTCTGGATTTTATAGTTAGTGTACATAACTTCAGCACAGGCATTAGTTCTAATCTGTACTGTACATTCAGGTGTATTTCAAAAGCAAGATTGGCCTATGTACTGAAATATCTGTTATTGATCACTGTCATCGTGTGGTTACTTAGAAGCACTGAGCTGAAGAGTCAAAATGTTCATTCAGTGGTTCATTAAGAGATTTTGGCAGTCTTTCATTATCAGCAGTTTCTGATCATGAAGGCATGTCCTTGAAATGACATCATAGCAAAACTAAGGAGAATAATTAAATTTTAGACTTCTGATAGCTGCAGGCTATCATCTCAGATTGCTTTCCAGGCTACTTTAATTTGAAACCAGAAACAAATTCCAAGTGCTACTTCAAAGTAAAAAAACTGAAACTACTTCTTGCTTTGGCCTTTCCTATTCTTGGGACAATTGCAAGTGTCACCTCTCTATTTCGGCATGATATTATGTATTTTCTCAACCTCTGCTTCAAAACCAAGAGACAGCAGTCAATAACTACTCCTTATCTCCAGAACTTATCTGACAGAATGATTGGAAGAAATCTCTGGACCTTAAAGATGCAGAGAATTTCCATTCCTGAATGTTACCTACAGATAGAAGTTAAATCCCTGTGAGATCACTGGACAAATCTCCCACTAGCTTCAAAGATTAGTAGAGTAATGCCAAAAGTTCATATGCTGCTTCCAAGCTTGCACCATAGCAGACCTTACATGTTTATTCACATGTAAAGAATGCTAACACTGAAACCTCTGGGAAGAGAGATAGACCCCTGTCCTCTGATTCCTCCCTTCTTGTTACTCCTAGCAGTGTCTTCCTACTTCCCAGGAGACACACTCCTAAACACTTCCAGAGAGACAAGTGAAGCTTTGGAGACAGATTTCAATTGACTACAAGCATGGATTTGGAGTTTTGATCAGACCTATTTGTAAAGTGTTGTTTCAAGCTTTACTGCCCTTCAGCTGAAGAAAATTACAGGAAAGAGAGTGGAGTTGGACTCACTCGGGTGGAGCTCATTCATTCTCCTTAGTTCATTGTCCTCTCTGTAGATTTTGCTGATAGCATCAATGGTAACATTCACAACTAGAAGAGACCATCAGCTATTTGTTCCTTTCATTCTATTCAAAGTAAACTGAAAATCTGGCAGCTGCATATGTCACTTTCTTACCTTTTTGCCCCTTATTCAGAGCTGGCTCTGTGGTTTCAAGAGTAAGAAACAGCACTGTCCAGAAAGGTGCGAGTTTAAAAAAAACAACCCGAGGCTGAAGTCATTACATTTCACTGACATGTATGAATGTACTGGGATTGTGGGGTGTAATAGAGCAGCAACTAAGTCGCTAGGAGGTAGAACAACCACTTCTCCTAGAGAATGGAAACTCTGTACCATGCAGTTGTTGCTTAGTGCCTATGCCTTGGTGAAACACTGAGGTATCTCAAAAAATCCTCAAGGGTAAAATGTATGCTGCTACGAAGTATGATACTCACAATAATAATTTATTAGTAGTATAACTGTTTCTTTCTTTATAAGTCTCAGAACCCCAGAGGACAGTTTCAGATCCATTCCAAATCCCACTATTTCTATGCTAATTACTAAAAACGCAGGAGCAACACACTCTCTCATCTTGGACCATCTGGCAAATTTCTCTGCTTTGCAGTTTGTAGGTCTTCAGAGTTACTCCACAAGTTATAGGAAAATAAATGTCTGAACTCTTTAAGAGTAACATTATTAGTTAACATGTTTGAAGAAAACAGAACAAACACAGAGGTTCAGCTAACAAAGGTTGAGGCTTCAGATGAATGGCAAAATAATTAAAGAGTCTAGAGATATGAACTTGATAAAAATAAACAGTTTTTTCTACATTTGTCTGGTGTCTCTGTCTTCTGATTTTTTTTCTTTCCTGAGATGAACTTCTGTAAAATAATCAAATTCGATGAGTTGGATACCTTTTGATGTCTGACAAAGGCATTGTAAGATAACAAATTAGGCTCTTAAAATGTGCAAGAAAATAGAGAATTCTGGTGAAATTGTATCAGACCTGTTTCCTGAAAGCAAGACAGGCTGTACTGAAACTTTATTGAGAGGAGATTTCTGCCAAACTAATAGTTAATTGGTCAGAATAGTTGTGCCTTGGACATGGATAATTTAGACAGTCCCCTAACAGCGGTGTCTAAATGCACAAATAGCTGCAGATATGTTCTATATATACACAATTTCAATTAGTATATCAATTTGATTATAATGTCAATTTAGTATATTTCAACACTAAACTGCTGCTAAATCTTTGTTGTTTTTTTTTTTCCCCCTCACTTACAAACACCATGAGAACAGCTTCTTCATTCCATCTGGTAGCCTACTATTAAAATCACTGTATCCTACAGTATCTTTCACAGATTTCTGGAGTTGCCTATATCTGACTCCATATTACATTGTTATTTAAGTAAAAGCTTAGAATTGACATGAAATAGAATACAGAAAGATGTTGTATGAGAGTTAAGCATTCAGTCTTCAAAGCCCTTTGCTAGCATGTCCACCAGACCTCATCTATCGTCTTCGTGCTGAGCTGGGGGTGGCAAATAACTTCAAGCACTTTGTTCCTTCTCACGCGATACTACAAATTTCTAAATCCCCTGTTTTCCAGATTCCAGTCCTAAATTCAGTACATCTTATTATATGCTTACTTAATATCTATTAATTTAATAGAATGTACTTGTTTGTGTTTGTATTTCCATTTTCAAAACTGCTCCCCAGTCCAAGATTGTTGTAGATATATATATACAAACTCTGACAATACACAATTTAATAAGGCAAAAACTCATCAAAATAATTTCCATACAAACCAAATCACTATGCAAATAACATGTCCCACTCCATCTATTTAGCCAATGCTCTGAGTAATCTGAACAGGAGAGCTGTGTGCCGTTGGAATATAAATGAAAGGAAACAGCTGGCGATATACACAAGTGCATGGGCAAACTTTTTCCATGAGTTTTCTTTCACCATCAAATTGTACTTTCTTAATTTTGTTATGCTCAGCTCATTCAAGCTTTAGTAATAGGAAGAAGTTACCTGTAGTATTGAATGCCACACAAACGAACAGCCTGTGCTCTGTAACATGCTATACTGATTTCTCAGACAGCGTTGCTTTGGATACCTAATCTGTGAACACTTGGTGAGCAGTCTCCATGAGATAAATCAGGGCCACTTACCTTTGTGAAACAGTATTTAGGCTTCATCTGCCCAGTAATGAAAGCAGGAGCCTACAGCCATGTGCAATAATATCTTATATATAATAATAATCTTCTCTGAAGAGCATGCTCTTTGAAAACTTCCAAAGCATTGGTGTGGGTGAGTGGTAGAACTCAACAGGGAAAGAATATGAGACCTGCATTCACCCTTTGATTTGGCCAAGAACTGTCTGCCTCTTCACATTTCCTCAGATAAACTGTCAAGACAACCAGTTAACCCCTGGCTTCAATCCTCATAGCAAGATTTATAGCTACTGCAAGGGCCCTGCCCTGTCAACAGTGTGATGGTTAGTTACCTGCTTTACACGTTTACAAATGTGATACAGGTACACAGACCCCTTAATTCTTCTAAAGTACGCTCAGATTTAGAGACTCTCAGGTTGAAATTCCTATGTAATTATCAGGAAAGAAAAAAATTGAATTCACCCTTTCCTCCGTTGATCTGAAAGAAATAGAGATACACTGAAGAGATGTTTTAGCACTCTGAAAAACTTATTACTTCTCTAGGGCTTAGTGCTTGTGATCTCAAATATAAAGCATAACATTATTTATTTATTCATCTACTGTCTATTTATTGCATGCTTTTGCCAGGCACCTAGAATGTTTCCACAGCACTACAGTCAGCATTAAGAGATTATGAGACACATGGCAAAGAAATACCTAAAAAATGCCCTTGGGAAACTTAGTATGAGCACTTACATAAATCCGGGACATATTATCCAGACCATTCTTCTGCTTTAAGCAGGTTCAAGGGTATTCTGCAGGTATCTCCCTGATGTGTATCTATTTTCCTCTTATACCTTCCTGGCCTTGAATGTCTTCAGGGATAGAGAAGTTGTGGGTGCCCCATCCTTGGACATATTCAAGGCTAGGTTGGATGGAGCCCTGGGCACCCTGAGCTGGTGGGTGCCTACAGCTGGAATTGGGGTTGATTTGGCTTTAATATTCCTTCCAACCCAAGCCATTCTATGACTTTATGATTCTCCTCAATTAGAGGTCTTCAGCGTTTCTTGTAGTCCAGTAAAATAGCTAGCAGAAAAAGCTTTTCTGCTAGCCAAGTCTTTAATCTTCTCAGTGTTGGCTACGCTCTACTCTCATTTTTATTAACCTTCATAGGCATACAGTACAGTGAGGCCTATCCTGCTCATATGTGTTTTTTAGGTTTGAATATTCTGAAACATACTCCAGCTTTTTTTTTAATTATTCCTTCAAGTTTCCATGTCAATCATGCTTTTTTAAATATTTATAGCAGTTACAAAATAGATAATTTCTCTCTTTTTTTTTTTTACTTTTTAAAATATCTTATTTTCTGCAGTTTCTTTACCTTTTCTCTTAGAAATAGATGCCATTACTCCAGCTAGAGAATCACTAATTCTGAAAATATCAAGTGTCTTCCCAATTTTTACAAATGTATTACATTATTCAACTTGTGTTAAGTCTCCAGTCCACAGTAACCACTCACCTTTTCCACCTTGTCTGCAGCCTAACTGGTAGTTCCTCGTTTTTATTTATCAAACTTTTCTTGAAAGCAGTACATTTTACTATGCTTCACTGATTAACACTTCAGTGGTCTTGGGCTATTTCTTCAAATTATTAAGATCACTTCAGATTGTACAAATTGTGTATTTGCAATTCCTTTCCCCTCTGGTATCATCTGTGGATTTTGGAAGTAAGTTATTGTCCATCATCCTAACTGCTATTTACAGTATTCTGTATTACCTAGTTCAGAACAAAGCCTCATGGGACAAAACTTGATATGCCCTCTAGTTTGACAGAACCTTATAATTACTCTCTGACTGCAGTTTTGAGCAGTGATGCACTCATGCCATAGTAATTTTATAGGTTATATTCTCTTATAACAGTGGTTAAGAAATTGCTCACGATCCTAAATTAGACACTAAAAAAATATCTTGAGACTGGCATTTGGATTGTTCCTCTCCCCATTCATGATGGGAGTATAAACCAGAATGAAGGTTGTGTACAGGCTGTTATTCTTAACGTAATCAGATTTGTTTTCTGTAAAATTTAAATTCAGATTTCCTTAGATTTACAAAGCTGATTTTAGGAAAATTATATACTTAAAATGCCCATCTAATGCATAATCCATTTTATCTTTCTATCCGTCTTGTCAAAGTATCTTTTCAGCAAAGGGAAAACTTAAAATATAGTATTCCTAAATACTAAGAAGAAATCCAACTGCTACTGCACAATATTGCTCATGCTGATGGTAGAAGAATGATGATAGGAATACCACATTTAGTTTAAGTCATTTTGGCAGTTTTAATGTTCAGGGACAGATTTTCCACAATAGCAAAGTGCTGCAAAGCCTTCAAAAATGTGATGACTTTGGCAGAATCAAGAAGAAGCAGACTGAGTCCAGGGAGAGGCCTTCCCTTACCCTATAGCAGCTGCTTCCACTTCTTGCTCTCCTTTCCAGCTATGCAAGCCTCCTCCATATGGGATGGGAACAGCATGCTGGCTTTGTCTTGTCGGGATGGGGCAGGCATAGAAGTCATCTGTGAATTCACCTTGGCATTGCAGCATAAAGCACATGGCCAAGCACAGCCTTTTGTTGCATTTAACTTCCTGGCTTGGAGAGCTGTGACAGGAGTGGCAAATACTTAAATGCAATCTTTAAATAGTTGGGATTGCTGAAACAAGTAATTTCCCAGAACTTCTAGTGCACTTGGCCAACTGTTATCCTGTCACTAAATCATTACAGCTGAGAGGGCTCCATTGTAAATTAGCTGTCCTGGTAACCAATTGCTGTCATGAGAATGATATTGAAATCCTAATTAAAATATTCTTGATTTTTGCATTTGCTACACTTGTAGCCTAGTATCAGTGGCTTTCAAGTTATGGCCTGTGTAACATGTGGGTCCATGTGTCTTATCAGGTCTGCAAAAGATACATGAACATCCTCCTCAGCCTTCTCTGATTATTAGCAGCCACAGATGCACCATGTCACAGATGTTTCAACAAAATGTAGTAGAAAATATTTAAGTAGTCAGAAGATGAGAAAATGATACCTACTGCATATTTATAATTGTATCAGCTAGATATCATTTAAATAGTTATAATTTTTGGGAGGTATTCAAAATATTGACTATTTGAAGGATCTGTATTATACTGTGAAGAACGTTATAGAATCATAACTCAGAACACTCACAGTTTGAAGAGACCTGTATAGGTTATTCAGTCTAAATCCCCTGCAAAGAACAGGGACCCCTACAGCCAGATCAGGTTGTTCAGAGCCTGGACCAGTCTTGACTTGAGTGTCTCTAAGGATGGGGCATCCACCATATCTCTGGGCAACCTGTTCCACTGCCTCACCATCTCACTGTAAAAGACTCTTTCCTTAAAGGACATTCACGGCAAACAAGCTACAGACAACTCTTCTTTAAAAAAGTTTCAAATACCTGCAGTTAAACAATGAGCTTATTTGTATTTTCTCATGAAGTTACTTCCATGTTCAAAGCCTTATGTTTTAAGGGACGAGACAAAGTTTTTCCACTTAACAAAGCAAGAAAGTGATAGCACTTCCAGAGCCATTTATTCTGAGCAAGTTCTTACTATACATAAGCTTTCCTGTTCACACACTTCTTAAAATGGCTGTTTCACTGTTCCATCTTAATTTATTTCAAAAACTCTTTGAATATTATCAGCTGGAAGATTAAAAAATATTATGAAGAAAAAAAGATCTTTCAGCTAAAAGAAGGACAACAGAATTATTTTATTCACTATGAAGACAACACAGCTGCATATACAATTATGAAAGGAAATAAATAGAAAGGAAAAAAACACAATGAAGTACATATTGTCAGAGAAATGATTAGCAGATCCTTGGAAGACAGTGATTCAGTTAACAAAACAAGGATGAAATATGAGACAGCAGGAAGCAAAAAAAATAAAAAAATAAAAACAAATAAAGCATTGCAGAAAAATTTAGGGGTAGGCTCTTTTACTCAAAAGTTGCAAAATATTACTAAGATGAGACAACACCTGTGAGTAAAGGCCTTTCCCTTTGAATAACCTCTTTTGTATCAGTTTATTTCTTGCATGCTGACAGAATATGTTATCAAAGTGAGGAACATCATAAAAACAATAAATATTGATGGTACTTGTCCAGACCATTTGAAAGCATGCAAGATTTCTGTTGAGTGTGTTGCAAATAAAATGTGTTGCTGATCAGTGAAATTAGATCCTGTACTGGAAAGATGAAGTATTTAACATTGTTCCAATATATGCAATTACTTAGTTCTGACTCCTAAATATACACACAATTAAATTCCTTAAAAACAAAATGATAACACGAAGTGAGCAGCCAGAACCATTCCGATTTTTTAAAACAAAAAATGTTCTCTCTCCAAGTGTTTAGAATTCTTTCAGTGTGTGAATAAACGTGGAGAAGAAATTTCAAAGGCATCTCCTAAATGAGGATCTACAGAGGAATAAATTTTATATATACATAGAAATTTATATAATTGGCAATTTCTTCTTTCCTATGACAATAAAGTAATTGTACTACCAATAACTGGCTCATGCTAAATATTTAAGCAGAGACAGTGAACTTCATCATCCCTCGAAGAAATGTATTTACCTCAGTAGTATTTCTGAAAATAAAAATGAGCAAAATATATGATGATGCAGTTTTGCTACAGAGATTTTAGTGGAGTTCAAGTAAGATGATCCACAGATTTCACTCAGATTTTTAAAGATTAATTCATGCAGGTGTGATTAGAATCATAGAATCCTTGGAGTTGGAAGGGACCTTTAAAGGTCATCTAGTTCAACTCCCCTGCAATGAACAGGAACAAACAGAATGGAAGGGAGTGTTTCTGTTGGAAGAGACCTGTAGAGATCATCTAGTTCACTTCAGGGCTCAGCATATGTTAAAGCACATTACTGAGGGTACTGTCCAAATGCTTCAACATTGACAGCCATAGGGCATCAGCCACTTCTTCAGAAAGCCTGTTCCAGTGTTAAACCACCTTCATGGCAAAGAAATATTTCCTCACATCCTCCAGTGCAGCTCTGTGTTGCTACCACAAATCCTGCTGTTGGTGACCCAGAGCAAGAGCCCAGAACTTCTCCCTCCTTCCCCTTTTCAAGGAGCGGCAGGGAGCAGTGAGGTCACCTCTTTGCCTCCTCTTCTCCAGACTGAACAATCCCAGTAATTAAGGTGATGTTAATAAAAAAAAAATCACCTTCTCTTACTGTGTTCATATGTTTAGTGATGCACATCCCTGAATTTAAGCCACCAAATATATTTTATACCATACATTCCACAAAACACAGTAGTAATCTGCTCTTGTGCCCCATAGTTCCGTCATCTTAGTAATGGCATCTGAAAGCCTCCTGGCTTCAGTTTCATGGCAAAAACCCTAGGATGCCCCATTTAATTAAAAGTTACAGCAAAGGGGAAAGAGGCTGTGCATAACATTCAGAAAGGACTGGAAGGTTTTTACAAGAAAGACCAGAGTTACAAGTCTAGAGGAAATCCTGAGCAGATAAGCTGGGTTCAAAGGTATGTACAAGAACAAGTGCTACCAAGCTTTTCCAAATTTAGCCTTAGTCACTGACAGAATCTCTTAGGCCACATCATCTTTTTATTTTTATTTTTTTTTTGTGTGTGTGTGTTAGCTTTTATTTTTACTCAAGCCAAGGAGAAAAATATCTGAAAAGAACGAAGTGTTTCTTAGCAAGTAAATGGGAAGAGAAATTATAAGAACAACAGCCAGACACACAAGCCAGGAATTTGGGATAGAATCCAGGCTATGCAAAAGTAGATTATTGAAGGTAGGAATAGCAATAGAAAAAAGAAGGACAGAGATTAAACAGATGGAGTCATCTTGATTACTTGCTATTAAATTATGAACAGTCAACCTCCTTTAGTTTATCATCACTTTTACACTTTTTATTGTGAGATGTGGCTGAAAATTAGCATTATTACTTTTTATAGGCCAATTTCCAAACTTTCTCAGTGTTATTCTGGACATATGTTATCTTGCCATGGTAAACTCAAGAAAATTATGATAGCATGATGGCTTTTACAGGTGTATTGCTTGTTTCAGAATGTACTTGTTCATCCAGTAATCCAAGGATTTGGTCAAATTATGACTTTTTCTTCTTGAAGTTTTTCTTAGAACATGCTGAATCTGGTTTTAACTATTTTATTCAATTACGATGATATTCTATCACACTGTAATTTGAAGTTTCCGTTCCTTCTGCTGCCTTGTGTGAGTGTAAGATGACTAGATGAAGAACATCACAAAGGAAAGAAAACAGATTTGATTTTAGTGAGGTAGAAATACTGAGAAATAAGGAACATACATATTCCAGGCCGACCACTACCACCTGCCTAGAAATATGGCTGGTAAAGAAAAGCTTCCTGAAATTGCTGCAGTTCTTCATGTACAGAGGCATATTCAGTAAGCAAACACTTTGACAGCTGAAATACTGAAGCAGAGATGTGGAATCTAGTTTTGCCGAAGAAAAAGAAAATACATTTTTACTTTCATCAAGGTGCACTGTCAGTGTCATACCACTTGAAGCTGCTTCCCCCTCTGTGCTGTTCATTGATTTCTTCATCATTTATCCTCTCAGAGAAGTAGAAAATTTCTTCAATTAGGGGAAAAAAAAGTCATTTTTTTGACTCCCTTCAGTCTTAAAACTGAAGAACTTGTTGTTCTACTACTTGGACTCTTCATAACTTACAAAAACAGGATTTATTCAGTCTAGAAAGCTACATATATTTCTTAATTAAGTATTTGCACTCAGAGTTCTTCTTTGCTCCAATTCCTCCTTCAACAAACCATCCCTACAAGTAGCTATCAACAATTTATTTCCACCAATGAGAATAGGAAAAACAAATAAATCCTCACAATCAGATCAAACATCTAGGCTGGTTGCCTTCAAAAGACAGCAATTTACAGCACACATTCTGCCATGCTGTTTTGTAAGGCACCATAAAATAAGAGAAAGCAAAAAAGCAGATAACTTTGTTGATAAGCATACAATCAACAAATATACATAGTGGTTTAGTTAGGCTAATATTTACAGATCATATAACTAGAAAAATTATCACAGTGGAAAGGGATAATCAAAAATAAATGAAAATGCTCACCTGCGTCCTGGGCTCACAGAAAAATTCCAAAGGGAGCAAACTCCAAAAAAAAGACCTGTTCTACTAGCAGTCAGCCCTTAAGTGGAGGCTAGGAGAGGACCAGCCAGACTCCACCTCTTCTGGTCACATAGCTGAATTGCTTCCACCTGTGCTCCTGTGGCTGATTCAGTGCTTGCCTCAGGTGATCAATCAGAGGTTCAGGTCGTGACTCAACAGTTTCCATACAATAAGTAATGGAAAAGAATAAAAGAATGGAGAGGTGCTACTGGATGAGCCTGATATGCTTTTTTCTTACATAGTTTTATTATGCAAGGGAGCCATTTCTTTTTTTTTTTTAAACAAACAAACAAACAACAACAACAAAAAAGGTCAAAAAAAAAAGGTACAAAATACAGGTCTACCATACAGAGGGAAAATGCTTGTGACTGTAGCATAATAATGAGGGCTGGACCTTTCAGCTGTGCAGTTATGGCATGAAGAGTGATAACACAGACACTCAGCATCAGTTCTGACCATGCATTTCTGCAGAAAACAGGTTTAAGGAGTGGAGAACCTCAGACTCTCTGTGTGAAGCAAAGGAATCACTTTAAATAGCTTCTAGCACATAATAGAATGATATCTATCTCAAACAGTGTTTGTGTTTCTTGCCAAGCTGCACAACAGAAACAGCTGGTGGTGGCTAGCCAAAATTTCTAGAAGAGCGATGTACCACCATTACTAGTAGCAGGTGGGAAGGAATGAGGAGCAGTTAGCTGGGATGCAGACCAGCTCCCCCAGATGGGTATCTGCAGATTAAACTCAGCCTGGCACCCTGCAGCTCCAGGATGTGGAGATCCAATCCTGTGAGCGAACCTTCCCTCTTCACACTGTGGCAGGAAAGCAGCTGGCCTCAGGTGCTACACTGAGGAAAAGCTTCTTTCAGGAAGGAAGGGCTCTGCATACTCATTCACCTATCTTGTTTCTTTCCTTCTCATTTAGTGACACACAGCTAATTCAGTAAAAAAAGATTACTGGTTAAACCTGAGGTTATATAAGCTCATGTTCTACCAAAATGTTTGATTTCAATTTTATGACATTTTATTAGCAACTTTTCCGAATACTACAGTAGCTATTATTGATAACAAACGACTATAGACAAATCTGTTACAGAATTTCAGAGAGGAGAAATTTTTTTTTTTTTTTTAAACTGAATTCCAGAAGCTGATGTTTTAATAGTCCCTTGTGTTTTATTTTAATGTAAGATTAATATTGTAGCCATTTTCAGATAGTCCTGCCAGCATCAAATCTAAGTAAGAGTAATGTGAACGCTGGTCTCATCAAGAAAGAAATGAACCTGCCTAGCCAGGCTCAAGTCTTTTTCTGAGATTGTTGATTATTCAGACTTTACATTTTGAAATGTACACCCATATAATCAGGGCAGTAATTCTCATGTTTCCCATTCATAGACTGAGTAGAGTCATCCACAAAGAAATAGAATAGATTGCATCTGATTTATAGGTAATATTTCAGACCAGGAAGCTTGATGTTGTTGTCATTATTATTTAGCCTGCATTATTTGTTGCCAATATTTTCCAAAATAGCATTTGCATCAACAAAATTTATTTCGGAGAGATTAAGGAAGTTCAAGGATTTGGATGAATACATTATAAAGAAAGAGCAAGCTAATTACAAGACTCCTTTTCAAAAAAGGTTCATAAGAAAAGGTTCTAAAAATCATGTTTTGAAAAAACAATTTATGTTAGGTACCTTTATCCATAGCAAATATCTAAACAAATATTCTTTTCAAATGTACTGTGCAAGTAACATTTCCCACTAGTTTTGGTAGGAGCTGCCACACTTAGAAGTCTGCTTCAAATAGAATAGATATGAGTATATGGGTTTTGGATGTTTATTGATACAGGCAACTGTCTTTGGTGTTTGAAGTGAAAAGTTATTTGTATTCAATAGAGGAGACTATAAACAAATAAACAAAAAACAAAAAATCAAAAATGTTGAGGGACAGAAATACTTAGACCAAAATAAAAACAGAAATGTGGCATTTGGCAGAAGGAACTGCTATGTTTTCTAGAAGTGTGCAGTGAGTGGATTTCAGCCCTGTAACAAAGATTTCTAAATCCTGAATGGATTTAAATGCCAGACTTTATACGATTTTGCTCTGTGATGGGCTGTGGAAAATCTAGCACTTTCAGATCATAGTTCTTAAGGATTTTTTTTTCTCCTATTCTGTGAAGCTCTGGCCTGCAGCTTCTTTGAAGTTTTCCTCCAGAACACTTTTTAACAGAAACTTGGGTTTTGCTGTCATAACAGACTGCTTTTCAGCAAGAGATAAGTATTCCTTTTGTCAGAGAATGAGAACACCTGAATGTTAAAAAATACTTGCTCAGAGCTGATGCCATATATCCCTCAGGAGTCAGCATTCAAAAGCCTCAGGCCTCCATAGCAGTATGATGTGTTGGGAAGAGGAAAAGCCATGGCCTACCAATGGCTACATCAGCAAAGAATGAGGAAAAAATGTACCAGACACATGATGATCACAAAATAGTTGCCAATAAACACTTTTTGTCAGACAAAAGTGTGCCCAACATAAATGTTTCTGGGTTTTTTTTTTTTTGGATTGGTTTGCTTTGGGTTGTGTTTTTGTTTGTTTGTTTGTTTGTTTGTTTTTGGGGAGGAGGGTGCTGGCAAAGAAATAGCTGAATTTTCATTCAAAAATCCTTAAACTTCGTTTCCAAAGTCAAATCAACTTTTTAGCAGTCATAGTATCCGCTTTCTGACTCCTGTTTTGAATAAATCCTAAAATGAAACTTTGTTCATACTGTTTAAGTTTGTTCAAGCTTTGCCTTGTTCCAGCTTCTCCCTAGCTGGCTCCGTATCCTGTCAGTGTTTCCAAAAGGACTGTTAATCTTTACTTAAACACTGTCCAAATTTCAGATTTTCTCTTAAAAAGTCCCTTCACTCCACAGTTCAACCATTGTGCTTGGCTAAACCAGTATTAGAAGCTTACTTATACCTCTGCTTCAACTCACCCCATAACCACATTTCATTTTATGAAAGGCAAACATACTTTCAGTTTGCTTTGGCAAATATTTGCCATTTCCCACACACTGCATGCTCAAAGAGGAGAAGATTTTGCTGTTTTGATAGACTCCTAGTTCACATAAGACCCAGCCTTGTCAGTGAGCAGAATGAAACACTCTGAGATGCCAAAGAAAGGGAGCTAATGAGCTAGAAGTCAGTAGCAAATGAAGCTATCATTAAAAATGAAAGAGCAACATGCAGCTCACCAAGCTTTAGTTGATATTTTGTTTGTTTGTTTTCCTGACAAGGATTCAAGCTGTGACAAATTGAGCAGTGATTTGTAGATGCTCTTGATGTACAAGGACAAAAGCTATATTGTTTGTGGGGAATGAGGATGACCAGCTACTGAAAGCCATGCCTCAGGTGCTTGTTTTCATTTCAAACCAAGGCAGTCGAAGACAAGGTATTCTATGTGTTTCATTTCCTCTGTAACTGCCAGAGGGGCTGGAACTGTGTGAGTCGAGTTGGGTAGGACTAGGAGTAAATGTGTCACACCATGTGCAGGTTGGACTGTTTTGTTGGCTGGCAAATTCAACTGGAGATGAGGTATCTGTCAGTAGGACTACAGCCAGACGCTTGTTCAAAGTGCATCACTCACTACAAGAAGCTGTTGGCTACCTTGCAGTTGATGGAGGTTGCTTGTGAGATGTTTAGATAGACGGTAGGCAACTGCAGTCCAAATGGTTAGAAAAGGGGGGATGTTAAATATGATCTCAAGGTTAACTAGGACATCTAGCATGAAGAAAAGGGCCATGGTTTGATTTCTGGTTGATGCTACTTCCACCTACTTCTTCTTGCAGTCGCAAGTCAGAGCAGCCATACCCTTGACTCATCCAAGCCAGACACATATTCCCTTTTCTCTCATGGTCAGTGTTATCTTCCCCAGCCTTATTCTGACAGCACTGCAAAAGCTCCTCACACCTTTATTTAAAAACAGATCTGGATAGAAAATGGATAGCTTCACTATCAGCTAATCCCATGAATAAAATTATCTACATTTCAAATGTGTTAGAGATTTGGAAACACTGATGTGTGATTGGAACTTTTGAATTTAAAGTATTAATTTTTATGTAATTTTATATTCATACAACATTAAGTTGAAATATGTTAAATCATCTATAAATATGTAATGTCCAATTATATACTAATAATATGTTGTGCAGTATAATAGCGTAATATAATATATTACATAAATCATAAGATTATATAGTAATATGTATGCATAAAAAATAGACAGTTGAATTAACTTAAAGTCATTAATTTAATTAACATTAATCAGTGTTACTGAGAGGACTGATTTTGAGCAGAAGTGAAAGACGCAAGAGTCGTCTCCATTGCCTGGCAGCTACAGTACATTTAGGATGTAAGCACTGACAGCTGAAAACTACAGCTGCATTACCACAACCCAATACCATTCCCTCTGAGATTGTAGTCCGTGCATTTTCTCCAACTTTTGTACCTTCTTCTCTGAAACATTTCTCTGAACAAGAGTGGTCAGGAGTCATTCATGTGCTGTTTTCAGCACAGTTTCTCTCTCTTTCTGTCTAAGAAAAGGAAAAAAAATACATGTTTAATTCATTAACACTCCTCAAAACCCTATTTCACATTATTTTAAAGTTGTTAAAATTGGCTTCTCTTTTTGTCTTTGTACAATGACTAGTAAGGACATCCATCACTGAACTACATTCTAAACTGAAGCAGAGCAGTATTTATAAAAGTAGACGTGACTGATTGTCTTTGGGCCAGTACGTAATTTCAGTTAACTGAAAATATGTATTTTTTGACTAATTTTTACTACCAGTAAGTTGACTGTAACACAGAAAAATATCCCAGCATTGCTGACCACTGTTTTGAGCTGTGATGTCCCTCTGTTCCCTGGAAACTAAGTTATAACAGTTGTTCTTCCGCATGGTAGCAAAGCCTTATCTGACATCTTGGCACATTAGCTAGGCACTGGCACCATTGAAAGATGCATCAAATACCTTCAGGGCACATGCTGTACCACCTCATCTCATGTGTAGGTTTTCACAAAAGTGGTTCATAACACAGAGACAAAAAGAAATATCAAGACTTTACAGCTATTGTGGTTTTTTTGTTTGTTTGTTTGTTTGTTTGTTTCCCCCCCCCCCTGAAATATTTGCATGGAAGAATGTTGTTTCTGAGCTATCTCACGGTGTGATCTTCCCAACTAACACAGCACTTAAGCAGCATTATTGTAAGGTGAGATAAAGCTTTAATAAATTTTTGCCTAGGAAATGAGAGAACTTCTAAGACTTCTAATTCTTAGTCTCCTTAAGGGAAGATAAAGTTTATGTTATAAAATAGATAAGTATTCACTGCTTCAGATTAGCATCCAGTATCTGAGAGTCAGATACAGAAACTAGCAGTCCTGGCTCCCTTTTCCTCACATTTATATCCACAGTGATGTCTACTATTGATTTCAAAGATTTTATCTTGTCTAAAGGACAGCTCCCACACCTTTCGTGTAAAATGAGCAATAATGAAAACTGTGTGCTTCTTGGAATGGAAACACAGGGTAACACAAGAAAAGACTGACCAATCACGTTCAAACAAAACTATTTCTACACAAGCCTTAATGCAGCTGGCTAGATAAAAAGCAATTATATGCAAAAATGAATTAATGCAGAAATGAAATCAGAGCTGGAGTAATTAGAGAAAACAATATAAAAACAACCTAAGTCAGTGCAGAATTGCTTTTCTACTTCAAAACTTATGTTGCAAATAATTTCTGACTGGCTGCCATTACTATAATGAGGAGATGGTTGATCTCATAAGAGTAGTCAGTGGGCTCCCACCTCCTGTTGCAGTATATTCTCACAGTGTTGAGAACTGGATGGCCTCTGGCACCTTCATCCCTGCTACTTTTTGTTCAGTGGAGCACATTCTCCCCCATTCCAATATGACTATGGAGGACTTAACTGAATTTCCTGGTATCCCTGGCAGTCCTTGGCTTCAGTTCTTTCAGCTATGATCTAGCACTGATGACTCATCTTCACAGAAACACAGAATCACAGATTGGTTGATGTTGGCAGGCACCTCTGGGTCCGTGTTGTCCAATCCCTGCTTAAGTAATGACAGGGTGCCTAGGCTGATGTCCAGGTGACTTCTGAAGTTCTCCAAGAAGGAGGTTCCACAACTTCTCCTGGTAACTTGTGCCAGTGTTTCATCACCTGCACAAGATAGAAGTGCTTCCTGATGTCCAGACAGAACCTCCCGTGTTTCAGTTTTTGTCCACTGCCTCTTGTCCTGTCATGAGGCACCACTGAAAATAACCTGTCTTCATTCTCTTTGCATCCTTCACTTCAGGTATTTGTATACACTGATCAGAACACTCTGAGCCTCTTCTTCTCCACACTGAACAGTCCCAGCTCTCTCAGATTTTCCTCACAGCAGAGAAACTCCAGTCTCTTTATGATCACATTCTTGGTCCTTTCCTGGATACTCTCCAGAATGTCCACATCTCTCTTGTACTGAGGAGCTCAGAACTTGACACTACATTGGGTATGGCCTCAGCTGAGTAGATGAAAAGAATCACCTCCCTCAACCTGCTGGCAACATTTCAAATGCATTTCAGGATACCACTGTCCTTCTTTATGGCAAAGGCACGTTTTTGGCTCATCTTCTACCCCATCAGGGCAGCTGTATTCCCATGCAAATGAGATTTGTACTACTCCTTTGCCCTTTATAGCTTCTGTAAATGAAGAGAGTTATGCTAGCTCCTTAAATACTGTTGACTCTCTGTGGTGGTGTCATTGGGCATTAAAGGACTGCGTCTGGCAGATTGGGGTAGAGGAAACCTAACTTCTGCTGAGGAATAGAAGGAACAGCTATTATATTGATTTTAACTTGTGTTTTTGTGATTTGTTCAATTCTACAGTAATGCAAAAAATGAGACAGGTGTGCAGAAATAATCGTTTTCTGCAAATGTGACTGCATCTAACTTATTCAGATTGAGAGAAAAAAAACAAAAACAAACCAACAAAAACAAAGAAAACAACAAAACCAACATACAATGAAGGATTTGCCACAGTATCCAGGCATGTCTTATTACAGATTTTATTTCAGAATTGCTCTTATAAGTTTGACCAGCAAAAATTTGTTTAGTCATGTTAACCTGACACATGTCCAGCTAAGTAGCGGCACAGGAGTTGCTGGGAACAGAATGAATAGAATCAAAGATTCACAGAATGGTGACTTGGAAGGTCATTTGGTCCTTCTGATATGGAAAGGAACTCTGGAGGTCATTTGGTCCAACCCCCCTACTCAAGTAGGACCACTTAGTCCAAGACTATGTTCAAGTGTTTTTGAATATCTCCAAGGAGGGAGCGTCCACAACTATTTCAGTTCTTGTTGTCATAATACATATTATACGGAAGCCATACCAAAACTCTTGGATATAATATCATTATAATATACATGGTCAGTCTAGCCTGCATAACATCTTTGAGAGAAGCGGTGAAGAAAAAAGCCAGACTTCTTTCTATCATACCCACAGCTAAAGTAGAATAACTTTTGCAAGTTGAGGCTTGGTAATTTTTCCCATCAGCTCCTCTCAGAGCAGCAGCTCCACATATATTCACAACACTGTTCTGGACCTGGCATGTTGAGCATCTTCAAGCTGTGTACATACAGAAACTTTCTGAACAAACTCAGTACATCTGAAGTGCAGTTCAGTCTGTGTGAAGCCACTCTTACACTGTGGGTACCTTTATTTCACTGATGTCAAAAGCTGAGACACATTAGACATCTTCCAGTCCAGGGGCTGAGATTTTTCATCTCTTACTGTGCATCAGTCCTTGGCCACTCCTGTGCTTTTCTCCTTCCTCCTGCTTTTGACTCCCTTCTCTTTTTCTTGTCATCTGCTGTTCATTCCCGCTGCTGACTGTCAGAGCAGCTGTTACCTCTACAGTGCCAACCTGGATCTATGAATAGGGGAAGACAGCAAAAGGGAGAGGAAACTGGACATCTGTGAGACTGCCTGCAGAGCCAGAAACACAAGGGGCCCTGGTAGATGACAAAAGCACATACAGCACAGTGGTGCTGTATATGTCCAGACAAACAGAGGTCAGGCTAGTCTGTAGGAAGGCATAAGAAAGCTGTCAGATTCCCTGCATGATGTTTGGCAGCTCTGTAAACCACATTACATAAAACAGTCAATGTCAGCCAAAAGGAACGGGGGTTGGTGAAGCACCCCTTAAGAACTTTTCCCCTTTTATGATTTCCTTGAGGAGGGATGAAAATCAAGGGCATTAATACCATGCAAATGTTACACATTTATAGATGGTTGGGCATCTCATGCTTTAGTAGGAGTTGCATGGTTCACTCTGAAGGGTTGTATATCTCAGAAGGATTTCCTACTGAGAATTGCATTGCCTGGGGGCATCCTCTTTCTCTGACAGCCTTTTCAGAGTTCTTTGGTGATTGCCATTCTCCCAGTCCTGTCCAGAACTTTATTTTTGATCCTCTGATTTTATTTATACTCCAGGCAAATTCATTTCCATATTTTTTCTGCAAAGAAGACCACTCTTAATTCTCAACATCGGTTGTCCTTCCCACTGTCTCTGACATTGCTATGAAGGTTTGTATGCATATCTTTTTGCAGTTCACTCACTGGAGAACACCTGCCTTCCAAGTTGACATCTTGTCACTGCACATATGCAAAAACAGAGTTTTTTACAGTCTTTTAACACTGATTGCCTCTGTAGTAAAGGAGAGTGCTATGTTGGAGGTGAGGGGAAAAGAATTAATCTGCCTGCTTTGGAGTTTCTTATTCAAGGATATCTGCTTCACTTTACATAGAGGCAAATTAAGGACATACTCAATACCATTAGAAAATATCTGCTAAACAGAGCTAAAATTGAAACTAAAATAACATTCTTCTAGTGACTGCATTTAATGAGATGATATCCACCCCTTGGAGAGCTCAGAATGAGTGGCCCATTACTATTCTGAATGATGCCTCAGCTTAATCTTTAAACCTCTGTTGTTATCTGCCTAACAAACTAAATTAATCTCTGTGATTTACGTAATTGTTATTATATAACAAAGGAAAGCTCAGGAGAACATGACCAAAGTTTGTAAAGAGCTCCAAGGTTACGATGTTCTTTATGGAATAAATGATCCATATTGACAGCTGTCAAGGGGCAACATAGCTAAGACTTCAAGGAAACATTGCTAACAATACTTTTGGACGCTTCTGTTCTACTATATAATTGAATAATGCTAGTAAAAAAAATATACATCTCCTCTTTATTCTCCCCTTCCCTTATTTTATACTCATTATTCTGTTCTACTGGACAGACAGGCACATCACTGACTATATGTGCTTAAGAGAACAGCAACTGATCATAGCTTTCCAAAGAACTCTGTTTTCACACCTGAGTATAACCAATCACATGCAGTCATCAAGCTTTACTTCAGGAGTGAAAGCACAGGTCCAGGAAAAGCTATATATGCCTCTGCAAACAGTTTCCAGCCTTCTGCACTTTCTGAATCATCTTTCTTTCAAACACAAAATGACACTAAAAGTTTTTCAGTCCTTGCTGTTGACTCCAAAGAAGTTTGGGACTCACTGGTACAGGAAATTATTTTGAAATCACTATTGCTTTCCATACTGCCCTATAAATTACTCTATAGAATAAAGGCCCCCTGACAATGAGGAAGCATTATGGCTCTTCAAAGTAAGGACAAAAGCCTGGAAGAACTTCAGCAATAGCTAATATTTTTGTCAAGGCTCAGGGAATACACGATAATTTTGGTGGAAAAAAAAAGAGGACATACTTGTAATATGTTTGCAAAAGGCTGCATTCAAAACTGAAAACTGATTTTTTTTTTTTTGTAATATCTCCATAGGTGGTCAGCGATGATTGTATTTATGGCGACACAAATGCTTTAGTCATTTGCACAGCAGGAAGATATACAGGTAATAGCTAATTAAATAATTAAAAGATTAACCTTAATGAAAGTATGTGCACGGTGTTGATGCACATATTATCACAAAGTGGATAGATATACCATCAAGAGAGAATTCACAGGACAATTTAGTATCATTGATGTATACAGCCATTGACATATACAGCAGACATGCAAATATAAATATTTAGTTACAGGTGAAAAAGCTGAGAAGATGGAGAAGAATCTGCTTAAATGTGGCACTATGAGGTTCCATATTTGTTGTAACATTTTTTTTCTATCAGATGCACATGTTCCACGTGTAACTGCTGTTTCCAATGGCTTATACAATTGCTTTGGGATGTGGCAGGTAGGTGTGCACTTTTACTATAACATGTCATGGCAGGAATGAAAGAAGTTCAACAAACTGAAATTGGCCTGAGCAAAATTCTTTTTCCCTGTTTTTTTTAATATAAGACTATAAATAAACCTATATAGGAATGCCTTGAATTAATTCCACTTGAAATAAAATAAAATAAAAAAAACCTAACAAGAACTCTCACTAATGACTGAAAGCTTGACACTTATTGGTGGAAAAGAGGAAAAAAAAATCACATCTCTCCATGAATTACCTAATACTTAATTATCTTAACTTTTCTAAATATTCAGATTATATATACACTGTGTATACATATGCATTCATATAAATATGTGCTAAATTCACATCTTCTTCTATATGAACGTCCCTAGTTTTAGTTTTCAGCCATTATACTGTGTTGGATGACAACTCTTGATTTTGTAATGCTTCCATTCATACCTGTGGTTATGGTCATCAAACTATCCACCATTACCCTGAGTCCTATCCTGTTTCTCAGAGCAGAATCCCCTATTACTTGTGGCTTACACTTTCTTCTGTATGTATTTATGAACTTCCATTAGGCCATGTGAAAATACAGTTTATTTGCTTGCACAAAGTTTATCAAGTATGCTGCTTTTGCAGCTTTTGCTCGCCTTTACTTATTAATTCATTTTTTTATTATTATTTCTCTCAGCAATCTCAGCATTTCTTTTCCTTCCTGATCAACGCAAAGAGCAATAGACGACACAGTGGTGCAAACAAGTTTCTGTGGAACCCTATTAAAAACTCTCTCCCTGTCCAGAAAAGAATTCCATGCTAGTAACCTGTCAATTACTCAGTACTAATGTACTTGATACTGGCAGCAGTTTTTGGCTTCACAGTGAAATTGCTAAGAACTGCATGTGGAATGCAAGAGGGGACTCTTAGGGCACTAAGCAATGTGCTTGAGTTCATACAGGTTAATGGTTGTTCCCTCTTCGAGGATCACATCAATAGTTCAGTTTATTTTAGGAGAAATTCCCTAAATTATATACAGATTTCTGGCATCCTGTAGATAGGCTTGAGGGAGATGATGAACTGTTCATAATTGCTCATGTATTCTCACATTTCCTGACACTGAGGCAGATAAAGCCAAAGTAGACCTCTGCACTAGGTTACATGGAAAAAGCTTAAAAGATCTGCATTTGCTGCAAAAGCTGTTAATGAGCTGTGACATGAGAAAACAATAGAGAATACTTCAAAACACATTCTCAGCCAGCCAGCAGAATTTGTTGAATTTGCCTCAGGTTTTCTCTGGTGACAGACCTCCCAGGCAGAGCTGAGACCCCACCAACCCTAGGGATTTCACAGGTCACTCCAACAACAGAGGAGACTACTGCCTCCATTTCTAACTCAAAGCTGTCACTGTGAGATAAAGGATGATCTTTTTTGGTTGAAACTTCAGGTTAGAGACTAAGTTTGCCACAAGACAAGTTTTACATTTCAAGGAAGTTATTTGGGGCAGAATTTTCAGACAAATTTAGAGTTCTAGCTTCCCTTAGTGAGACAGCTGAGTACCTTGACCAAACTGCTCCTTAACCATTCCATCACAGTCACCTCATCAGTAGGAAGGGGTTAAGTCATCTCTTTGCTCATCCTGCCTTCTTATACTCTGAGAATGTAGGTGCAACCCGTTCCAAGTTACAATATCATCTTCTGCTATGCCAAATGAGAATCAAGCCAGGCCTTTCAGGAAACTGAGAGCAACCACTGCATGTCCCAGGGTGCATAACCCCTGCTACCAGCAAAGGCCCATCACAGAAAGAAGGACATGAGCATCCAAGCCAGCTGCCAGACCTCACTCCTGTAGGGCTAGGCAGCTGGAGGCCTCCATTAAGCAGCCAACAAGTACCTCAGGGCTTGCTGTAAATTGAATGTGCCTCCTTTAATCTATTCCAACAAAATAAGTGTTTCTAGTTTTGCCAGCTGCCACGGACTTCTGAACAATCTGAACAAAGATTACCCCTTACAACATTTTGCAAACTAGGTCTGGAGCAGATCCAGACAGATCCTATTAGTAACTTTAAGATACCAAATTGCAAAAGGGTTCACCTGCTAAGAGAAGACTGCTGGGTATAATATGATACTTTTGGTCAGCATTTTCTTTATTTGTTTTTTCATTATTCTCATGTTTGCTCTTAAAATCATACCTATCATGAGGACAGAGATGCAGCAAAAGAAATTGCTGCATAAACAATGATGCATTTCAATATTTAAATTGTTTCAGTCCTTTTTGGAACTATTTTGCAACTGCATTCATTATATTTAAGCAGGCTTCCATAATTTAACATTTGCTCAGAGTTAAATTAAACAAATTCTATTTCACATGTTTGCAATAGAGACAAAATTTCTTGGCAATAGACTGTTTTGTTTGTTGATTTGTTTAAAGCAGATAGCATAACAGAAATACCAAACAAAATCATTTTAACCTGAATACTTGTAGTGTACATAAGCCAAACAGAAAAATAATATTTTCCCTTATTGTTTAGCACTCCAGACTTTTGATGAGGAAAAGGTCATTGTCAGCTGGTTACGGGGCTATTGAAGTTAATTCAAATTGCTGGTGGTAAACTTGGAGACTGGTTCACATGCACAGGGCCTCATATAAGGTACCACACTACTGGCAATTGCCAATTTTTTAATGATAGTTCTAAGTTCATTCCATCAGGTCCAATTTATTGTGCAGAAACTTGTAAGACTTCTAAGATGCTTGGCCTACAGCCCACAGCAGAGTGGGCTCTATTTTGTACCTCAGGAAAATCCTAGTGCAGGTTTCTTGGGACATCATGAACAAAGGTAGGTTTATTATGGCTGTGTATAATTAACTGGTAGGGTTGCAAAATACAAAACCAACCAGCAAACAAAAAAATACACATCAACAAATGATATCAGGAAGCCAAGAAATTAAGGGTATGAATGAACCTAATCCATATTTCGGACCAAGTCCTGAGATTTAAAATATTCCTATCTCTGTGGTCTGGATTAGTGGCAAGTTTATGCTCACACTGATATGAAATGCACTTAAAATTTTATGGATGGATCAGAAAATAAACACACCATTAACAGTAAACACTGATTTGAAAAAAGGAATATCCATTCTTCAAACATTCTTCTGATTTGTGGAAAATGTTAAATGAGCACAAAAGTATAAAGTTTGGGTAATGCTGGCATTAATGCCTTGAAAAGGGCAGTAAAATCCATATAATTAAAGCTGAAAAAAAAATACTGGGTCAAGGATTGTGAATGCTAACCAAGGCAGTAAGATAATGTCAATACAAGCAATGGAGTCTAGAGAAGCGGCAATTCTCCAATACATAGAATCCAATTTGATGAAAGCTAATTCATCAAATAATAACATTTAAAATATGCAGAGATACCTCTAGGGAGGGAGCTAAAGGGTGTAGACATATGATGGGAAAGCAGTCAACCCACCAGTTGAACTTCAGCTCTGTGTTAAATTATGTGAAATTTCCTCCCTGCAATACTAAGTCATTGGGCTAGACATTCTCTTAGCTGTCTCAATAGGTGTAAATTCAAGGTAAAATCTGTGCCAATGGAATGACTGTGCAGTTCAGTAGCATTTGGCTTATATCCTTGCATGTTTACTTCTGTGCTTGAGTCACTGAACTGATGCTGCTTCTTAAGCACAAGTTTCTTCAGCAGCTTTTCTGAGTTTTACTAAGGAAGCTGCTTTTGGAGGCATTAATAACAAGAGAAGATAATTCCATATAAAGTTCTGTGCAGGGATCATTTACTCCCACTATTGCAATAAGCAATAGCATTCTCTAGATACCAAACCAAGTGTTTACTATTTCTAAAAATTTCTGAACTCTATTTTAACTGCTATATCTTGGGTATATCGCTATTAAAAACGATTTTTTTTTCACTGTGCAAGACATTTCATAGAGCCATGACAACAGAAAGCACTTTTTTGCACACAGATATGAAAGTAATTTTGCAGTTCTACTCGTTTCAAATCTTTACTTAAAAGTTGAGACCTTAAATGTCCCATTTATTTCAAATTTGTTACTTATTTCACTTGTAGTTGATGCCTACTGCTGCGGCTTAGAAAAGGGAGAATTATTCAAAACCTTTGGCTATCTCCTAAAGTATGAAGCCAAATCCTGGAACATAACTGTATTATTGTTAATAACCTTCTACAATATTTTAAAATATGAAGCTATCACTGAATGAATTTTGTGGATAAATCCTTTGGGGAGGGGGGAAAAAAAATAAAGCATAAATAACATTTCTACATTCTCAGCCTCCAGGATTGGATTATGAGAAAGCTGAAAGTTACATTAATGGAATATTTTTCCAAAATGATATTACGAAATTACCATCTTTGTTCAGATATTCATTTCAACTGAGGAATGGCTACATTGCATTCAGTAACATTCAGTTTCAGAACAATTAAAATAAGCCAGACTCAATATCAATACAACAGTTTTCACCCAGCCCTTCATAATAGTTTTGCAATACAAAGTTTTAGATTTCCATAGTGTTCCATAATCTGTCTTTCAAATTAGCTGCTCGTGAAGATAGATCCTAAGCAAGTCAGGGTTGCAATCATCCACAATCAGTAGGTGAAAAAACATCCAACCTGGATTCAAAGAGCCAAATGGAAACGAAAGATTTGTCTATCCCTGCTTCATTTGCACCATGGTGCAATCTCAGAACATACAATGTGGATTTTTTTGAATGAGTGAATTTAACTGAAGGTGCATGCTCTAACTAGTAATGGGGACTCAGCTACTGGGACCAGACTGGAGACAATCCAAAGCCTGTGAGTTTAGGACCAGCTTTTTTGTTCTACTGATCTGCTCTGTGACTCCTGCCAGTACACATATTGCCAAAATACCACCTGTGCCACTGTGCTTAGTGCTTGCTAAAGCACTGCATCCCCTCCTGGCTAATCTGGCTAATCAGCTGAAGTTGCTGAGAACTACTCCAGCTCAATCCTCTCCTGTGCAGCAGCAATCACAGACTTGCACAAGGTTCCTGCTGCAATCAGACATGTGTGCCAGCCGGGCTGCTTTGTGCTGGAGCAACCAGTTGGCTTGGCTGTTCGAGGGGTTATAGTCTCATCATCCCTGCCTTGACAGTTCCAAAAAAGACTCAAAGTTTCCATGAAAGTTTCCTGACGGATTTGCCAAGCCATCAGTCACATTCCTCCACATTTCTGTTTCCATTTCCACCCACTCTTGCTACTGCTTGGGTTGAAATTTTTGTCAAATTTCCCTGCTTAGCACATTTCCCTTTGCGTATCACCCCAGTTCCAAAATCTTGTCACATGGCAACACAGCGCAAAGCATTCATTCAACCATACAGAGCTGCCTATCTAAAGGCCATTTTGACTACACACAAGATTCATTTTTGTGGAGAAAGAGAAGAGAGAAAGAAAGGGAAAACATTCACAGATCCCCAAACCCTTTATTTGGAAGAATGGCTTTTAAATGAACTCAAGCTGTGTTTTCTTTAATCACTTATTTATTTAGCAAAGAAAGGAATGAATTCAACTACCCCACACAATGAACACATATCAATTCCCTGATATCAAGATGCAGATTTGCTTGTGAACAATTTTAAATGAATCTGTTTCTTTATTACTGTGGCCATCTTGTACTGAGCATAGATTTGTGCAGAAGCAGTATATTTTGGGCTCAATCCTGTAAACACATTAAAATTAATAACTTGTTACATCCATACCACTGAGCTCAGTGTGGTCACTTACGTGACAAGTAAAACTGTAATTGTGCTTGAGAGCTTAGCTTTTGCCTGTCTACATTTAGCCATCTAAATGAAAAAGAAAATTATAAGTGTGTCCCTCTTACAAGCCTCCTCTGGTTTTGACTCTGCCCGTCTAAGGATGGTCTCCCTGATGAGAAGCAGAGGGTGCCAGTGGCAGCTAAAAATCGGTCACACGTCTAAAGCAAAGCAGGATGAACTTGGACCAAACTTTTTACAGAATTATCTCACACAGCAAAGCCATTATGCATGTGATTAACTCTAGGAATGTGCGTATGTAGCTCTGAATTCAATAAAACTGGTCCCACATTGAAAGAAGTGAATATATTTATTCTGTAACAATGAGGAAAAAATCTTGAAGCATTTATTCTCATTACTGTTTTTGTTGCATCTGGGACCTCTTACTTTGTTTTCTGGTTTGAACAGTTATATCTTCAGATGCTCTGAGAACTTTCTTCACTTAATGTAAGTGCTTTGGTGGCTCTTGATTTGTACACTGCATGGCATTTTCCCAGAGGTTATAGTGGGATTCTGATAGAGCTAACTGAATTCAAAGTTCTACACCCATCTGAGACTTTAATCAGTACTGCTTAATAGCCTGGAAATCAAAGCCATTTAAACCCTATTCTCTCTTCCTCTCTTAAGAAAACCCTAATTCCAGTTAGAAATCTCTTGATTAGTTTTGGCCTAACCACATTGCTCCAACAGCAGGCAACTGCAAATGGCTGAAAAAGCTTCCACCTGAAGTAATTTAAGTGGCCGTAAAGGTCATCAGACTCAAATCAATCTGCAAGCACAGGAGCCCATTTTCTAAGCAATTGAGGAATGTGCTCTATGCACCAGACACTAAACTAAGTCCAAAACATGTACTCCAGCACAATTTTAACTTGGATTACCTAATGGTAGTATTTACTATGCAGGATCAGACTAGTAGTCCTGCTTCCTCCTCACCTCATCTAGCAGTGCTACACAGAGAGGAAAATTACAGATTTATTCAGAGGACTGTAATCTCCCTACTCAAATGTTTGTGTTCAAACCAGAACATTTTACAACTTATGCAATCAGTATAAAACTGGCTTAGTAATATTAATTATTGACATTAGAGGTGATATTTATTTATCCAGAAAAGGTCGCTTTATCCATGAGAAAGGACATGGGTATTTTAAAGGAGAAAGGAGTTGGTTTTTCCTTTCCAAGAACAGAACAATACTATAAGAATCAAATTCTTCCCTTCTACAAGTCTGAGATCTCTGTCAGCTTAAACAAGTTTGGCATGGAAGTATCCACTTTGTTCCATTTTTGGCAAAGCAACGTTAGAGCCTTAATGTGGAAATCTGCTTTCCACCAAAGCATGTAGCCTATTTTTGAAAAAAAAAAAAAAAAAATTTGAATAAAGTAAATTGAAATTTAATAGAAACCTCAGTTTGCTCTGCTCTATATAGTAGAGGAGGATGTATTAAACCATGTAGGCAACTGTGCAGAACTGAGAAGGTGAAAATACTGATGGAGTTGGTGCACCCCCGGGGTCCTCTAAAAATGACCTAAGACACAAAAGTCTAATGGCTTTACAACCTGTTCTTGCAGATTGATGAGGAGACCTTACAATCATATTTTTCTCATTGAAATGATTTAAAATTTTCATTTAAATACCACATTTATCCTGAAGGAATGTGAAAATCAAACTTTAAACTACTTAAGGTAGAATTCTGAATACACCTCTGCATGACATTAAAAGTAATGTAACTTAAGAAGTGAAATGACAAAAAAATGTTTAAAAGGAACACTTTTCTGACAAGTTGGTGTGATTTTTAGATTACATTACATCAGAGTTGGTCAGAGATCTGAATGTCTGAAGAACTCCTCTGGGAGACGGAAGTGTGAGCAGACTAAGCATCTGCTAAATGCACTTCTACCTATGATCATGCAGTCTTAACCTAGACTATTATCGTTGCGTATAACACATCTAACATATTTATCTATTCATGAAAGGAATGGAAGACAAATCACTGTAAAGATAAGTGTGCCTTAATCTACTAAAGATTTTTTAATCTTATTTCAGATAAATTTTATTAAAAAGGTTAAAATAAAAATACATACATCAAATATTTTTTAAGATATTGGATTCATAACTAATAGTCTAAATACAAAATCCATAAGCCAGACTAATGTGCTCTTAGTACAAGGGCAGAGAAGAAGAGTTGTGCATGCGTGTACCTGCATGTGCGGCTTCTTCTTGGCAGTGGCAGCAATATAGATCTTTTAAAATTTACTGAAATGTAAAAATTTATCTTTTGGCATGAACAAACTGATGCCAATACTGGACATGCTTGTGATTTGGAGAGGCTTTCCCTCATCTGTTTGTTTCACTGAATATTCTTGCAGAGAAAACTTCCCCTTACACAAAGGCAATCCAGTAATGTCTTCACAGAAAATCAAATCTAATGAACTATAAAACAATAATAAAATATGGAAAATGGGTGTTATCAACCCTTCTAAAGATAAACGAGTGCGAGGGTGGAGAACTTTCTTTTAACAATGGGGAGGATGATTCATCTGGAAAAAATAGGCAGATCATCCTAATTATTTTCATAGATGGTAAATGTGTGTTCATTTTACAGTACAGCTTTTCAAAGACCACTCGCTTTGCATTTTCTCATTTTATGCAGAACAGAGATAGGAAGGATAGAGCTACATTCAGACCTATCCCCATTCAAGAATGTTGCTCATTGACATGGATACATATGGTGTGGCTGGACCACCAAGGTGGTGCTTAAGTGCAGTCTCACAGCCTTGATGTTCTGGGTACTTTGTGCTGTTTGTTTTTTTTTGCACATAATTCTTAATTATTTTAATCTGCACATTTTCTTCTCTGTCTGCCTACTGTAGCATAACCTAATGATAAAGGGCTCTGAATAAGGAATGGAAATATTTCCCCTCTGCCTCTCTGCGTACCTTCCTGGCATTCTGGTAGGATATCTTTGCATCTAGTATGCCCAAGAAAGCCTAATTCTTTAGTCCTTAATATTTAAGTTCTTTTCACAAGTTTCTGAGAATAGCAAATGCTGTCTTGCTTCTAAGAATTTTGCAAAATCTGGCCCAAACCCCTACTCTTTTAAGTTCTACACCTGGAATTTCAGCTCAAAAAATGACATTGTCATGAATGTGAGTGAAGACAGACAGAAAAAAGAAAAAATGGTATAAAAATCCTTTGTGTTTCTTCACTTACCACTACCAGAGGAACTAAAACTGATAATTTAAAACTCAAATGGGATTTTAAATATTTACATCAATGATGTCCAACAAGATACTCACTTAAAACACAATAAGAAAGTTCCTTTAGGGGATGGTTAGTGTGGGCCAGATGCGACAGTAAGATGAGACTATGCTTTGCAAATACATCTGCATTTTCTGATGGTGCTTTGCTTTGTCAAAGACGTGCATATAAAATAAAAACCAGATAGTGGAAAGCAGCTCTACAGATTATGCCGATGTGCCACCAGTGCTTGAGACAGCACACAAATGGTGGTGCAGTTGCATCTTCCCGTACCTCACCTGATTGTAGGACAACACCACCCCAGCAGTCGAGCAGGCCTTCTATTTGCCTTTTCCATTTGCCCTCCTGTCTTGGCCTGCCTGCAGGACGTGCCCTTCCACCACCCTCATAATTCAGCCAAAGAGTGTGAAGGCTTTCTCTGACCAAGCTTGGCTCATACGTGGAAACCATCTACCCTGAAGCTTTCCAGTTTCATTACGAGATCATATCCGTCAGTACAACCTTAGTCTTCTCCCTCTGAACAGCTGAACTACAGCTTGAGTGATCTGCAGCCCTGGAAGATCAGCCCTACAGAGCCTAGTGCTGCTGCAGAGCATTGCTAAGCCACCATGCTTCTTTTTGCTGTTCTTCTCAACACCCTGCAAGATCTCTGTGGTGATGTGAGCTTCAGGAGGCTGCAGAGAGGGCTCTACGGCTAACAGCACAGCTCCCTTGTCAAACCCCATGGAAATAAAAGACAATGCCTAAAAAGAAAATTGCATTTGTACTCTAGAAGCAGTTTTAAGGGGTAACAGGAATTGCTCGGTCCCTTGTCAGAGAAATCTGACAGAATGCTTATGAAACAGCAAAGCGACACGTTCCTCATGAGTGGTTCAGCAACACCAAGGGGCTACAGCTGCACCCGACACCAAAGGCCAACCTTTCACTCCGCAGAGAAAACAGCATGTCACAAACAGGTGTTCTGGGCATTTGGCAGCAATGGGACATTGACGGCTTGGATCGTGCTTGAAATGTCTCTGAACTTCATCTCTGAAGCCTCAATCACATGAGCAGTCATGTATCACAGGCCTTGGGGATTGGGGAGTTACAGGAGGCCAGAAAATACACGAGCCCATTAGTATTCATCATAATTATTGAAATCTGTAAAATAAGTATTAGAGTAAGTCTTTGCAGTGAGATGTGGATTGAAGTATTTGTTTCTCTCCTCCAGAATCAGGTTGTTTTTGTTAAATGCCTGGGGAAAAATAAGAAAGAAAAGAAAATGTGAGGAACAGAATGAAAGGAGCCCCTACATATAATTTCACTCAGACAATTTTTGTGGCAAACATTCATGAAACGTCAGTCAGTCAAAAATGCTTTTAGAAGTATCTACTTGCATTTGCATATATCTGCTTACATAATCATGTTTCTAGAGAAAACAGTTCTATTATAAAAAAAATTTACAGACATTTTCACCCAATATTATAATTATTTTTTTTTTGTAAAGAATTCTTTCTAATCATACATATTCAATAATTATTAGAATCATCATACTTCTACTGAATAAGAATTATTTTCTTTTTACTATGTTAACTGCTTGATTTTCCAAGGTAATACTGAGAAAAAAATTCTGGAAGTATTAGAAGTGCATATCTCATTTTCTTTAAAAGTGATTTTTCAAGATTTTTCAAGATTTTGCTGCCTAGTAACAATCCAGAGAGTTGTTCAGGAGGATTTGAAATAACCTTAAGTCAGGTACATATCAACTGATTTCACTGATTACAACATCTGGACTTTTCTTTAATTTTTAGGACAATTTCTTAAAATATCTTTAATTAGAAATAAAAATGCAGAAATTAAAAATGAGATTATCTGTGTTCAATTTAAGAAATATAATCATTTATAAAAAGCCTCACAACTGCATTAATACATTGTATAATCTGAAGATACCGTGCTAAGTACTTCCAGAATGCTCATTCTTCCTTAAGTCAGTGGATCTAAACAGCAGAGTTTTTCTATAAGGTCATAAAAAAAAAAGGCATTTGGAAGCAAAGGTCTTATGATATAGATACCATGCCAGATTCTCATCTAAGGTAAATCAATACTACTCATTTATCACATATTTGAGTATGAATACTAGCTGAGAGTCTGACCTACTATGTATTAACTGGATACATCTCCTTTATAATGACATAGTGTAGGAAGATCAATAGTGCCCTTGATGCCACATCATTGGCACCAAAGTACTATCTTCAATATATATTATGATGATTGTCAATAGCTATATTTACTTCTTCAGCAAGCAACTGTGGAACACAATGAAGAAAAAAACATACAAGAACAATAACCTTGAGTAGTGGTCTGGTTTCTTACAGGAAAAGTTACTGCTGTATACATTCTGCCTACACACAAATCTAGACAGCTATGTAATAGGGACTGACAAAAGAAAGAATCTGCAATTACAACACTTAAAGTGAAATCTATCTTCATCATTAATAATCAGCATAATTTGAGTGCAAATGCCAGTGAAGAAAACTAGCAATTAAAATTCTTCAGACACAGAATAATGGTTGTATAGGATTATATGTTGTGCAATAGAGAGCTCCCAGCCCACTTCTCACCTTGATGGCTTCTACAGAATCATATTTGTCCAGTTTGTTGATATGGTTGGTGATGCTGGTATTTAGAGGAGCTGGTGACACTGGATGGATGACAGTTGCATCATGGGACTGTTGTTGATATCGTTGGCAATAAGTGTAAATAAGCAGAGTAAGAAGGCAACCAAGTATTGAGCTACTTAATCCCACAGCGATCATGTGAAACATATTGAACTCTGCATAGTGGACAGAAGAAAACAATCTTATTGCTAAGGAAATAGCAATAAAAGCTTAAGTTTGAGGAAGAACATAGAAAAGTACTTGATTCAAATAATGATAACGGAAATTTCATGTGTTTCCCACAAACATTTCCTTTGCAATGGTTTATCACTACAGTAGCAAATTCATTGTACTTCCCTGAAGGGATCATTAACAGAATCATACATAACACTTAACAGAGATCTATGGGACTGGGATTTCTGAAAGATGCTTAGTCAAGGTGAAAACCCAAACAGCAGAAGAATTAATTGCTTTTTTTAAAATGTTTGAAAAATCCAGCTAAATTTCTTTCTGCATGCTCTATGGCAAAACACTTTTGTATATAAATTATTTTTATAATGGACATGGCTTATTTCCAATGAAGGACATTATCATTTCCTCTGTTGCTCTTCTTGAGCATTCTGTCATATTTACTTTGTCATATATATATAGTGACTTGAGGCAGAACAAATAAAATCTTGTTATCTTTAGATCGCAGACCTGCTTCCCTTAAAATGTTTTCAGTATACCCCTTATTTGGTGTCTGTCCCTGACACAGTGGCATACTCCTTTCAAATCCCCTTCCTTCACTGTTGCAGGTTCACACTGTTTCTGCATCTTTGATATGCAGCCAATTTGTTCCCTTCCCCAGGCTTCAGAACTTTTTCTCTGTGCAAGCAGGAAATGAGGGAAAACAGTAGTGCTTCAGGGGAGAATATCTCCTCCTTTAGTAGAGAAAAAGAAATTCCTTAAAGATCAGCATGCTTTTTAACCATAGCAGCCAGAGTGTGCTACCAGAATACAGTACTGTTCACCCAGGCCTTCCCTGTCTGCTCTGCCCTCTGAAGATACTGTGGGATCACAATATGGGAAACCCACCCTACCTACAACTCTGAAATAAAAACATAGAGAAGGCTCACTGCTGCATGAAACTTTAGAAGAAAATCTAAAACACAAGTGCCCCCTAATGTTACTGGGCAGTGATATTGGGTCAGATGTGGCACAGGTAAGATTAGCTGGACATAAATTATACTGCTTTTCACTGTCATTTCCAACTGGAGATGTGTTTTTTGATTAAAAAAGAAACAATTTGAAATAAGTTTGTTTGTAGCTGTGCACACGAAGCTGATCTTAAATTGAAATATTGGCAATAGTCTAAAAGTCATTAGATCTTTTTCATTTTAAAACAGAGAAGTAGGCCAGCACATGGGTCCTGTTTTTGGAAATCCCTAAGGTAGGATCTTTATGTGTCTACTGGGAACAAAGGAACACAATCTAATATTTAAGTAACTATGTTGACTGCCCCAATATGTAAATTATTACTGAAATATCCTTCTACACTCGTGTGAGGATTTCCCATTGTTTTAGAACTTAGCAGAACGTTTTCAGAGTTCCATTGCTAACTAAGAAAAAATCAAATTGCATTACCCTGAATCCCATAACACACTGCCATGCACACTAGTGCTTCTGCATAACAGTTGTGTTTTCACTGTCCCTCACTAAGTTAAAAATACAGCTTACCTATGCATGGAAGAATATTAAAACTGGCCACAGCTACTACCCTGACAACACAGACTAAGCGTGATAGCTTAGCACACACACGAAAAAGATGCTTTTTCTTTTTCTTCTTCTCACTGTGTTTTTTTTTTTGTTGTTTTTTGTGTGTGTGTGTGTGTGTAGCAATTTAGTTTAGTTTTCTCTTTCAAGATTTGTTTTGCTAGCAGCAGGGCTTTCTGGGATGAAACTTTTTGTTTTTTTTACTCTTTAGTTATGTCTTTGGCAGCAAAGCTGAATATGAGTCCCAGATAGTCTGAGCTGTTAAAGTGGTTAGCAGGCTAGAACTCTGCTATTCATTTGGAGTCCGAAATAGAAAGTATTACATGAAGTTATTGTTCTGCAAAAGATGCGGCAACTTTACACATTTTGACCTAATGAAAGCTAGCTTAAAATGGGAACTTCTTTTTGGGACAAGAAGGGTGAGTGACATAAAGGAATGGGAGAAAAGTAAAAAAGAAGCCCAATAATACATACTCTCATCTCAAAGGTCAGAAATGGCATCTGGGTATTCAGTGAGCAATCCTGTAGTAACTATGTCCCTATCACCTCTATTTCTGGACCAAGTGTAAATAATGAGAATGTGGCTTTTAGAAGTTGGAATAAGACTAGTGCAATATGTGAAACAAGTAGAAAAATGAGTTAACATTTCAGCATTTAAAATACAGATAGAATTGAAAAGCTTACCGCCACATCGTTTTTCTTCTATGCTGCTGGATCGTGCCACTGATATTTCTAGAAAAACAAATATACTGCTTATTCCGTGGAGAAAATAAATAACAGAGATCTATTAATTTGACTGATACAGTAAAGATTTTAGAAACATATTCTGCTATATTCACTCCAAATCCAAAGTAAAAAAGACTTCGACTATGATGTTGAGGCACTGAGAAAAAAGTTCCCTGACATCTTCAGATTCTTTAGTTTATTAAGCAAAAGAAGTAACATATTTTTAATTCCTGATTCAGAACATTCCTTGAATTGAAAAGATGAAGTATAGATTAAAACATTCTTTGTGGAGTTAAGCTATGTTGATAAAATGTTGAACTCCTGAATAGTACATTTAATGACGATTTCATTAACTTGTGTTCAAATAGGCTCATTACTTCTAGAAGTCACATCTAGCACAAATGTGAAAAGAGGGAATTTGCAAATCTCCAAAAATTTTATTGCCAATTTCATGAGTCTCAATTGCAAAATAATCAAATGTGATTCGATCCAATGTCCTTTTCATTTTGTCTTTGGAAGCATTCTGAATAAGTACTGAATAAAAATGGGTTGGCAGCCGAGTTTTCCCACTTTTTACTTCAAGTCTATGGATTTGGAGAAAGGAAGTCATCCTGCGTTACAAACCTCTCTGTCATGTGATTATGTGGATATGGGTCAGGCAGGAAACACAACTGGATTTAAGATATGACTTTAAATGCCTTGTCAAAGACTACCTAAGAAACAAACAAGCTATAGGAAATAAGGGAGAGGATAGAAAATAGAGTAGTTCCTACAATGGAGAAAAGTTACCTGTTCTGCAGCAGTATAACACATGAATCAGAATGTAGATCAGTGTAGAGTGGAAAACAATTCTAGCCTCACATACAAAACGATAGTTGTGAGCTGACCATTACCACCCATGAGCAAGTTCAGATTATTTCACGAAATATCAGGTTTGTGTTCAGAAGCAATCAAAAAGGCAAACAAAATACTAGGTACAGCCAAGTAAAGCAGGAAATTAGAATTATGGGTCTCTACAAATCCATGTGCTGCCCACAATCTGAGCACAGAATGCAACTCTGTTTTTTCCATCTCAGAATGCCTTTAGTAGCAGTAGAAACAGTTGAGAGAAGGGTGGCAATGACGGCCACTGGAATGGAATTGCTTCTGCTTGGGGAGTAATAAAGTATGCTCTCCACCTTGCCACCACATAATGATCCAGTATGCAATATATGTGAGAAACCCAGTTAACTTTTTGAAGAGAAAAAATTATTTCAAGTCATCAAACAGGTCAATCATATCAGGTTTAAAAACTCTCCTGAAATGAAGGTAGTTGAAGACTGGTAAACTACAAGGAGACAGGATGGGAATGACATATTCTTGTTCTGTTTCACTTCTTTCCTAGACATTATAGCTACAGCTGGAGTCAGGAACTGGGAAAGATGGACTTCTGCTCTGAATTTGTGCGACCTGATATTCTTCTGTGAATATTAAAAACACTTGATAATGGAAAGGACTGATAAACGAGACAGACATAATGACAACTTCAGGAATGCATGGAAAGTGAGTTCTTCAATTTTCTGTTCAATCCTGCTAAAGCAAGTTTAAAATTTGAATCTGTTCAGACTCAGAACAGTAAAAGAAGTCCTTGTAGTATGATTCTGAGGAAAAAAGATTAGAAATGTTAAGACAGGCTTGATGGAAAAAGAGGAGAGAAGCAAATACTATATTAATAGTTCTGATTTTAAAATTAATCTCTTCTCCAGCCGAAGGCTTCTGCCAAAAGATACTTTAGCATATAATGAGATGTGAAACAAAGTGTTACGACTTCTACATACCTAACATATCACAGGCTTCCACTAAAGTGAATCATAATTTTATTTTATTTTTTACCTTTCTACACCTGTTATATCAACATTATTTTCAAAAGTAATAGACCTGACAGAGCAGTATTCTCACAGCTAGTTAAAGGCTGGTAATGCTCTCTGTCTGGTCAAGGCTATTGATTCACAATCCAACCAAAAAGCAGAAAAAAAATGCCAGAAATCCATAAGGCTCCGTAAAGTAATGTTGATAAGGTTTAACTCTGGAAACAGAGTTAGCAGCAGTGACAAGGAGCAGCCATTTTTGCACTGTGCCAGAATCACTCCGTATGTGTATGTTTCATAGAAGAGCAGAGTTAAGGTAAGCAGAATGAGGAGGAAACAACATGAGAGTGGACATGCCAACCTCCTTGGAGAGGACTGAGGAGGATTAGAAAAGGAAATAGAAGTTAGGAGAGCGAGAACTCTGAGTATGAGGATCTTGAGGAGCGAAAGCAAGATTGTGAGGTCCCAGGAAATCAAGCAAGCATGCATAAGGTGAGTGTGAAGGCCAAGACTTCATCTGCTGTGATACAAGTAATTTGAGGGGGAACAGAAAAAAGGAGAAAACAACAGAGTGCTTGAGAAGAGATGGCTGCTACTTATTCATCTGACATCCTTCACTTCACATACTCTGAAAATGTGTATTTTCCAAAACAATATGTAGAGCTTATGTGGGATTAAGTGGGGGATTCACGAAAATGAAAATTAACTGAGCTGCTTCAAGACGATGAGAAAAAGGGGAAAATACAATGTGGCTTTTTGCTTTCACACTGACATTCTTCACATTGGTTTTGGAAGGAAAAAATAGCATTTGTGAGTTAAAGAATATATTCCTCAAGTTTATGCATCAGCCATTAATAATGTTTACATTTGTTTACTTCTTTATAACACTGTAATATATTACATAGTCAAACAGAAAAGGTTGCTGTACTGAATAAACAAAATGATATCACAAACAATACATGAAAACATAAATTTCCGTCCATGAATAGACTGCTGACTTCATTATGTACTTAGATAGATGACTGTAAACGTGACCATCTACATTGTTGTGATTTAAATTACTGCTATGATTAATTCATTTTTTAAGAGTACGTTTGTAAGTTTTGATAAATGCTATAGAATAAAAACTGATATGATTGCCCATGGTCACAGGGGAGTTAAGTACCTGAGACACAGCAAGCAGTATGTAACTTTCTAAGTGGTTACTCACTGAAGGGGCTTCATGAAATGATCTCTGGATTAACTATTCCAGTGCCCACTCTTGCATGCACAGATCACAAAACCTAGAGAAACATTTCTCTAGCAACCCCCAAAGTTTATAGAACACCTTAAAATGAAAAGCAAACCAGTTCTTTGAAATATCTGTACTCATTCCTGTACTTTGTTAGCAAATAGGATGCAGGTAAAGACCTGCAGAATGGTGAGACACTGAATAACTGCAATTCTGAGTGGTGACAATAAATACAGCTCATCATCACGATCACGAGGCAGATTTTCATGAGAACACCAGGTCCAGCAACATGAGCTTTACACTATAGACCTGCACTGTTCGGATGAAAAAAGGCAAATGCTTTTCTTTTACAAAGTTCTGTGTAGGGACAGTGTTATGCTTTGTTCTTGAAATGCTGAGAGATTTCATTTATCCTTCCAGAAGAACTGATCTCACCTGGTATAAAGTTGGAGTCAAAAGCACAGGCTCGGCTCTCTGTGGTGTTGCCTGTGCACTGGCTGCCCACAGGAAACAAAAGAATGCACTGACGAACACGAAGCTGCGTGCCAGATGAGTCGCACTCGGACCACTCAGACCACTCTGACCAGCTGTCTGCAATGGGCAGAAAGGGGGATATACACACTGTTGCAATTAAATGATTTGAGTGCACCAAAATATCTTCCTAAACAATGACAGACATCCTGGTCTCCAGCTCATACAAATGATCACAGGATAGCTCATTCAATACCATATAGTAAAGCCAGTTTGGACATGCTGGAAAAGATTTCCAAAATACAGAGCTTGATGGTGAAACTGTCACCTAAGTATGATGGTTTTGGCTTATGCCACTGCCTTTGTGTGTGCAAGGGAGAAGCCTTAAGGATTCTGTAGTGACCCCAGAAGAGGGACTGAAAGAGTTATTCTTGTGGAGCCTATTTCAGTCTTCAGGGTGGATGATGACTCTGCTTTTTTGTGTACCTCACAAGTAGCAGTGATAAGTACAGAGGTATATATTCCAGATCTGAAACAGGTTGTCTACTTAAATGGCAAAATAGAAGTACCTTGTGTTTTTTTTCTGTTTGTTTGTTTTCATTTCTTTGTTTTAATTTCAGGATCATTTTGTTGCTGTAGATAGAAGAGATTTCATAAATTATTTGCAGCCTCAGCTCTGTGTAAAAGTCATAAGAATGGAAAAGAGAAGGCGGATGGGAGAGGTGTGTAATTTGAAGCTGATTTTCACCTCTAACATGGCAAGGTTTACTCTGTTGTCTTGTCTTCTTCCTACAGAGTTTTGGCTGGTCTTTGAGACTAGGTTAACTCCAAGTAGTTCCTAAAAGATCCCTGGGTAAAGAAGGCAGCCCAGAATGATGAGGCCACCAGTCTGTGAAATCATAAAATTCTCCCATGCATAACTACACAGTTACTTCTAAATGCTCAATTCTTCATCCATTATTTGCATGAGTTAGAAGTTCAAGAACAGAAAATATTTTCCGTTCTTACAGCAGCTGTGAATACTTTACATATAAAATACTACATATTCAATACATTACAGACATCCTTGCAACTGATTACACTTAGAGATAAGCAGCCTATAAAACAGTATGGATCAATAGTACAGCACTTCCACTCGTATTTATGTGACTGCATTTAGATAAATTAAAAGAAAAAGAAACCAATGTGGTGATACAGTTTTCAAAATGAAGCATGAGAAAACAATGCATTTTGCAGACACAAGACTGCCACGTTTTAACTGCACACATATATTTTCAGTCTCTGGTATCAAGATTCAGGAAATCTTAATTTTCTGCTAGTTTTCTTTTGCCAAAAAAAGTACTATATCAAATGCCAATAAATCTTTTCTTTTTTTTTTTTTTTATAACCTAAGAAACATTATATATAATTTCCATATACATTTCTGTGTGGGTTGGTGGTTCCTAGTAGCACCTAGTACACCAAGTAGCATTATAGTAAACATGTAACTCAAGCAGCAAATGCTATCAAAGGTATTACCAGATCTGCTCCAGCAGCAATAACTGGCCTTTTGATATTCACCACAGCAAAATGGCTGTGCAGGAATGCAGGAGTCTGCCTAAACTTGACAAGGGTAGCACTGGGGTCATTTTTGTACCAGACCAATATGAAATAAGAACAGTAAAAAGTTGTGAAATCTACAGTGTGCACATGAGGCAAGGGCCATTCTCTCTTAATTGTTTTCAAAATCTATGGCAAAATTTCAGTGAGACTGAAATAAAGTAATAAGAGACAGTAATTTGAGAAATATGCTTTGAACTCTAAAATTTTATTGCTTTATAAAAATTTTCACTTTCTTTAACCAAACTGAAACCAACCTCCTTCACTCACTATCTATTCCAAATCTTGAGTAACAAGCAGTCAAAAACAAGATGAAGAAGTTATTTATTAAAATTTGAGAACTGTCATTTCTAGAAAAATGTCACTAGGAAACAAATGCAAGAGAAATAGCTACAATAATAGCACAATGAACACTCTAGTTGTGACCTTTAAAAGATGCCTTAAGGATCCCAATACAAATATATATTTGTCTTGAAAAATAAAATAATCAACTGCTTTCTGTGTATTTTTTTAAAACGCAATAGAGCGTTGCATCTTCTTTAAATTTGACGAAGTATGTATTGCTATTCAACTTCAGGACATGCAGTGCCTGGAAAAGGAAATCAACTGAAAGTGTGGTTCAGCACAGGTAATAAGATCTATACATTCATATTCATGGGGCTTGTGCCTTCAGTTATACAACCTCATCATATGAGTCAAAAACATTGCCATGAAATCTAGGAGTCATCAGTAAACCAAAGATAGAACCTGGTACTGAAGTTCCTTGAAGCTATTTATTCCCTTTTACTATTGCCTATAATCCATTAATCAACTGTAAATGAAAACAAACTCTCCTACTGCGTTTTCACTCTTTATCTGCTTTTCTGCAATTTTACTCTCTTCTTCTGACTTACATTTCACTAAAAATTCAGGTTCCATTAATATAGTTCAAAAAGCAGAGTTAAGGAAAAGGTCATGATCCATAACATTATACAACCACCAGGAGTGCTGAGACATTTCATTTACCAGGTACTTTGCAGTGATTTAAAAATATGAAGTCTCTGCCCCTTAACATCCAAAGATGAAGTATTTATTTTACAAAGAGCATTAAAGCTTGCTTTCCATTTTATACAAAAAAAGGGCTTAAACAAAGGTTAATATAAAGCATTATGTACTTGAAAGACCTTGTAATATGCATACTACTGAATATGCAATCTCAGCAATGTGATTGATGTGAACATTTAGTATTATAACAAAGGCACTTATTTAGGATATTACTATTAGCAGTCTCCCAGTCTGTTGCAAGAACCACTTCAAATATTACAATATTTTAGCTCATTCAGAACAGAAGATGATAATTTAAATTGTAATTCTTGCATAACTTTCAAACAAGGAAGGAAGAGGTGGTCTCCTGTAGGCCATATTCTGTTACTGTAGTATTTAGAATCATAGAATCCTTAGAGTTGGAAGGGACTTCTGAAGGCCATCTAGTCCAACTCCCCAGCAATGACACAGCAATGACTACAGCAATGACACAGCAATGGCTACAGCTAGATCAGGTTGCCCAGGGCCTGATCTATCCTTACCTAAAAGGTCTTCAGGGATGGGGCATCAACCACACTAGTTAACCTGTTTCAGTGCCTCACCACCCTCACTATAAAAGATTTTTTCCTTATATCTCACTTAAACCCACCTTCCCTGAGCTTGAAGTCATTTCCCCTTGTTCTAGCATACAGACCTCACTAAAGAGTGTCCCCCCTTCTTTCCTATAGCTGCTTTTTAGATTCTGAAAGGCCACTATGAGGGCACCTTACAGCCTTCTCTTCTCCAGGCTGAACAGCCCCAGCTCGTTCAGCCTGTCCTCATAGGAGAGGTGTTCCATTCCATGGATCATTTCTGTGGTTCTTCTCTAGACGTGTTCCAACAGATCTGTGTCTCTCCTGAACTCCAAATCTGGACGCAGTACTCCAGGTGAGGTCTCACCAGCACAGAGTAGAAGGGCAGGATCACCTCCCTCACTCTGCTGGCCACATATTTTGATGCAGCCCAGCATACAGTTGGCTTTCTGAGCTGTGAGAGTACATTTCTGGCTCATGTTCAGCTTCCCATTCACCAGTACCCCCAGGTCTCTTTTGGCAAGGCTGCTCTCAATCCTTTCATCCCCCAGTTTGTATTGGTAATGGGGGTTGCCTCATCCCAGGTGCAAGACCTTACACGTGGATTTGTTGAACCTCATGAGGCTCACAGGTCCACTGCTCAAGCCTGTCTATGTCCCTCTGAATGGCATCAGCCCCCTCAGGTGTGTCAACCACACCCACAGCTTGGGGTAATCAGCAAACTTGTTGAGGGTGCACTTGACCTCACTGTCAATGTCACTGCTGAAGATATTAGAGTATAGGCCCCAGCACTGACCTCTGAGGAGCACCACTTATCACCAATCTCTATCTAGACATTAAGTCATTAACCACCCCTCTCAGGAATCAATCCTGTGGCCAGTTTTCCGTCCTTCGAACAGTCTACCCACCAAATCCATATCTTTCCAGTTTGGAGAGAAGGGTGTTGTGGGGTACCATGTCAAAGGTCTTGCTGCAGTCAAGACAGATGACATTAGTGGCTCTTCCTTTGCCCACTGTTGCAGTGAAACCATCATAAAAGGCCACCATGTTGGTCAAACACAATTTGGTGAAACCATGCTTGTCCTCCTGTATCACCTCCCTGTCTTCCATGTGCCTTAGCATAGCTTCCAGGAGGATCTATTCTTCCCCAGCACAGAGGTGAGACTGACAGGTTAGTAGTCACCAGGCTCATCTCTTTTACCCTTTTTAAAAATGCATATGATATTTCCTTTTTTCCAGTCACCAGAGATTTCACTTAATTGCCACGACTTTTGAAATATCATAGAGAGTGTCTTGGCAACCATATCAGCCAATTCCCTTAGGACTCTGGGATGTATCTCATTGGGACCCATAAACTTGCAGATGTTCAGTTTCCTCCGGTGTTCAAGAGCCTGATCTTCACTTAAAGTGGGAGAGATGTTGCTTTCCCAATCCCCTCCTATCAAACCAAATGTCTGAGGGCTGTGCAGCAAGCAGTTATCAGGGAAAACGGAGGCAAAAAAAGTTAAGTACCACAGCATTCTCCTCATTGGTGGTTACCAGCCTGCCTCTGTCACTCACTAGGAGGGGTATGCCTTCCTGGACATTTCTTTTCTGATTGAGGTACTTATAGAAGCCTTTCTTGTTCTTTTTGGCATACCTACATTTAATTTACTGTGATTGTAACATGTAAGAGCTGACTGTGTACTTAATAAAGGAGAAAAAAGATTTGCTCCTAAATAATAGATCAAGGAACACTATGTTGCTCAACTATAAACGATATGCTCTGTGGCATACAGAAAAGAAAGCTGCATATGCTGATTTGCTGTACCTGGACACGGCTGTGTGTTGCAGAGGGCTTCTTCAGTGTGCAGGCCAAGACAAATATCTCCTCCATATGCTGGTGCAGGATTGGTGCAGGAGCGGGTTCTCATGTAATGTCCTCCTCCACAAGTTGCTGAGCACTTTGACCAAGATGACCAGCAAGACCAGCCTCCATCCACTGGAAAGACACACAATATGATATTATTCAATATTATTATGATATTACATAATCCAGTCTGTCCTTTTCATGTTTTGCGGATCTAATTTATAGGCTACTAAAATTAGTGGACGTTTTTAGTTCCTACTGAATGTAAACCAATGAAGTGAATCCATATTGTATCATGATACTATATCACAAAACGACTAAATTCACATCTTTGAAAAGCCAGCGGTATATTGGGAAGTCTAACATTGTTACTTATTCACATAATACACCTTCAGAGAGTAGCATAATAGTTTTACAGTAAAACTAATTTAACTTTTTCCTTCAAAAAAGAAGATTGCAGAATCCAGATTTTCTTTCATAAGCCAAGTAGGACTGGTTTAGCTGTACAGTCCATTTCAGTTGATCAAACAGTTTTCAGGTTTGATGGGCTTCTACAGTCTTTCTATAGCTCTATCACAGATAGCATTGGCAGAATGATGCCAGTAGTTTCAAAAAGTAACAGAGGAATGTCAAAAAGGCATTGCTGCTTTAAATTTCAAACACACATTTCTGGAAACATTTTAAAAATAATAAAATCCATTAATATTTAATGATATGGGTATGTCAAATTCTTCTTCATCTATGGACAGAGTTTTCAAAAGGTTATTTTGAAAAGTAGGCTGGATATCACAGAAGACCCATTGTTGCCTGAGAAGACAACTTTCAAAACATGGTCACTGGACAGCCCTTAATTAATGTTGACCTAATTGCCTTTACCAAACTTGGTCCAGTCACTGTCCTTAAAGCTGTTGTTCCGGGATCTATTTCTGTTATTTATAGCTATATTTGGCCCATTTGCCAAAGTCTTTCTATCTGTGGCTGCAAAATCACATATTCTCCTTTGCAAATAGCCCCAGTATTTTCTTTATCTCTCTTTCAATTTTTGGAAAAAGGAAAAAAATAAACCTTCAAAATATTCACATCTTGCAAAAGTAAATTTCTTTTCAAACTACTATAGTAGTTTGAAAAACCTACTACAAGGCTTACATTTGCCTTCTTATTACTTAAGTAAGGAATTCATTTGACATGTCTCCACCCAATCAAAGGAAACACAGTGTGTATAATTTAACTGACATAAATAGAAGAGACCTTATGTGTAGCAATGGCAATTTTTACCGGTAATGTTTTTTAAATGTTTTAAATAGAACAGACCTTATGTGTAGCAATGGCAATTTTTACCAGTAATTTTTTTTTTTTTTTTTTTAATTACAGGATCCTGAAGAGCACATAGCATTTGCATTTGTTTCCTTCCATCACTCAGAGTAGCAGTTGGCATTTTACAACAGGAGAGGAAAATTTAATATTGACTGCTTTTAAGAATACAAAGTAAACATGCATTTTTTGTTTACAATTTTTGCAGTGTACTCATTTAGGACATTCCTTGTAAGACTTGATTTTGTGCTTCATTGAAAGATTGTCACTAGAGTCTCCAAAACATTTACAAAGAATTTCACAGGGACTAGTTTTGATTCTTTCCATCCAGTTAATCAAAGAGCTTTTTAAGGATTAAAATCATTTTCACTGGTTATTGAAAAGCTATTTCATAATTATCTTTTAAAAGCACAGAGGAAGTTCCAAATCTAATCTTAAGATAGAGAAAGTGTAAAATGTTAAAAAAGACTCAGTTTGATTGCACTGTATACCACAAATGCACCTGGTGAGTCAAACAGAACAATTTCCAAGCAAAGACTGCAAAATAGACAAAACAAGCTAGGAGAATATGGTCATTTTGATATAAAACATATATGTGCATTTATGAACTTAAGTTCAGATACAGCAAACCCTCAGCTTCTCATGTGCTAATCAAACTAATTCACTAGTGCGTACCTAAGGCTGTTAGTATCCTAACCCTGTCAACAAAGTTGTTGAATATAATTCACTTTATTCTCTCAGTCAATCAAGAAAGGAAAGAGATGGCACTCTCTGTATGTAAAAGTAAAAACTCTTGCAAGTAATGTATCTAGCCTCTGGCTGGTCAGACTGGATTTGGGGAATCTGGGGGTATATGCAGAGAATACTATTTTGATTATTAAGGAACTCAATGGCTGCTACATTTTTTTCTTCCAGGATATTTTTATAAACCAAATAATCACAGAATCACAGAATTATCAAGGTTGGAAAAGACCTAAAAGATCATCCAGTCCAACCATCACCAATACTCCCCAGCTAAATCCTATCCCTCAACACAACATCCAAACGTCTCTTGAACACATCCATGTTCGGTGACTCCACCACCTCCTTGGGCAGTGCATTCCAATGCCTGACTAGCTAATAATAATCTAGCTATACAGATGTATGAGAGAGTTTTAAGCTACCTATGATAAATAAATACGTCTCAGTAGAGTGCCTGACTTATTTTCTCACTCATACATCTTTTTTGCCTGTGATAACTCTGGTAATGTGGTATTATGCAAGCTCATCCTAACAGAGCCACAGGTTATTAGCCCTCAGTGCTGTTGAAATGTACTGTGTAACTGTTTAACAATTTCAACACAAGACATGATATCTTTTAATCAGAACTTGTCCTCCATTTTTTTTTTTAGATAATGCCGAATAAAAGAAGCTGTTATCCAGCAACTCATTTCATGAGATATCAAGCTTTATCTTTCCAGATATTCCTTCTTTTATTGATTTTTTTTTAATTTTTAAATTTTAAATGATCCTCTACTAGCTCAATTAAATAATCAGATGGATTCCCACTGCAATGTATAGACCTTTATGAAATTGAATGTCAGCCACAAATTGCCTAGACAGAAGATAAATTGTCTGCGAGCATTCCCTATGTCTTGTTCAGTATAATAGAGGCAGTGATCCCCAATATTTTCTACATAATTTTCAGTGGACAAGAATGAAAATTACAAAATGTGCATGCATTTGAAACTCCTCCCTGTTGTCCATCTGTAGGTGATCAATAATAAAGAGACTGATGTGACATCCACAGATGTCACCATGTTCCACAGCTATGGTGGTCCAGCTACACCATGAGCCTCGGGATGTAATGGGAGAAGCACGACTGAGGGAGATGGAAAAGAGCAGACACAATATAGTTAATCATGGTTAAGCTGGACAGTGTAATTACAACTGCTTTTCTTAGCAACTACTTACTGATGGTTTGCCCTCCTAAATTTCTAGGCCTTTCAAGGACTATCATAACTACCTCTTCTGTTTGTCTTCAAGACTTTTCTTTCTCAGCAGCAGAGAATGATAAAGCATCATCATGGCTAAATAAGATCAAAGGAATGGGTATTTAGTTCTTCAGTTTTTACAAGGCTTAAATAGAGATCTGTGGTTTCTTTCATCTTTTGTTAAAGTCGCTTAGCAACACAGCACCATTTGTTTTTTTTTTCCCCTTTTGTCATGGAGTCTTTAATGTTATTTTTGCTTCTTACAGGAGGAAAAATACACAGCTGCAAGGAAAGCCACTACAGTCACTACACATACTTACATAGCAGATTGTGGAGCTGTTGACTAAAGAAAGTAGTTAAAGCTGTTCCACAAGGAAAGACACAAACTGTTTGCATTTCCTGACAATTACTGAGGTTGGTCCCTCTTAGAAAAAGGCCTCTTCAGCTAGCAGGGAGCTCTAAACAATGTTTTTTCCTTTACTAAAAGTAAGAAAATTTTTGCCTACTGACTGCGCCGTGGTTAATAAATATTTCTTCACTATAATGAAAAGAAGTTGGGGGAAGAGGTTGTTCCAGGGAAAAAAACAGTGTACAGAAACGTGACCTCTTGGGGACATGATAGAAAATTCACATTACTGGAGAATTTCCAAGAGACTATTAAGTAAACTGGATATCCTGCTATGCACTCAGGTTTTATAAGAATGACAAAGGAAGTGGGGATGACACAATGGCCTCACCTTCTTTCAAGAGAGCACAAATAGGATTGCAGGCTTGTTTATACACTGTCTGGTCTAATTTCAAATTTAAATAGCCAATAACATTATTCTTTCAGAATTGGGGTTAAGGTTTATAACGTTTTATGTTAATCTTTTTGAAAGCATAGCAAAAGAGAATAAATAAAGCTGAGAAAGGTCACTCTTTTCTATGAAGGAATATAAATAGAGGTGCAGTACTATCCACTGAAATGCAAGGGTGTGTTTCACAACAGCTGAGTAAAAAATAAATATAGGGACACTGGCTGGTGTGCAGTTTACAGATCTCACAGAGTACTGCTCCCATCCAGGCACCCAGAGATCATCCCATTCCATATCACTTAGCCTTTTTTCTGTGAGATATAGTTGCGTGTTTTACTGTTGAAAAGGGAAATTCTGTCATCAAAGTTTGCAAAGACAAAGTCTTGTTTCTGTGATGCTAGTTACCTTTTATTCATAAAAGCAGAGCTGGATGAAACAAACAGTCTCTTTAGTGCAGTGCAGAAACACAGAAGGCAAACTAATGCTTTTAGGAAAGCCATAACAACAACAAAACCCAAGGATCAAATTGGGTTTAAGTCTGCAGCTGAGACCTGTAGGTTAGAAGAGCTGTGGTTGCTTCCAAATGGCAGTTCTCTCTACACTGGCAACAGAAAAAGCATAGAGAGATCAGTGCCTATGGAAAGATAGGCATTAGAAGCCTGAGAGTCAAGCTTTCTTGCCACTGGAGTAATTTTTTTCCTCTGGTTTAGGAATTTACAGTGGGATACTTTAGCCTGTTTCTTTAAATATGCCTTTGTTTCCTTGTGACCTATTTGTAGGTTAAAAAAGGGAAAAAAGTAATAAAAGCAATAATGAAAAAAGCAGCGATCAATAATTGGCTAGGTGATGCATATATACCACAGGTGGTATTTCAGGAAGTCATATATGTACGAAACTATTTTATTAGCACACTTACAGGTACATGAATGCTTGCAGTTAATTTATTCAGTTATTCTCAAACAAAACAGCATCTCTAAAATAAACTAAAACTACTGTGATAACAAAGGTAAAGGGATGAAATCCGAAGATACTGGCAAGGAGGTCAGAGTTTCAAATCACAGACAATAAATGTCCTTTTCCTCTGATCCACCAATATGATCTCAGTAGGAGGGAACAAAACTCCCTCAAAGAGCTCAGATGGCACGTCTTTAGACTCATTAATGGCACTTCGGTCTCAATGTGCAAAAGAAGAAAAGAGAAGGCAACAAGAAGCAAAGAAAAACAAAGATGAAGAAAAACTTATCATTTCCTACAGTAATAAGTGGACAGATGTGTAATGTTGTGAGCTACACAAAGACAAAATGTCTTAAATTGGTTATTAATTCCAGGAAAATACATAATTTAGTTATTAAATTCTTGTAACGTTTGTAAATCTGCTGAATTTACCATGTAAAAAATGTTCTTCTTCATCACCCATTTTTCTTCATGATGTGAATATCTCACAAACCATGAAATTAACAAAATCCTAACATGCGTGATTATAGTTTCCTTCTTTTTATACTGACCACATATCAGTAACTAAAAGAAAGCAGAAATACATTCATGGTTTCTTTCTATAGTAATTGAGACTGTTCTGTGCTTGCCAGCTCAACTCTATACAGCATATCTTTGAGCCATAAAAAAGGAGATGAGGCACAGGGCCAAAACATAATTCGCTAGTGCAAGTTTTCCTGCCACTCAGAACTGGCTGCTTAGAATCTAAGTAGTGCAAATAGGTCTTACTATACACTAACTTACAGATTATTTCCGCAGCTTATTTCAGACCAATCTAGTTAGTTGAAGCCAAAATTGTATGAGGGAACACTCTAAAACTTGCACAATGTAGACAAATTGTATTCCTGGGCTTGGATGCAATTAATTTCTGGTAAACTTCTGGCACTATTCAATTTACCATTGGATATATTTAGCCTTTGAGTACTATAAACAAAAACTGATCCGCCAGTAACTCCTAACAATCCACTCTTTGCACGTATTATTTCCCTGGCTACAAACTGTGGGAGAAACTTAATAGCAGTTTCTTTCTCCCCTCAAGAACAATTTAGGAGTAGTTCCTGAAGGCAACTTCTAGTTCGTTTCAGTTTTGTTGTTGTTGTTGTTGTTTTTTTTAAGTTATAAAATCCTGCCATACATTTAATAATAAATTGTTGGCTATTAGTATGTGTATTTAAAATTGTGCTACAAGACACTTAACTAGACAAGAGAGCCCTGTGCACTTTGTGATTCCTCCACGGGCTTATTCATTGTGTTAGTCCTCCAGAATGTCACTGAGCCAACTTAAATGATTTAGGTGCATTCAGTCCTACTAAGCAGGACTTAAGCATTATTCAGTATATTCTCTATCACTCACCTTTTTCATCAATTCTCATTTTAAGGATTTCATCCTGTTTGTAATAAGCAAAATAGGTAGAAAATAGAACCTAAGCCAGAATTAACAGGAACTCTTCTTTCTGACAGCCAATTCACTCCTTCCTACTAACATGTATTTCTGAGCAGTTAATGACTGGATTATGAATAAATAGATTGGTTCTATTAAGGAACACATGAAGTGGACCTTACCCTGAAGGAACTCAGGTAAATCTTTCAAAGTATCAAATTCTTCTGTAGTGTACTTTAATTTCTATTAGTATGCCCAGTTCTCTAGTATCATGATCAGAGCAAAATTCCCACGTTTTTCCTTTCTGTCTGCATCTCCTTACTACAAAGACAAGACTGAATCATGCAGAGTTCTTATTTTATTCCTCTGTGACAAGAGGGGCACAACATATCTACTCTTGCTTAGTCCCTGCATCTCTATCTATAGCCTACTGTAAGTGAGAAATTAATACCATGATGAGATCTGAACCCACACCAATATTTCCCATGATCATCAGCAAAGACTGTATGATCAAAGTCTAAAAAGCATAGATAAAAATGCTAAAAGGCAAAGCATAGATAGCTTGAGTAGGAATGACTTTATGTACAAGTCCTGAATACAGGCATCTGGGAAATAAAAACGAGTCACCTAGGGCAATGGTTAATAAGAAAGTTAAAAAGCAATCCACCCACAAGTTTTCCTGCTGCCTGATCTCTTCTGTGCCCCTCCTGTGGAGTCTGCCAGGTTTGTATGCACAGGCTGGATGAAAGGCTCTTCACCTATGTATTGTTTATTTCTTGACTTGTTGAGGTTACAGTCATCCAATTAAAAATATCACCTTCTACAAATTAATAAACAGGTATGATTTATGAATAAGCCTTATTCAGCAATCTTTTTTTTTCTTCCAGGTCAACAAGAAAAATTATGTCTGCCACTTAGAATGTTTTGCCTTCAAATTTATCTGAGATCTAACTGAGGCCCTTATATTTCTTTTTCATTATAGATAACAATTCTGTCACTGAGGACCTTCATGATTCCTTGCAGGCTATCACACATATGTGTTCAAATCTTCTTTGCACTAAAAATACAAATGAAATTTGTCTCTGAAGAAATAAACTAAATACAAGGACATCCCTTCTTCCTTCAGAAAGGCAGAGTTACATGTAATGAATCAATTACAGATGTAGGAAAGCTTATTTCTAAATTTTTGTATTGATATAGGGAAAAGAAAACAAAACAACAGAGCTTCTCACTCATTATACATCTTTCTCTCTTTAACTTTCTGTACCTGGAATTGCTTCCTCCTATTCAAATTACACTTTCTTATCTTCATATATTCTCAACTATATTCTCCCTTCTTCTTTTTTTTTCCCCCCCACACAAAAGCCTTGGAATGTGGATGTCTGTTTTATGACAGTTGTGAGGTCACTAGAACCAAGATGCCTTTTTCTTTCTAAATCTCTGAGATACCAAAATGATTTATAACCCCAAGTAGTTTCTTGAAAACATGTATTCCAGTTGCAGTCCTTTTTAAAGAACCATTAAAAAAAACTTCAGTGAAGGAAAAGCTCAAAATTCCATGAATAAGCTAAAGCCTTATTGAGATACCAGCAATTATGGTGACCAGTGCTGAACTCTATTTCCTATAGGCTCTATACTCAAAAGCAAGCAGGTTCTAGCAATCACTGTAATGAAAATGTTATTTTTAAATTTAAGAGTATTCCAGCATTCCCATAATCTCTTATAAGATTACTTATTGAAATTATGTTTTTACAACCAACGTCTCAAAAGATGATATAGCTGTTAATATTGTGAATGGTAAACTAATTGACATTACTGGGAAATCTTACTCAAATCCACTTTAATGTAACTATTTCTGGGGATTCTATTGGGTATGAACACATTACTGAGCAAACTTGCGAAAATCTCTTGCCAGAGGCAAAGAAAAATGATTTCCTGAAAAGCAACAGAAGAAAAAGACTTATCCACTTGGTATTTATCCATCAATCATATCTTAGATATGTATTCACCTTATTTAAAGATATTCCTGCATCATAAAATGCAATGGGTTTCAGTTTCATAGGCAGTTACTGCGAATATGCATTCTACAATAGAACATAATCACTGAAATTTCCGTGTAAACTTCTGGCAAGCTAAACTGGACTGAGCTAATTAGTTTCTTCAGAAATAAAAGAGGCTTACAGATAAACTATTTGTGCTGTAATTTACTTAAACAAGATGAAACAAAACTGATCTGAAACAAACAACAAAAAAACATCTGAAACAAACAACCAAAACCATGCCACGAAGAAAAGTTGTAATATTTTCACATACTTCTCTTGTTCTAGTTGACTCTTACCTGGACAAGGCAAAATGTTGCATTCCTGGTACTCTAGAGATGGACCAAGGCAAGGAAGACCACCATACTTGGGCTCAGGATTGCTGCAGACCCGTTTGCGATTCCGTATACCCCTACTGCAGTCACGACTGCACTGAGACCATGCAGACCACGGTGACCAGGCACCATTGATGGTGTGAGCAGAGTATCGTCCAGAACGCAAGAAATCCCCTGATAATCCTAATAAAGTAAAGATAGAAAAATAATACAGAATTAAAACAGTATCTCATCCCAAACCGTCTTATCCTTCTCATTTGTACTTGTATAACTAGGAGTTTCTCATCCTTTAATCTCAAAAATCAAATCCTAGGTTCATCTAGGGTAGGTACTAGGAGGAAGTTTTTCACTCAGAGGGTGGTAATTCATGGGAACAGGTTGCCCAAGAAGGTTGCAGATGATCTGTCCCTGAATGCACTCAAGGCCAGGCTGGATGTGGCTCTGGGCAGCCTGGTGTGGTGGTTGGCAACCCTGCATGTAGCAGGGGGACTGAAACTAGATGATCTTCGAGGTCTTTTTTAACCCAGGCCATTCTGTGATTCTATGATTCAGCGATCTCAAGAATTTCTTCCACTGTAGAAATTTCATAATCACTTACTTGCACAGAACTGCAGTGAAGACCTGAATCCAGCTCCTAACTATTACTGCCTCTGTTTTAGAGCAACAGGCTGGCACAGAAGACAGAACTGAACTGCCTGTGGCAACTCACTGAACTACACTGAGCTACTTCTGTTCTCGATGCTGAGCTTTGCCCACTTCCTCCACCCAGTCAGTCTCACTAGCGTTTGCTGCACTAAGAGGTTCATGGGTCTTCTGGAAAGCAGTGCATGATCTCAGCCATAACCATAGTCAGATTTTAAACAGTATACAGATATAACTGAACAAAGACCAGTGAAACTGCTGTTCTGTGAAGAAAAACGTTTCGTCAGTTCACAAAACATTTTTTTCCTATGTGTTTTAATCCACATACAAACAGTAGAAATTAACCTCTTGGAGACATATGTGATAAAATACTTCCCCGTGAACATAATTGTCTGGAAAGTAGAAAACAAATTTTCTAAGATATTTTAATACCAAGAAAAGGCGTTAGATTATATGGGATGGAAACTGAAGTCTGTTATTTATCAATAAAAGGGAAATACACAGCATTTTATTCACTCAGGATATGACGAATATACTTGGATATAGCCCCAAACGAAGTTGTTCTAATAAAGTGCAGTTAACTGTGGTGTTTTTGTCAATTGCAGGCTTGATCCTGCACAGAAAGAGACTCCCTCAGCTATACTCAGAACATTGGACTCACTCGAGCTGTAGAATTGTTGCTAAGCATCACCAATAAGCATCTCTGGGATTTTCTACTGTGCCAAAGCAGTTCACTTTCCCCATTGCTGGCTACAGTGGAGATTCTATGATCAGTGGACTACTAACTGATGCTTTTATTATAAGCAGTTATTTCACAGAAGTGAAACAACTATGCCTCATTCCTACCAGTGCAAAAGTCATTACTAAGTTCTGCCCTGAAAAGTACATTCACAGTCAGCTCAAAATGGATGAGTCTCGCATAGTCTTCTTCAACACTTGATAACAATTGGCAGTATTGGAATGGTGATGCAGTGACACATAAATATGTGTAATATGAAACTGTTGAGATTAGTTTAAAAAAAAAACACACAAAAAAACAATAAAAGATGAACGATATAAAATGACTAAAAATGGATAAAACCTTTCAGTGATTATAAAGGGTAACAATTTCTCTCCTGCTGAGTCAGATTCTATTACACAAAGATATTAAAAGCAGCATTTCAAGAAACGTGACACAGATTCAAATCCAAAATGAGAGCATGTAGAGAGAAACAGTGCAGGAATAATGAATACAGGCCAGTTATCTAGCTGGCCAGTAAAACACAAACAACCCCATCTCCATTAAAAAAAAAAAACAACAACAACAAAAAAAAAACAAAAACCACAACTTTGTATCACTGAAATGTCCTGACTAAACACACAGTGAGCTGTGAGAATAAAATAATATTTTTTTCAATATTAGGACTTCAAATGAGGGTTGTTGGGGTATTTTCATCTATGACATTAACAGCAGCACAAACAATAGCAGAAGTGTTCTTATTCAGACTAGGTTGCCTGTTATTTTTTTCATAAAACACTGCAGCATGTATCACTTTATACCATTACTAGCATATTCTGAAGACATATTTTCAGGGTAGATGTATATTTTTCAGACCTACAGAAAATATGCAAATTTATTTGGCATTATTATATCAGATTTCTTGCAATTTAAACTGGGAGGTGAGAGAGAGAGAGTGGGACCATCTACTCTGAAATTTAGCTCTGAAACAGAAGAATATTCTAACAAATCTTTTCAGTATGTGGTTTGGTCCGCAGTGAGTGTTACCATGTGTTTTCCTCTTTACAAGGCATTTTTCTACACATTTACAGCAATATATATAATATCCATATAGGGGCTTTTAGAACTTTCTCTTCTGACAGAAAATGCACACTAAAAATTATCTTTATGACACTAATGACATTAAAAATAACAAGATCAATTTAACTTCTGGAAATACTCAACTATATATTACATGAACGACCTTATGACCTTCCACAATGGCGTTCCTAGGCTTGTAGATAAAGGGAGAACAGCAGATGCTAATTATCTCAACTGAAGTAAGAATTTTGACACTTTTCCCCATAACATCCTCACAGACAAGTCTAGAGAATATGGGCTTGGTAAGTGGACAGTGATGTAGACTGAAAACAATCTGAACGGTCATGCTAATAGTTTTATTACGATCACCGGCACAAAGACCAGGTGGACGCAAATCAGTAGTGTTGTATGCGAGGGGTCAATACCAGATTCAGCTCTGTTTAACTTTGGTGACATGCACAATGGGGCAAAGACAACCCTCAGCAACTTTGCTAAGGATACAAAACTGGGTGAAATGGCTGATACATCAGATGGTTGTACTGCACCTCCATTGGGCAGTGAGGAACCTCATGAAGTTCAACAAGGGGAAATGGAAAGTCTTACATCTGTGGAGGAGAAACCCAGTGCACCAGAAAGCACTGAAGCTGACCACTGGAAAGTAGCTCTGCGGAGAAAGGTCTGAGTGTGCTGGTGGGCAGCAAATGGACCAGGAGCCAGCAACGGGGCCTTGTGGCAAAGAGGGCCAACAGTAGCTAGGACTGCATTAGGAAGAGAGTTGCCAGGTTAAAGAAGATGATACTTCTCTACTTAGCACCCTAAAGAGAAGGTAACTTCTGTCTACTTTATCATGCACTTATGTTCAGATGGATCCCTCATTCTTCTGGGTTGCTATCTGTATTTTCAGACTAGAATGGAATCTACAGTTAAATGAAATAAATTCAATGTGGAAAAATCAAGTAACCTCATACCTTGTGAAATTTTTAATCCTAGAATAAATGCTTAAGTTTTCAATACTATTAATAGTGTTTTTATACTGGGAAAAACAAACAAACAAACAACAAAACAAAAAACCAACCCCCCAAAACAACACAAAACTGCACAGAATATAAATTAGTATATTTAAAAGATATTTAATATATTTCACAAGCATACACCGAAACCTGACGTGAGGCAATTTTTAGACTCTTTTAATGCTGGACTGTATAGACATTTTCCTTAAGCTGTCAAAATATGTGTGAAACTTCTAGTGGTTTATTTGTAATACCTGTCTGCCCTCTATGTGACAACCATATGAAACCCCAAAGGCAAAGAACAAACAGCATTTCTTTCCTCTTAATCAAACTTGTCAGGAAAGCATGAATATAGGATGCAGATGCCATGCTTTGTTGATTTAGACAGAAGTCTTACAACATTCAGGAAGAGTCCGTGGTATCCTGGCAAGGAGTTGTACCTCTAAGCTCATACTCCAAAGGAAATTTGCTTTGTTAGCATCTGATGGTGAAATATAATTCTATTTAATGTGGTATTTCCACAGTTATGCAGCAGGAGATTATAGGCAATGAGAAAAATTCTAATTAATGTCTCTCTTCCGCACAGAACAGAGAACTCATCTTTGTAGAACAAAACTTTGGTAATAAGGTAAGCAAGAATGCTGCACTGGTATTAATCTTTCTACAGAAGCCAGCAAACCGGTACAGCTCAACATAAAGATAACTAAAGCAGTGTTTAAAAGAATCTGGGATATGATCATATCTGTTGATGTTTCCTTGCTATCTTTCCAGATATTGTAAAAGCATCTGCCAAAATTAATGGGCTCCCACTCTCATGAGATCCTTCTATTCCTAAAGTGATAGCTGTTTTACAGAACTTTTATTCATATGTCTTCTTCTCATGAAATCAAGGAGCAGTAGAGGAGCATTGTGCTGCCTCAGACCCAAACAGAGGCAGTCAGTAAATTTTTTCACAGCAAATCATAATACTGTCCTGTTTCCTGCAAATATTTCACTCCGTACTGTTCTGATAATCATAATCAGAAAGTGTCTAACCAAATAGGCTTAAAATAAGATGTGGCTGAATGAGCCATAATGCCATTCCTTTTCTCCAGAAGCATACTGGTTAATGTGGCCACTTTGAAAGTCAGACAGTTGGGTTTGATCTTTCATTACAGAACAATTAAAGATTCACTGTCCGAAAAAGAGTCAAAGAATGAGCATGAATTAATAATGATGAATTTGTGAGGGATCTCATTAGGAAGAACAGACAGATGTATTCTAGTTCCTGCTCTGATGACAACTCAATATTAAGTATTTAAATATTCAAAAGTATTAACATTAATCAGCAAAGAACCTTCTCTCTGATGATGTTACTACTCAACAGGATCATTCCTCGCCATTGTTTTGGCTGGGATAGAGGGGATAGAGGGTTTTTTGTTGTTGTTTTTTTTCCAGAGGCTTGTAGGCTTGTATGATGCTGTGTTTTGGATTTTTTGTTGAAAAAATACATTGATCCAAGGATTAATAATTTTTAAATGAATCAAAGCAGCAGCTGCAGCAAAATGCAAATAAGTTACAATATCAGCACGTTCAGGAGTCTGACGTTCAGAAGTGAAAAAAATCTTCAAGCTAGTCAGGCTAAGAAGGCATTTGAACCCACACTTCTCATTTCTTGCTCTCTGCCTGAAAGCTGTATTTAACAAAATGAAAGCTGTCTGAAAAATAATACTGAGAATCAGAAGCCGAAAGGCTCAGCAACTATTCTATTTGTGGCCCTAGATAAAACAAATGCTTCCAGTTGCAACTTTTTTCAGCTGAACCAGGTGTTGCAGATACAAAAAGGCCACATACGTGGAAAGCAGATATATTAACTATAATTTTAAATATCAATATTTCCTTCTGTAACTATTTAGAAAGAAATGCTGACATAGAATTATATAAGAAAATGAAATAAAAAACTGTCACTTAATGAAATATATTAATAAACTTACAGTGCCTGTTCAATTTCTATATATATGTAATTATTCCTATAAATATGTATACACAATATTTATTCTAAACTACATGCTGCTGGTAGACACAAAACAGTTCCAACTTAAAGGCAACTAGATTTGAAAAGAGTTTTGTAGGAGTTCAGTTTTCCATCTTAGATATAAATGAACTTTAAACTGCTGGCAATAGCATAACATAAACTTTTAGAACAGAAATTATCCACTTCATAAATTCCTTATTATTTCTTATTCAGTTAAACACCTGCGAGAAATCTGACACATTACTTTAGCACTAGTGAGCAAAAAGTTCTTCTCAGCATTAATACTATTCATTCTAGCTAAACATTTATCAAATGCTTATCAAATATTGCACGAACTCTTTCCCAGCAAAATGCCAAGACAGTATAAGGAAGCGAGAGAACAATCCAAGCATTAAGCTGCCTTGTAATTACCTGAAGATTGCTGCAAAATATTAAAATAAACTAGTAAATTTCATAGTCAGTGGTAAAATAAACTTGATTAGTATGAAAAATGAAACTGCATCTTGAAAAATGCAAGCTACAGTCACTGCTGTTACTATGTCCTCCTTTTTGTTATCAATTCTGTTATACAAAACACCAGCCAGAAAAAACTCCTGCTTGGTGCTGAAAATGGAACAGCAAACACCTCACCAACATGAAGCACTGTGCAGCCACTCTATCTTTGCTTACCATCTGTCGAGCACCCACTGGTGCCATCGCTGGAACAATAACGCATTTCAATCCTTTGCCTTCCCACCTCCAGCAAATTTGGGTCAGGCAAGCGCGCTTTGCAGGTGTATCGGAATCGTTGTTCATAGTGACCACCATTGTCTGAAATATTAACTGGAGTCCAAGGTGTCCACGGAGTTGTCTTTTTTAACTCTGGACAGGCATTGGTATTACAAGGTTGATATTCCTGAAAGAAAATTATCATAGTGATGATAACAATTAGACATGACTTAAAAAAATAAAAACGATCTTCTAACAAACAAAAGTCAACTAACAAAAAAAGTCTCTGATGTTTTTTCACTGTATCTAATAGCAGTGTTCATCAATGGAATTTTAAATCAAATCTCAAAAGGGAGTATTTTATTCTGTTTCCTGCCAATCACAGCATTACACTGATAGAAGCTACAATAGACCTGTACAGATTAGTTATATCAGACCTCTGTAAGATCTATTAGCTCTACAAAAACAGTAAGCTGAAAACTGAGAGTATCCTTTATAAACCAATTGCCCAAATAAGATGTAGCTGATATGTTAAAACATTTAATTAAAAGAAATTCTCATCAACTGCAAGTAAAAAAAATGCAAACTGGTAAAAATCTGGTGGTATATAAATAAGCAAACCACTGTCCATGTTGTGCATTATTTTCATATTACAAAGGAAAAATTGACAAAACATGTCTCCCTTCGGTGCATAGTTTACCCACAACTCCTAGAACTGCTAAACCTATCAGCAGAATAAAATTCTGTGTAAACTGATGTGCACGAAAGGGAGCAGACCTTACATAAGAAACAAACACAGTTTCTAATATTTGTGAACCTCATGACATATGCACTTTTAGGAAGTTCATCAAAATCTGTTGCTTGAAAAGTAATGCCTCCTATTTATTTTCATAGAAACTACAACACATACACAGAGCATGATAATACTGTTTGGTAGAGAAAATTCTCAGTTGGAAAACAATAGTTTTCAACATAGTCACCATTCATTGCCAGTCTTTTTGCTGGCAATGAAGTAGAACCTGCATGGCACACTCATAAAGGTGGACCCCCTGTTACACAGCTGCTATGGCAGCACTGTTACTTGGAAAATGTTGCACATGCAGTCAGCCTTTCATTGGCCTGAACCGACCAGTCAAAAGGTGCCAAATCTGGACTATATGGTGGGTGTGATAGGACAGGCCAGCCAAGACTGGCAACGTGCTCCATGGTACTCAGACTAGTACAGGGCCAGGAGTTATCACGCTGCAAGAGAAAGGTTGCCTCCTTTTCTGGGCTGGCTCAGGAAGTTTGAGCCTACAGCTTAGTCGGTGACGTGATGCAGTGGCTAGAGTTGATGTTTTGTCCATGTTCCAGGAAATCCAAAAGGATCACCTTTTTCATATCCTAAAAGACAACGCACATAACTTCATTTGCTGAAGGCTGCAACTTCAGCTTTTTCTTCTATGAGGCATTCACATGTTCTCACTCTATGGACTGTTGTTTTCACTCCAGATGATAGTGGTGACACCACATCTCATCACTGGTAATCACAGAATCGCTCAGGTTGGAAAAGACCTTCAAGATCACGAAGTCCAACCTTAGTGATGGGATCCAGGAAACTGTTACCTTCAGCCTCTTATGGCTTCAACAGATTCCGAAAAACTTGCATATGGTGTTCATTCTGTTCCCGGGTGAGCATGCGTGGGACCCACTTGGTGCAAACGTTGCGGTATTCCAATGTTTCCACCTCTGTTTCCAATGAATTGAAGCTAATATCCAGCTCCAAACAGTCCCCTTGCTGTAAACCGCCAATTTGTACAGACAAGCTGAATGAGACACTCCATAACTTTCTGTGGTATGACAGCTTTGCATGGCCATCCAGAACATGGCTTGTGCTTCATGTAGCTGTCACCACTGCTGAAATGCACCACTCATCACCTCACTGTGCTCATATTCACTGTTTGGTCTCCATAAATGTTCAGCAGGTGTTGACGTGTACCTTTTTTTCTGCATGGATAAATTCAGTGGTTGGTCTTGGCTTCATCCGCACTTCCATGTCATATGACAGCCTGTAAGACACTCCCTCTGCTGTCATTTGTCACACAGCAACAAAATGCAATGGGATATTGGTCGGAAGTTCAACCTCTACTGCCATATCACCAACATCCACCTCTGATGAGCCAACACCATAGAGTAGGAGGCAGTCCTATTCCACCCTACTTCAGAACAGTCCTATTACATTGCTATTTCAGATTTATATATATATATATATATAAATATAATTGTTTGCCTGAAAGTTTTTAATTTTTCCATCTATTATGGTTGAAATAAAAGTTACTCCTTAGAAACCCCTACCCACTAAGGCATCAAGGCTCTGGAGCACTGAGCACAGCATTCAAGACTAGCGTGTTACAAGGCAAGAAGGACCTTTATTTTGTGACAACTTCATGGTTTCATAGTTTTGTAGTACTTCAGGCAAGAAAGCATTCTTAGATCTTCACAGACCATTAAAAATCAGTTAGATATTCCAGCTTATGTCCAAAATCTTCTTCAGAATTCTTCTGTTCAATCCTTGAGGCTGTACAAAGTCCCTTCCCAGCTTAAGGCCTAGTGAATAATGTGTATTTTAACATATCACGTATGTTGTTGCCTTAACGTAACAGCGAACAGAGAACATAACATGTACATCTGGCCTCCTTGTAGCATGTGAATTGTAAAAACAAACAAACAAAAAAAACAACAACAAAAAAACCAACCAACTAATAAAGCAAACAGACCCCAGAACAGTCAGTAGCACCCAGCTTGCCACCCCAGCTGCCTATTTACCTCCATCAGCCACGTTACTGTATAGATTTAGTGATGGCAACTTGCTCACTCACTTTCTCTAATTTTTAAAGCTGTCTAGCACTGATGAGTCTATCATCTTCCCACATCAGCTGTTCCACTATTTAATAAGCCTCAGAGATAACTTGCAAGTTAATTCAAGACTGCAGTTTCCCCTTAATTTAAGGGAGAAAGAAACAGCAAAGGACAATGTTAATTTTGCTCTTCCTTTATCAATAATATTGAAAGTGTTCCTTTTCTTGTACGTACAAACATTTTTCATGCCAACGTACCTGTACATAATGAAAAACTGAAGTGAAATTCTTAAAGCTTTTTAAGGTTAAAACCCTGATCTGAGGTGCTGTGCAACCTTATGTCTCATTTTGGAGCTCTTTCCTTATACCCCTCTTTAGACTGGGCACCAAAACCTGAACTGTCACTCCAGAAGTAGCCTTATCAGAACAGCAAGTAGAGGCAGTAATAAAACTGTTTCACAGGTGAGTCTGACTTTAATGCATACATTATTATATTAGAGCCTTCTTTTTCCACAGTGTTATACAAAGAGCTTAAGTAGACCCAATTATCTTTGATAACCTGTCATTTTCTAAATCACAGCTTTACAATTTCACAGTTTCCTATCCTGCACAAAAAGATGGCATTTGGAAATATTAAAATATGTTTTATTACCTTTTGCAATTATCTAGCATGTTATATGCTACGTCAAGAATCTTTGTCATGATCAAACTTTACTGGAGATGTCTTATATCACTGTCTAGACTGCTGATAAAAATGTTAAGTACTATTGACCCACGAGATGATTCCAGACAGATCCTGCTAGAAACATCCCCAGTCATTTATATCCGTCCATTAACACTAAATTTTTCAATTTGTCAGGGAGCCAGATTTTAGTTCATTTAATGTTTGCCATATATTTCAGTTTTCCTAATCAAAGTATCTCCTGTCGTGAAGGTAAAATACCTTGGAAAAGTTCACTGACAACCTAGAAATGCTGTATTATGTTCAAATATCCTGAAATTCAAGCTTTTGATCTAGTATCACATAAGCAAGAACAATTCCACCAGTAAACTCTGCAAGGTTAGTTTCAATATAGTTATTTCATAGTGCTCTAAAAGTTTCGGTTTCTTGTTTGCTGTTGACTTTTGTATTGATACCTTTCAATCAAAAAAAAAATTATAGAAATGATAAAGTCTTTCTGAAATTGACACAGCATAGACACGTGAGCCATGAAAAACAATGTGAAATAGGCAAGTAAACACCTCTCAATTAAAAATAATCAGTACAGGATGCAGTTTGTTTAGTGCCTATGTTCTGAACATTGCCAATGCACTTTATTCTAGATGCCCTCAGTAACGCCGCTTTTCTAAAAATCTTCAATAATTTTCTATTCTAGCATCTACCCACCATGAGTTTGATTTTATTTGTTTCCTTATGAAACCAGGCTAAATTCTTACCTATATTCAAACTTTTGCTTTTGAAATAAAAAAATGGAATTGAGATGGAGGTTTCTATCTCTATCTCTATTATACATACTGTGGAGAGGTTTTTCTTACAGACTCTTATTCCTTTGATGTAAATAGTATGCCTATGTTGAAAACACTTCTTTTTTTCATCTGTTTTTCCTTTTCATCTGTTCATGCAAGAGACAAGGGAGCTTAAATCAACATTAAAAGCCCATTCAAATACACTCAGCCCAACAGTTAATTTTTATGATATATTTTAAGACATAGCATTAATTCTCAAATATTCTTTTGGGACCACTGAAGAGTCTATTAGTTAAAAATCCTTATAAATCTTTTTCTCTTTGTCCCATCTTGCCAAACTTCAGTTTTCCTATTCCAAAATATTAATTTTGTTTTTCACAAGAGAAAACACCAATAGAAAAGAATGTTTCTGATTTATACACTGAGTGATCTAGAGTGTCATCAGGGACAAGATAGGGCTGTAAGATAAAACAACCTGAGTCTGTCAGCCTCCTCCCAAGCTTTGAACTTGTAACAGCACTGTTTAGTTAAAGGAAAGGACAGCTTTCTCATGAAATCAAAACAAAACTTGGAATGAATGTAGCAGCATTATAAAACTCAACAGAAAACCAGTTTCTGTTAACAGGGGGCCTTGTTCACACATAAAAATGTAAGCTTCCTGAAGGACTAATACATCCTCTTCCTCTTCAAGAAAAAAGAGATAAATAAACAGCATTTATCTTGCAGTAGCTGAAAGATATGTTCCGGAAAGTCACTAATTGAATTTGGGAAAAAAAAATAAATTCATTTATTTTCATTACAGAACTATCTTGTCCCTTAGAAAGCATTTTCAAACAATAAGAAACAGAAGACAAGCCCTTGATCATGTTTCTATTTATTCCTACAGTTCATAAAAACTTGGTTCTTAAAGCAAATGCCGTTAGCTATACCTTACTTTTCTGTTGGAATATTATTTCAAAAACATGAACTAAAAACACAAATCCCATTCAATTGTCATCAATAGGCAAGACATCTACACTGTACATTTCACAGCAAAATTTAAAAATGAAAACCTAAAAAAAACTGCTAAGATTCCCATTGTGTTTTCATCACACAAAAACTAATCTATTTCCTAGTTTGTAGGCAGCGCTTTACCTTCATTTTACATCAGTGGAAAAAGCTCTATTGATTTCAGTGGAGCCAGGTCTTCAGAGACTATCACTGCACACAGAAAGAATCCTGTATTGTTGTAAAGTAGGTGGCAGGCAAATTGTTTTCATAATAAATTTTTAGAAGTATTTTGATAAATAGAGGGAGGAAAATCATTTTACCCTACAGAGAAGAAATATGCATCTTCTGAAGGGAACAAATTTCTTCTTTTTTGGCTGCAAATAGTGACTGACTACAATCTTTTGATTCCATTTTATATATTTTAAACAAAAGAATTGGAAGGTTTTCCATTGATGGAAAGGGAAAATAAAAATGAATTAAAAGCTCTATTTGTTACCAGTAAAGTCATCATACCGGGAGAATTCAGTACTCACATCCTTCCTAATTTCAATGTTGACTTCATTTAGCTAAGGAAAGTTCCTGCAGTCATAATTGCCTCATAAAACAATTAAACTTTAAACAAAAAACTGAAGTACTTATGTTCTAACTATCAGATTTGAGTGAAGAAAGTCACCACTTTCCCCTTTTTATTTTGCATTTGTTGAATTCTGTATTTGACTGCTGCATTTTATGTCAAACTTGTCAAGTTTTTACAAAGAAAATTTTTATGAAAATGAAAAATCAATTATGAGTAGCTCAACTGAGTATCTCAACAGGGACAAAGCTGGTAGAAGAATCTTCAGCTCCATATCTGCCATGAAACTGCTCAGCTGCATTGAGGAATTGCTATTTCCATTTTTAACTCTTGCTGCTTGGATGCTCATGTTCATGTTGGCAGCACGAAACCATTTAGAGTGATAGAACTTCATTAAGAATGATAACAGTCCATTTCAAAGCATGATATTTTGAATTAACTCATACTCAAAATAAAATTACAATGGCTGAAGAAGAAATGTTTCTTTATTCTGATAGATATCTCAAGACAATATGGAAAGTGGCATAGTTGTTATTTTGGATTCTTCCAAACCTAACACTTATGCACCTTCATTACAATTAACCACCCTCTCCAAATGCACATAGTAAATAAAGTTCTTACGTGATAATGAACAGGATACACTTTTTAATGTGTATGCCTTTTTTAGTTTTTTTCCCTAAAGAACTTAGCACATCAAGAACTTATACAAATTTTTGCACACTGCTTGTGGAGAAATGAAAAGTAGTAAAGCCACAGTAAATCCAGAGCAGCAAGCCTGCCCGCTGACAGCTAAATTTGTACCAATCTTTCAAATGTCCCTGATTCAATCCCAGTGCAACTTCTGAAGGAGCCCACTTCTGCACAGCACACGCAGCACAGTCTGCTATCAAAGCATTCCTCCTGTCCTCTCTAACCCTTCTAACACTTACATGGGACATGCCACTGAGAATCAAAGATACTGAATTACCAGTCCTAAACACTGATAAATAATTGTCCAGACACTCAAGATTATTATACAAGCTTAAACAAACGCAAGGTAGGAGGACTGTCTACCTAGTGAAGAAAGCTGATGAGGTTGAGACATTACTGAAACCAAGTGCACAACCCATCTATTATTATTATTATACTATTATTATGATTAACTATTATTTATTACTAACTATTTTATTATAACAATTATTTCACACTGCAGTTACTAGTTAGGGGATCAGCACCTGGGCTTCATTCACTCCATTTCAGAGTCAGGAGTCTTACTGCAAATTGCCCTTTATCTGGGGTTCAGCATGCTGCATCATGATCAGGCACGGCCTCCTATCATGCCTCCGGTTCTAGCACCCTGCTGCAGGATGGAAATCTCTATAAGAGGGGATGAAAAGCTGGGGACAACATCACCTAAACTCCTACACTTCAGTAAGCCCAGTGGTGTCTGTAAAGGAAGGAAGGATTCAGTTGCTTTTACTCTGTATATTGTGTGGTGTCATTTAGATCTCTGCAAAGCCTTTAGAAAGGAAATATAACTGAGATTTAAACAGAACACCCAGGATAATAAATAATGGTTATAAGGCTGAAGGGCTTGACCACATATAAATGATGGCATAGATTAGTGAAACTGATTCAAAAGAGATTTCAGTTAAGCAGGTACTGTATTGCTATGTAGTGAAGGTCCCCACTGCAGTAAGAAAGAAATGACCTCCAAATGTGAGTGACAACATGACAAGTAGATGGTGAAATGTAAATATCATTAAAGGTAAATGATGTGTAACTTGCACATGAATCAAAATGAGTCTTTTCAGCATTTGAATCAGTGCTTAGAATTAGTGAGCAAACTTCAGCTTTGAAAGGCATATTTATATATCTATGAAGACAGAAAATTCAACATTATCTTTACAATTAAGAAAGCACAATTTGCAATTTGAAAAGTATCGGGAAAGGAACGTAGCCTCCTGCAAGCTGTGGCGTTTCTTACCTGACAATCAGTACTTAACAACTGGAGAGAAAGGAATCATTCAAAATTCCATTTGAGGGAGCTTGCTCAGCTTATTTAGTGCAATGAAGAAGCTGCAGCTTAGTGCATTAGCACTCTGCTGGGTCATACAAACAATCTGTACGTGTGGCTTTATCCATTACAAATGCAAATACGGAAGAAGGCGGATTAAATTAGACAGATAAGGGGCAACTTACTCTGCCGTAATAACTCCATTGTTTGCAATTAGCTTCACACAGACTTACCAAGAAGCTTAACATTTTCACATGGGCCCTGAAAAAAATCTCTCAAGTTGCTTAAATAGTTATTAACTTGAAACAATTTAATTGCTGGAAAGCATGGCTATCCAAATATTTATTAACTGGGAGTAAGAAAGTTAGACCATAATAAGAAAGGCACCACCAAAAAGTTGATAACGCCTCAATTACAGAGACTGGTGTTTTGCAAATGTGCAGAACTGTTATCTTACATAAATTCCCTTGATTTCTATTTTACAGAGTAGCATCTCCATCTCAGAAGACAAAGCAAGCTATATTCTTGTTCTAAACTGAAATCCTATACAAGAATTTAGATTATCTAAAGTGGAAGTAAATTGGGAAATTTGATTTAGTTTTTACAGGCAACACTAAAGTTGCTTCACTACTTTGTAATCTGCAAAGAATTGGATTCTTAGAACCCAGATTCTTGGATTCACCCATTTCTATCTAGTCAATATGCCTTTTCCTGAATTTAGAAATGGGAAATATCTGCAAACAAATTTTATTTTGCTTTTTCTGCTCCCATGGAACAAGAACTCCACAGGTTGCTAAATGTGTAATTGTGAAACAAGAAGAGGAGAAAAAAGTAAAAGCTGCAGAACCTGTAATCATGAGATTAAGCAGTGAGATGATGCTCCTACAGAGAGAAATGGCTCCTGTCCTTCATAGGGCAATTTCAAATTGAGCACAGTGATAGAGTAGCTCTGGAAATAAACTTCCACAATATTTTGATCTAGAAAACCAACTGGGTGAAAAACCCTCCAATAAATAAAGCAGAAAAAAATTGTATTTTAGATCCACATTATTTAGAGCCCATTTTTTAAGATTCTTTCATTTATTCATAGACATTATATGATTTGTACGGCAGAAGTTACTGCTTATATCATCCTATGGGAGATCATTGCTTTTATTTCCAGCAACCATACAATCTTTAGGTTCATTTGAACTTTCTTATTTTAAGTTGGGGGCAAAAATGCACCTACCAGTAAGTGATGCATCAAAACAGATTTGAGAACATGAAATTATTAATTTCCTCTGAATTGAAACAGTTTTCAAACTGCAGCTTGTCTCATTTATCTGTTTTCTTTTACCCCCCCCCCCCCCCCCAAAGATTTATAAAGTGTGTTTCATACAAAAAATGGACCCAAAATTTGAGAGCTAATGTTAGAAAGAGTTGAAGTCTGGTTTTACTCTGCTTACTTTCATATTCTTACTTTATTTTTCATTCCAAATAATTATTTAAATGGTATATAAATTGCTAGAAAAAAAAATCCTATAATGTCACTACTCCTGAGGTAACGCTACAAATGTTAGAGCAGATGCTAAATGACAAGTGCTGTGAACTTTGGCTCAGAGTTGCAAGCCAAAACCCAGGAGCCGCAGCAAAAACCCGAACTGCTTGTTGAAACGAATTAAACTGTGCAAATATTTAAATCCACCAAAATTGGATTCTGTCACACAAATGAAATGCTGGAAGATGTTGATCATCTACACCTTATCACGAAGGCAGCAGAAAATGAATTTTCAGCACTTTTGAAAATGAAGCTACTTAGTAGGTGACATGAGTATGGACTTGGAAGCCTGTAGAAGGTATAATTTTAGCAAAGCATGGCTACTAAATCTCTCTCCAGCACTTGATGGATTGTTTTTATCTCCAGAAACTCCAGATATCTTCAATATCCAATTAGGAGTTAAGACAAGAAATATACATTGGTGTGTCTGTGAACATCCATATCTTTGTAGCTCAAAGGCCAACACCACTCTTCTATAAATGAGTAAAAGGGAAAATACAAACTGCTCATTCTCCTTCCAAGCAAAATTATTCTCTTTCTAGATGGTGATGGAGTAGACAGCACCTGGGGAAAATGGTTATAGCAGGTAGGTTTAAAAAATATATATGCTATAAATCTCATTTTCAGGCCTTGACCTAGGCACACTGAATTAAACAGTAGCATAACTGAACTTAAAGTGCACTTAAGTGCAATTTAATACTTTATCACACTGCAGACATCTGCCTTCCCCCAGGGCAGAAGCTGCAGCAGAGCTGCCAGAAGTGATGTCTGTCCACACCTCAGTCATTGCTTCTGCAGTCAAATGTACAAACACAAACCCATCTTCAGTCACAGCTTGTAATCACTTCAACAGGTAAGCACAGCAACCGTGATGCAGACACATTTGCTTCTGTCAACTCCATTGTGGGAAAATGTGACCTCTAGCAAAGGGGGGCAGCTGAACCGTGAGCTGCTTGGATCTCCCCCGCATCTGCCAGAGGTCCTGGCTATCTGAGCAAAAAGTAAGAAAGGAGAAAGCAATCCAGATAACAGCATAATATTTTACAGGTTGCTTGGTGGAAAAAAAAGAAACACAGATAGGCATATATGAAAAATGTTTGTAGTCGTGATAATAAATGTAAGCTTGGATTACCTACAAACATTCACAAGTTAGTGCTTTCCTGGTCAGTAATTGCAACCACACAGAGAAACAAACAATTGTTCATGCTTCTCTTTCATTTTATCAGTGTCACAGAACCTATATCCTTAACATCAGATACATATCTTCAACTTTCATGCAGATGCTTCAGATCCCCTGTGGCTCCTCAAAAAGCAACATGTGTCCCTGTTTGTCCCTGTTTAGTCATATATGAATCCGGCCCTTGATTTCCCCAGTGCAGCTTGCAATAAAACTGTGCCAGCAGGCACACGCAGACAGCAGCAATCTGTCCTGGGCAGAGCATGGGACCCCACTCTCAGGGATGCATGCAAAGCACATCTCCAACTTCTGTGAGACTTACACGCTATGATGGATGTACACTCTGGAAGGAAACCAAGACTCTGAAAAGACAGGAATGCACAGAAACTGAGCGGGCATGCATTTTCTGCAGGCATGTCAGCACTGAATCTCCTCTTGATTTATATAACTGCCTCACACTTTCCATTTAATTTGCAGAAATCTAAAAGTCACCGCCTAAATCAAGCCCTTTTGCACAACAATCTATTTTTAGCTCTTTTAATATTTTCAGTTTTATATAGAGTTTGTTTACAAAGCGCTTAATTTGTCCATGTTGTATTTTTGGAACTCTGTGGTTGCAAATAAAATACTACTTTGATCTGCAGCCAATTCCTGGTAAGACAGATGTTTCCAAAAAAGAAACACAACCCAACAACCCAGTACTAATTGGTTGTTGACTTCATACTATTCTGTTTCCAATATGAGGAAGTGAAAGGCAAGAACAGTTGTGTGCTTCCTTTGCATCTCCTCTTATATGAGCTGTTCTATTGCTGGCATGACCCTGCCATAAGCCAGATGAGGCTTTAATTGACACAGTCTGTGTATTTCTGGCCAGAATATAGCACAGCCTGTGCTCTACTGCTCTGGGGAAATTCCTTAAGTGAGGACTAAAGCTGTTTTATTTTACACCTTGTCTGAAGTCTAAGAAAAAGAGGTTGAGCTCTCTGCAGGGGAAAGGTGGCATTGCTAAAGGCAATCCAGCAAGAAGGTTAATCAAGAAAACAAAAGGAGGAAGTAATTATAGATTGTACAAACATAGGAATGAAAACACTGTGGCAATGAAAACAAACTGACTCAAAACAGAGCAGTATGGCTCCCCAGTAAAATTAAATCAAAGCGTGCTTCAAATAGAGCACTGTATGAGTTTCAGCGTACTGATTGCATAACAGCAATATTCTCTCCTTAACAAGAAACTCATGAGAGATCTTAAAGAAAAACATAACCGCTTAACAGATGCACAGGATTCTTTGCTTTTCCTCAAGCCTTGTCCCCAAACAAATTTCCAATTCCTATTATAAAATTCACATAAATTCATCTATTGGGGGGGAGGGTGGAGGGGGGGGTGGAAGATGAGAAAGGATTGATTTACACTATAGCTATCAAACTGGGGGGAAAAACTCAGTGTCATACCAGAATTCTTCAACAGACCAGAAAGGAGGCACAGATAGCTACAAGTTAAGAGAGCCAGCTTAAACGCCAAAGACTGAACAATTTAACAGTGATGGGTAGCTTCAGAATAATGAAGCTGCAGACTGCCACTGTGTAGTAGTGTTGTGTTTGTTTATCAAAGCAATATGTAGACCCATGTTATATTACCAGAAAAGCAAGGACACATTATGCCTTTTTCGGTAATTCCTAGCAATATGGAGGACTCACTGCCAGTAACAGTGTAAACATGGCTGGAATACACAAATCAAACTGAATTTTAGGTCAGAATGAGCACCCAATATAAACTGTAGACTTTGCAACACAGGTTTTGTTTAGACATCTCAGTAAGCCTACCATCAACTCTCTGGCATTTTCAGGCCAATGATATTAGTAACTGGAAAGAAAAAGTGTTAGCTAGACTGCAAATTGGTTTTTATAGGAAAATAATAAGTATTTTATATTCACATTGTGCTCCTAAATTATGAGTGTCAGGCCATTCACATAGAGTTCTGGCTTATCATACAGAGCCCTGAATGCAGTTTGCTGAGCACAGCACCAGAACTAGTCTACATAAGACCTTCATGCTGCACAATGAATAGAAAGAGATGGAAACTCACCCATGGAATTCCATTTAGGGAAGGATGCAAAAGGCAGCTCCATGTTGTCCTTTTGGAAGAAGAACATTGTAGCAACATATTGTGTGAGGTTGTCTATTTGCTTTCCTCAAAAAAGCTAGTTCAAGATGCTTTGTTTTTCTACTGATATAAGATCCACAGTAACATTTTTCATCAAAATGCAAAGTTCAGAGAAAGAAGTCTTTCTTGCATATACCTAGGAACAAGGTAATGCCAATAAAAGCAGTGATGGTAGAAAGTAAGAGAATATCAAGGCAATTGTCTACAGTGGGTAGGATTAGTAACCTGCTTTGTTTTTATTTATTTCCATAAGAATTTTAATAGAAGAATTCTGATGGGGGAAAAAGAGTAACCTGAAGATTCATGTGTTTGGCAAGAATTTGAGGATAAAAGTGCATAGACAGAAACAGTATCAGGATCTCAAGGCAGATGGATGAACAGAGACGATAATGTCATTTTTCAATAAATTCCTTGCATCACAGAAAAAAAATTATCACCAGCCATACAGGGAAGACTCAATTTTTTTATTTTTTTTTAATGCCAACAACTACTTTACCTATTTGTAGTGCTGCAGTTTTTAAAAGACATACGAACCGGTTCTAAAACTTCTATTTTTCCCCACTCTGGTAATTCAAAAATGTGTGCAATGTGGAACATCGTTTTGGTCACAGTGTAAAAACTCTAAAATATCTTTCTTCTCAGTAACACTTAAGCATTTTAGTAAACACTTATTAGAATTGATGAAGTACAGAAGGTGAAACCTGTATTGACGTGCAGATAATTCTTGATTATAAAAGCAATCACTAAGTGATCTACAAGCTCCCTGTGTTAATGGTTTCAAATATAATATGAAGTCTAACTTAAGTATTATTTTGTCAGTGGAGAGGCACAAGAACGATACCAAAAGAATTTCAGCAAGGAGGAATAATACATGCAAGTTCACTAGATATTCAAGGTGTAAAAAAAAAAAAAAAAGCAACATGCTACTTTCTTGTTCTTAAGATCTAATATTGCTTAGATGCATTATTTCAGTATAAATGCTTTGGCACAAAACCCCCTTTAATGTTGTGAAGTTTTATTATTGTTGTTTCTTTTGTTTTTGCTTTAACTTTCCATACAAACAAAATAATTTTGTAATTGTTTTGCCACCCAAGATTGCATCAGTGTCTCTCCACATCTGGATGAATCTGCGGGAAGTCACAGCTTTGAAGCTGCTCTTCCTCGAACTGGAGCAGCTAAGATATTGCTAAAGTTATGAAAGTGCTTTTTTAAGCCATATGATAGAGAAAAATGCTGATGTGCTCACCTTATGGGATGACAAGGGTCTCTGATTTAAAAATTGGAAAGTTCATTACCTTTTTGCTTTGGAAGAATCTGTGGTGGGTGAATAATTGTAGTTCTTTTGGTTTTTAAACAAGGACTCCAGAAATAAACAATCTGACACAGCATGGCTTTATCATACTCAGGAGGGAAGACATTTCATTTTGTACATGGAAATATTTCAAAGAGCTTTTAGGTAACACTTGGCCCCAGGAGCTATAATCATATGCCTGTTCACATCTCAAAGGCAAACAACATAAATTATGGAAAATACAACTTAGTTTTTATAGGATTCAGTGACATTAAACCTCAAAGAAATGAAATCATACAGTATATCAGGTCAAATGACAACAACTTCAAATACTTCACATTCCCATCATTCCTTTTAGCAGTTTAGCCTCAGAAAACATGTTGTAACATGAGAGGAAGCTGAGATATAGAGCAAATCTTGTGCTATGATAGTAACAGATTCGATACCAACCCACATCTTAATGTTGGGCATATATTATAATTGTTTATGTGAAAAAGTCCCCAGCTTTCAATTTTTTCCTACCAAGAACAGGAAGGACAAGTGGGTGCAGAGATTGGATGCATTTCCAACAAAACAAAGCAACTCTTTGCTGGAGGTCACACAGATTTTCCACAAAGGCCAAGTTAGGAATTCTTTTAATGAGGTCCCATGTGTCCCTTTTATACACTGGAGATTATTCATAAAAAAAGATTATGCACAGGAGTCCAAGAAAAACAGTAAAAAGGAGAGCAGTGTATTTCAACTGTATTTTAAATGGAGTGATAAACATAAGGATCTAACTTGAGAGCTTTTGGTTAGAACAGAGCATTAAGATGATGCAGTTTTATCAATACAGTGTACTTTATTTCTGGTAAAAGAAAAAGTAGATATGCACCTATGTCTGTAATCAAACAATGAGATTGGAATCTATGATGAGTGTATTTGATCAGGGGAGTAATCTACTCAACAATTAAATAAGTACCACGGAATGGTCAGGGTTGGAAGGGACCTTAGAGACCATCGTGTTCCAACCCCCTGCTGCAGGCAGGGATGCCACCACATAGACTAGTTGTCCAAATGGACACCTCTCAGGATGTGACATCCACAGCTTCTTTGGGCAACCTGCTCTAGTACAGTCCACTTTCTTTTCATGAGGTATTTCTTCTTATATACAAAGTGTCTCTCCTGTCTCTTAGTTTAAAATCATTTCCCCTTGTCCTTTCATCGTACTCCCTGATAAAGAGTCTCTACAGAGACCACTTTTCTCCTACAAGGACCAAAAATAGCACATGTATCTTTATTTGCCTGTGGGACAAACATCAAGAATGAGAAGCTCATAACATAAGTGTTTAATTTATTCAAGTGGAAATGAAGCGTAGCGCATACATTCCAGAAACAGAACTATTTCAAACCAAGGTCCCTATTACAGTCACTACTTGAAATGGGATCTCTGAAATGATGTTGTAAATACTGAGGAAATCATAATATTTAATTGAAATTAACTCATTACATTGAAAATCCAGTGTGCTTTGTTTTCTTCTCCCCTGAACAAAAAGTATAAACGTACAATGCAGCATTCCAGCATAATCCATTTGAAATCTAGTTACTAGTTAACCACTAGCTTGTTTCCTAGCTTTGTAATTCAATAAACATGAAGTCACCATTATTTGTAACAGGCCACAGGATTTGCATTAAGCTAACAACTCTGGCTTCTGGACTTGTTGGGGTTTATCTGTGCTTTTCTTGGTCTGCTGGAGATTTATTTTTTTGTGCGCAATAACAATTATCTAATGACAAGATCTCTATTACCTATTTTGCATTAAATATTCATTAGTTTTGTATAATTGCATAATGTCTATAGTAAAATACATTTTGTAACAGGTAGTTACAGTGGACAGGATGAACTAGACTCTGTAGTAAAACGGCACAGAGGATCTCAGAAGTTTGGAAAGAACAGACCCAGGACAAGACTTGCAGCCCAGAGGCTGATAGCAACAACTCACCAAGGCTTAGTTACTGGTCATTAAAGAATGCAACCTTCAGGGCAAGGCAAGCCTAGTTACTTCTGCCAAGTTTTAGAAATAGCAAAGATAACAAGGAGCAAGCATCCAACATAAGCTAAACACAATATATACAGTAAATTCAGATTCAGTATGGGCTTGCAGAGTAACAAGTATTAAGCAACGTGTAGAGCCTGTTAGCAAACACCAAAATGATCCCAGCTAGATACTAAAGTGGATCAACATTACACTTCTTTTAAAGGACTTGTGTACTAACCTGCTGCTATTTATCCAACCACAGACTGAAACTGGCATCCTTAACACCTACAGGGGCAGCAGGGCGGCATCAGAGAAAGGGAAAGAGACTAAACAAGTTGCATATATATCATTTGTACATAATGTAAGTATTTGTAAATATATATATTTTGGTTGCTTTGGTTTATGAATATTAAGAGTGTCAGATTAATGATAAGTGATTGACTTTCCATGCATGGCACACTCCTTTTTGCCTGTCACAGGATTATGAATGCAACAAAGTGATGGTGGTTCAAACAGCCTGTTCCCTTTTGTTCAGTTACTATATTAGGATATTCTAAAAATAACAATAAAATGAGCCAATAACAGCAACAACAAAAAAAAACCAACAAACAAGCAAACCCCATACTGTGTGTACTGCTGAAATTTCATGGTAAGGGATGTTAGTGAAAGTGTTCTTTCAGTATTGGTTGGTGAATGGAGTTAAATCCAGCTGGCGACCGGTCACGAGTGGTGTTCCCCAGGGGTCGGTGCTGGGGCCTGTCCTCTTCAATATCTTTATTGATGACTTGGATGAGGGCATTGAGTGCACCCTCAGTAAGTTCGCAGACGACACCAAATTGGCTGGAAGTGTGGATCTGCCTGGGGGTAGCGAGGCCCTACAGAGGGATCTGGACAGGCTGGAGAGCTGGGCTGAAGCCAGGGGGATGAGGCTCAACAAGACCAAATGCCGAATCCTGCACTTTGGCCACAACAACCCCAGGCAGTGCTATAGGCTTGGGGCGGAGTGGCTGGAAGACTGTGTGGAGGAAAGGGACCTGGGGGTGTTGATTGATGCTCGGCTGAACATGAGCCGACAGTGTGCCCGGGTGGCCAAGAAGGCTAATGGCATCCTGGCTTGCATCAAAAACAGGGTTACTAGCAGGAATAGGGAGGTAATTGTCCCCCTGTACTCGGCACTGGTGAGGCCGCACCTCGAGTATTGTGTTCAGTTTTGGGCCCCTCATTGCAAGAAAGACATTGAGGCCCTGGAACGTGTTCAGAGGAGGGCTACGAAGCTGGTGAGGGGCCTGGAGCACAGGCCTTATGAGTAGCAGCTGAAGGAGCTGGGATTGTTCAGCCTGGAGAAGAGGAGGCTCAGGGGAGACCTTATAGCTCTCTATAACTTCCTGAAGGGAGGTTGTGGTGAGCTAGGGGTCAGCCTTTTCTCTCGTGTAGACAGTGATAGAACTAGAGGCAATGGTTTCAAACTGCGCCAGGGGAGATTCAGGCTGGACATTAGGAAATATTACTTCTCGGAAAGGGTGGTCAGGCATTGGAATGCACTGCCCAGGGAGGTGGTGGAGTCACCGAACATGGATATGTTCAAGAGACGTTTGGATGTTGTGTTGAGGGATAGGATTTAGCTGGGGAGAATTGGTGATGGTTGGACTGGATGATCTTTTAGGTCTTTTCCAACCTTGATGATTCTGTGATTCAGTACTATTTTATAATGTACAGGGTTTTCTATTTTTCTGTTTATGAATTTTTCATTTTCCTTCCTCAACATGTAGTATAATAGTTGTCTTGCTGTGAAAATAACATTTTCTTCTTGTAACTGCTTCTAAATTTTATTTTTGTGTCTTACACTGATACTATCAAATGGTTTTGAATTTTTGAGGATATGAATACTTCATAATCAGTTGTGAGTAACTTTAAATCCCACTGCATAAATCTATACTCTACTATGATGTTGGTCAAGTCTAACATTTACCAGCTTTCTGAGTGAATCTTAATTTTTCTTTTTTCCTGCAGAGCTTTTCATAACCTTTAGACCAGGGACAGAAGTGCTTAACAAACATGAAACATCAGATACTGATCACACTTGCTTGAAAAAAAGACTTGAAGAATGCCCCCAAGCAAAAAAATAAGTTCAAAGCACCTTTTAATGAGTATATTATCCTCCTTGTTATCCAATTTTGATATTATCATCAGAAATGCAAGCACAGGAGGGCACTTCTATCGAGGCATTATTTTCACTGTCGGCCCAGAATTAACTCTATCCTTACATCATAGAACCCTTTCCCACTCATCTGCTTTACGTATGCAATAACGCTGCCAGAGCAATAAAATATGAGAATATAAAACCTAGGAAGATATACAGATTAAGCTACAAGAAACTCAGGTGTAAGTAATAAAGGCCCCGTGATAAGTCTTGTATTGGTGAAGCATTCATTGGTGCCCTTTCACAAAGTTTCTTTATGTAGGCAATGATACACATGATTGTAAAGTGGGAAAGTTCAGCAATCAATCTGGATGCTCTGGACCTCAGCCTTTTTGTGCCCCCATTCCTAAATTGTAAGGTGGGAACTAAGGAACTTTTCAACACCATAGGGTACATATTTATTTTAAAAATTTCAGCTCTTCACTTGAAACGATGCTTCAGCTTCCTGATGAAAATTTGGATCCTCTATGCCCAAAATAAACATACAGACAAAAATGCTCACATATAAAGAGTTCCTATGTCCTAGAAAGTATTAAATGCTATGATAAAATAAAGATACAAAATAATAAATCTTCTTGAAAGTATTAACTGATGCACTGATGTGTTGTTTTTTTTTTTAAACACATGTGTAGTTTGCTTTCTTATCAGTAAATTAATTAAAAGCACTTGCTAACATAGGGTCTTAAAAATCAATGCTTTTATGGATAAGCAGAAGAAACTGCCAGTAACATTTTGTGAAGCACTACTAACACTGGATTTTTTTCTTCATTTTTTAAGAAGAGAATTCAGTATTCCTGAAGGACACCACGGTAAGATACTTTCCAAGTACGATGACGGATATATTACTATTATCTGAATGTTAATTGTGATGGATAACTCAAAAGGAAAAATAAAAATAAAAAAAGTTAAAACATTGGTACACATGAGATCCCTCTTAAAATACTATATGGTTAAGTTTTAAATTTGCATAGATCACATTGATATAGTTATTGTTCTTAGAACAAGCATTGGAATGCTTGAGTTTGGAACTTCAGAGAAGAGAGTTACTCAGAAAGATCAGATTTTGTTTCTCAGTGAGACCACTGTAAGTCAAAGAATACACTTAACCTCACTATCATTAGTGAAAATATTAAAGAGTATCAGCACTGATCTCCCTGTGAGACAGCATTCATCACTGATCTTCATCCAGACATTCAGCCATTGATTACACCACTCTCTAGACTTGATCCTACAACCTAGTACAGATTAAACTACCTGCATCAGATGCTATCATTTGTTTCATCTGCTTCTTTCTTACCAGTACACACTCTCCAGGTTTATTTTTGATTTCTAAGTCACTACAAAAAAGCGATTTTAAAATGCATTGGGAATTTTTCCCTTAAGTCTAATTTTTTTTCAAAAACAAATCTTTGAACGTGCACTGCTTTCACTTAGACTCAGTTTAAGGACAAGAGAATAGAAATATCATAATTCAGAGAGCCAAGAAAACACTCTTTCAGTAAAACAAGGATTACAGTTTGTTATAATTAGAAATATTTGCACAGATAGGATGGTGCTACAATTGGAAAGATTGGAGCAGATGAGATGGTATTACAAAAGGAAAGGGGCTCACCCATCTCCAAAGATCTAAGCTTGCAGGAAGGACTCCTCAATGGAGGGATCTCCAACCAGAGATCCTTCTCCAGTGGCGGCCAGCCCTTAAATGGGGTCTAGGAAAGGTGCAGCCAGGCTCCACCCCTTCCAGTCACACAGCTGAATTGCCTTCATCTGTGCTCCCATGGCTAACCTGGTCCTTTCCCCAGGTGATCAATCAGTGGTTCAGGCCATGACTCCCCAGTTCCCACACACAGTTAATGTTACTTAATAGTTGATCTGAAAATAACATCATTGTTGTTGAATAAGTTTTTTGAAATAAACCTTTACATTTCCTGATGATATCTTTTGTTTCTTTGTTTTCGTCTAATATGCATGTACAACCTGGAATGTTGCCATTATGATTGAAAATCCTCTTATGCAAGGCTTCTGATTATAGTTGGGCTGTACAGGACTTTCAGTGACTGAGATGAAAGTTTTATTTGCTGTAATTCATAACAGTCTTTTTTACTTTGCTACTTTTGATGAATTAAATGAACCTAAGCTCATGCATTGATGAACACTATTCAAAAATAACAGAAGAACAATACCATAAACTAAGCCACTAACTGATGCAGGTAAAGTCATTCTTTCATAAATCAACTTTCTACTACAAAACAGCTTTCAAGAACACAAGATGAATGTGAATTCTCTAAGGAAGATCCTGACTCCAGCATGAATTATAGGGATATTCTACTCAGTCAAGTTAAAGCTTAAAAATTCTTTTAAACATTCAACAATCAGTTTTGTGGCCTCTTCTTCACTCTCCTTTACCTCAGGCAACAATCCAGGCAAACCTGGATTAAGCTAATTCCTATCATGTAGGTCTTTCCATATGGCTCTGCTCTCAGTTTTCCCTGAAAGCTCAGAATATGCTCAACTATCAGGTACTTCCTGAGAATATACACATTTAAGAAATAGGTATTTTCAAATGTGCATTTAAAACCAAGAATATGCCACAGATTTATCTGCATATATATGGATATATAACTTGCCTGTCTAGCTTCAATAGTAACAGAAAGTTGGACTCCACCATTAGATTTGAATTGGAAAGTTTTAGAGGTGGTCTATAAAGGCCAGTCTGCTTTTATGAGGTTAAAAAAAAAAAAGTCTTCTGACATAGTATAAACTCTACAGAGTTAAATTTTTAAGGGTTTTCTACCATAGCATAACTGTATCACTTCCTCATCTGCATTTCAAAATTCACATCCTGAAAACCCTGAAAACTAAGCTTAACTATACTTGAAAATATACGGACATATGGTTTGTTAACTTTAATTAATGGAATCAAAAAAACATGCATTCATTTATGAAAAAAAGGCCTTTCTTCATGAACTTGTATAATCTCTCCACCACTTTAAAAAAACCAACAAACAAACCACAGAGCACTTAAATTTTTTCCAAGGAAAATGTAGGGAAGGAATCAATTGGAACAGCTTTGTATTCAAAATCATCTGTGAAGTATCAAAGTTATGTTTGTTGGCATCTGTGCTCCAGCTGTGGGGTTTGGAACTTTTTATTTTTTTTAATCACATTCCTTATTCCAATGAGTAAGTACTTGATTTTGGGTACTTAGAGAGTTGGAAAGCTAATTCACTGGGGATTCTTCATACTACCACAGCCTCTAATGGTGTTTAACTAAAAGAATATGGCAACTTGAAAGCTTCATGGGACATCTATTTAACTGGATAAGTAAGTGAAAATTCTACAGTATGAAGCTGGATTTGAAAAAAACAAAACAAAACAAAAAAAAACGAAGGATCTTGGTTATACTCATTAAACTGTGTAGAGAGGAGAAAAAGATGTCAGTCAACAAATAAAAGCCCCGAACATCCAAATAATAGAAAAGTTATCTGATGATAATGTTAACTACTACTTTGATTGCTAGGATTCCATTTATGAGCAAGTCCTTATCAGCATCAGAGCACTCCTCTGAGACTCCTCATCAGAGCAGTCAGAAATACAAAGTCAGAGGCCAGATATCCCTTAAATCAAAGAAAAACTAAGTTGCCTTTTCGATTAGGCCCTGTTTTAGAAGAGACAAACACTAAAACACTTTGTGACTCCATATGGAGTATAATATCATTTTGAAGAACGACAAAAACTGAACGGTTTATTTGCATCATTGCTTTAAAAAAATATGAGCTCGAGTCCTCATGCTTGACTTCTTTTAGCCAGCATAAGTTTATCAGGCCAGAAGTGTGGTTGGAGCTTTTGGTTTTTTCGAAGTGTAATATAATTATTGCCCAGGTCAGAGGTTCCAAAATGCCTCCCCACAGAAACACACTGTCTTTGACGATGCAGATTAGTTTCCTGCTTTAGGTGTCCAAGGTTAAGAAATGCAAATACTGTGGAAAAAAAAAAACAAAAAAACCACATTATTTTGGACAACTAGTTCTTTCCAAGAGAACAAAAAAAGATTTATCTTTGCTGCTTTCTGCTTGAGAAGATATTCTACTCGAGAAAAATATTAAGGGACTAGTTCTTGACTTTTTCTCTGTAGTATAGAAGAACTAAGAAGATAGCTGTGAGTTCAGGACATCTACTGATGAGGGACCTGAACCAAGGGCATGAACTAGTGGTACAAGGGCATCACAGGCACTGCATTAAAGGAAATATTTGCTGCCTACAAAGAAATCTCAGAAAACACAAAAAGAAACCAGCAGAGCTAAATAGCAGGTACACGAGCGTCTTTATAAGTATGAAGCCTTTCTTCAAAAAGCTTGATTTGTGTACAAATGAAAAATGAACACAAAGAATATTGAAATCTGCACATTGTATGTAAAAACACAATAAGAGAGGCCAGAAAAGAATTTAAGAAGGAGCTTGAAAAGTCATAAAAGCTAAAATTCAATATTATTTGAAATACATTATGAACAGAAAAATTGCTAAAGAATCTATGGGCCCTATGTGTTATAAAAGCATACAAGGGGCATTTAGAAAAGGCAAGATCACAACAAAGATTATTCATAACTTTTATATGTTGAAGATGTTATGGAATCAACACACACACACCAAAAAAAAGAAGAAAAAAAAAAGAAACAAAAATAGCACTGAAGAATATAATTAAGGAAACGATAGTAACTAAACTAGTGGCACAAAGTCTTTTGCTTAAAGTCCCTTCTCAGCTGAGGCCAGGAAGGTGGTAAATGTGGCATCATTTTTGAAAGACCACAGAAAAGGTCAGGAGAACTGTAAAAGAACAAGCATGACAACTTAATTTGGCAAATTATAGGAAATTACAATAAAGCATGAAATTAGTGGACTTATGGACAAATATAGAATTGTTGGAGTTGGAAGGAACCCTTAAAGGTCATCCCCTACAATGAACAGAGACATCTATGGCTAAATCAGAGTGCTCAGAAACCCATCCAGCCTGACCCTGAATGCCTCCAGGGATGGGGCATCCATCAGCTCTCTGGGTAACCTGTTCCAGTGCTTCACAACTCATATTATAAAAAAAATGATTCTTTCTACCCAATCTATATCTCCCCTCTTTTAGTTTGGAAACATTTGCCTTGTCCTGTCACCACGCACCCTGATAAAGAGTATGTCCCCTTCCTTACAGCCACCATTTAGATACTGGAAGTCTGCTATCAGGTTTCCCCCAAGCCTTCTCTTCTCCAGTCCCATCTCTCTCAGACTGTCCTCATAGGGGAGGTATTCTATCCCCTGGATCATCTACCGGAGAACAAAATTATAGACCCTGCTTTTTATAGAAGGAAGTCATGAACTTATCAGTCTCCAAAGGAGTCAATTAATATGGACACAGGAGGTAAGATGATACAGTGCACTGAGATTTCCAGAAGAAATTTCACAATGCTTCTCAAAGCTTCTTAAGGAAACACTGCAGTCACAAGCTAAGAGAAACTTTAATATCTTTTCATGGATAATAAACTGGTTGAAAGATAGGAAAAGGCAGAGAGGGATACGTGGTCAGTTTTCCCCAGGGAAGGTATCTAGTATGGTCAGTGCTGGGACCTGTGTGGTTAAACATATTCAACAGCACTGGAAGCACTTTACTACCTGAAATGCCATCTACTTTCAGGAAAACATTTCAGGGGCTCCCTCCAGGGCATATTGCAGGGAAAAGGGAAAAGTACATAATTAATGAAGTGCATATACTGTATCAGTTTGGTCGTGTAGGCAAAATGTAGCTCTAAAAAGTAAACATGTCAAGAAATATCCCCCCAAACAGTGAACAGTGCCTACCTAATCAAACACAAAAGATTGACAGTCCTTCTATGACATTGACAAAGACTTATTTTTTAAGTATTGCATTTCTGTGATTTAAATTTTCCTTTCTTCCCCACATTTTGCTCCATTTACCTCTCACAACACAGGAAATTGTGCTTGTACCAACTATTCTTCCAATAAAACTTATAGTAACATAATTCATTCTTTTCTTGACATCATGGGACTATCATGGAAGAGACATGACTTTATGTTATACTACTTCAGTTATATCAATTTTTTTTAAAACTATGTGGTAAATAAAATGCCAGTCTTTCTGGAAAATGAAAGAGGTGCAAGATTTTTCCTACTAATGACTCTCAGAATTATGTTTGTATGACCAACAGCCAGGTTTTTGATGGATTAATTCCTATAATCCATCACTTGTTTTTTTCCTTGCATTCTATGTCTTGCATCATTTTCATACTCTACTGCAAATTGCTACTGCTACATTTCACTGTACATCCAATATTCCTCTTAGCTCTCCACTGCAGAAGCAGATTATATGCACTGATATTAATTCTTTTTGTAAGAATTTTAAAGCCTTTTTAACAAAATATTCATTCTGCCAACTCATTTCACACAAAGGCTTCAATATGTGAACAGGGATTCTGGATCAGCTTTTCAAGAAGGAATAGGACACAAATTAACTGTTTTTAATAGAGAGTTTAGTGAATTTGTGAAGAGGGTTATGTTCTCCTACATGAATGAATATGCTATAGCTCTAGTTTTGTGAGCAATATGCTGAAAACATTGGAAACTTCTGACTGAATGTCTTTCATACTTCAATCAGAGTGAATACATTTCATTTCATATTAAAGAAGAATTATATATTTTCTACATAGAGTAACAATAACCAGTTTTACTCTCTGGACTTCAGCTGGCCTGTGTCATCCAAAGCTGCCAAAAGACTTCACTGAGTCAGGCAAGCTGAGAGTAGATGTGGGTCTCTTGGCCAACTGTGGTGTTTTTTTTCATAGTTTGTATTGCCTGCTATAGGATCTGAATAAGATCAGTGATGGGAAATGAAAAATTTCTTATCAAGAAGTACATCCACACTATTATTACATTAATTAGATGATTAATTGATTAATTAGACACTAATTTATAATTACATTAATACATTAGAACAGCATAAGAGCAGAGCCACATCAGATCTCCCATGATGCACATTTGAGCATTATACAAAGTCCTCACATGCACTAACATGCCTTTAATAAAGAATCTCAGAATCTGCCACTTCTTTCATAAAATGATCTTCATGTACAGAAAAAAACAGCAGGCAAAACTGTGTTATTTGTAAGTAAAAGAGAAACCACACAGAAGAGTCTTGTGATGAGTATGGCAAGGGGGGGTTGTACTATATGATCTTTAAAGGTCCCTGCCAAGCCAAACCATTTTACGGCTATGCAGCAGTCTTGTGCTTGATCTGGCATCCAGCAAACCCAGCTTGCACAATGGCCAAAACAGCTGTACTACCATAGGATCTAGGAAGAGATTTAAGTTTTCCTTGTCCCATCAAATCAAGAAGAAAATGAGTGGCTCAAGTTGACACAGCCTACTTTTGACACATTAACTCTTGTGCAGCCTCCAAGCTGGCACGATATAGAAGAAATACTCAGTCACCTGCACAGCAGAATGGACTGCACAAACTATGGTCTGGGTTAAGAACCAGGATGAAGTCATTTAGGATCTCTAGTACTGCAGAACTGATCACAATTTAGAGACTAACAGCCAAACCATAATTCACAAGTTCTCTCATGCATCCTGGAAGGAATCAACAGTGTCATTAACTGGTACTAACTGAACATCTAGCCAATTTTCCATTTTAAATGTTAGTAAGTTGTTAACAGAGCCAACACATCAACTCTAAGGTTTCTTTTTCATTTTTCCTTATGTAGACTAAGTCAAAATCCAAAGAGATGAAAGTGAATCATTCCTTGTTCTGAATCATATAGTTGAAAAATAAAGTTATAGTCTGAAAAATAAAGTTTCATTCTTTTCTCCCGAAAAAAAAAAAAAAAAAAGGCAAACAAGAATTACATTTTGGGGCTGACCTTCTTCTGGATCACTACCAACCTGCTAGATCAACTTCTTAATCTCTACAGGGTCATAAATACTCCTTTGTTTTCTCATGTTAGACATCACTGTGAGTAACAAAGTTAAAGATACTTGTACCATGAGCTGAAAGAGCTGTTCTCATGTCTTCAAATTCATTCACCTTTCAAATGTTTTAAATGATGTGATAAGTACTGTCTTCTGAAAAAAAAAAAAAATCTGTCCCTGAATCTGCAGGATTTTACTTTCTGCTGCACTACCCAGGCATAAAAATATATTCTATGTGATGCTGCTTGCAGTACCATTACGGGTACTGCTTGTGAGACTGTTAAACTATATCCTGTCCATTAAGCTGTACAGACAAATCACTATATATACTTGCAGAAAAGCTCACTGTCTATACAAATTTAAATTTTCAGACATGAAGGATACAATCTCATCTACTGGTGTATTTGGACCTAAATATAGTTTCAGTATCCTACAGGTAGATTCAGAGTCACAGTGTTCTGAAGATACAGAAGAAGTTATGAATCGGCACAATTAAAATTTTTGCTTTTTTCTAAGGTTAGTGAGTACGTTTGTTCGGAATGAATATCAGAGGATTTGAATAATTTAATACCTTGCATGTGCTTGATATAGTTTTAACACAGAAACCTTCTAAGCCAACAACTGAACATGAAAGGGACAAGGGAATAAACCCAGGAAAACAAATACATAACTCCATCAGTAAATATTCCCAGTATCATATAGTATGATGCATCAATCTGATACTATCTCAATCCGAATAGAGCTGTGTGGCACAATTCTCACTGAAAAGAAAAATTCTACCACATCCTAATAATTAAAAAATTAAAAAATTAAAAATTATTATAATGTTCTGAGAGTAAGTGAAAACAAAAGCTGGCAGAGAAATGTCATGAATTTGGATAGAGATCCAATTAATTACAATCTGATGCATAAGGACCATTGTCAATTATCTCAGCTAACAAATCAATCTTAGACTTTCAACAGTTGTTGCAGCGGTGTAACTATAATGACAACAGCACATCTAAATTATACAGGCTTCACCCACCCCTTAACTTACCAAGGTCAAAGTGAAGGACTCTGAAATAAAACACTGCATTGCATTAACCAATCACTAGGTCAATATGTGAATGCACTTTTTGGTGTATTAACTAAGTTCACATTGCAGCATTTTAACTACAGGAGGCTACGGCTAAAAGAAGCAAAATAAATTAGAGGAACTTTTTTTATATATACACTGTCTCAATACTCCCTTAAAAAAGAACATTGGAAATGCCATTCTTGATCAGACATGCTGTTTCTACTGTCAAAGGACAGCACAGAAGTGGAATGCTCAAAGCAAAGATCAGTTGGACTCTTCATATGCAGAAAAAGATTTAAAATTTCAAACTGTGATTTAATATGCTTTTTTTTTTTAGTCTACTGTAAATCTAGTTCATCCCAATATTACACCCATTGTTGTTTACGATTTTTTGATTCTTAAGATTTAAGCCTCAAAAATTTCTTGCAACAAGTTGCATCATGTAACAATGCCCTAAATGAAAATTAATACCCCTAACTGGCTTCATATTTCCCTAAAATTCATCGTATTACAGCACTGAAATCCCAGTGTTTGCTCTCCAGACTTGCCATTTCTTTACATATTAGTACTTCATACATTCTAATTTATCAGAATCCCAGCCTTTGGCTTTCTCTAGGATATTTTCTAGGGCCAAAATCACTTCTACTACTTTTCCTTAAGAAAAGTAACTTGGCTACAGAACAGATTTATATAACAGCTCTATTGAACACCCAATACCATTTTTAAATGGATGTGTCATGCAATCTTTTCCCCCCGTTTTGATTGCAATTGCACGATGACCTAAGGTTGTTGCTGAGCTAGCTGGAATAAACAAAGGTTTTTGCATGCTTATGAAGACATAACTTTGTGATAGAGGAGACTTCTAAAATCTGTAGATGAAATCACAACATGATCCAATCACTTCAGTCTTCAATCCAAAGGAGTCAGATACATTCAACTTCAAAATAACCTCCACTTTGAAGACAAGTTAACAGCAGCGATGAAGAAAACAGCATGACTTGAAATCTGATTTCAACTAGCTCCAGTCTGGACAGTTACAGTCTTCCATTCCAGGATTAGTTTATGGAAATCTCTAGACAACTTTTTTTTGTCTACTGGAAATACCTTTCTAAAGCTTCCTAAATGCTGAAATCAAATCTGTTTTTCATAGCCACATATTTTTTATGGCTTTTAGTATTATAAACATCTCTTGCACCAGGGTTATTCTCCTGGCTTGTTCTTTACTATATTTCATGGTGAGAGCAGGAGTTTTGTTTAAACTGCATGAATCCAGAATTATTATACAACTCATTTCTCTACCCTTATTTCAACCCTCAGAGATATCTAATGAATCCAGTGTAACATACAAATCCACCTTTGTGCTGATGATGCCGTTCAATTTCAGGACACCAGCAAATGTAATCCAAATTTATCTGCCAATATTACTAAGAAAACAAATCATTAAAATCTGTCCCAAGTTTGTTCCTTTAGGAGATACACAGTAATCTCTAATTAACCTGACATTTCTTCTGCCATGACAACCCATTCCTATGTCCTGCTGGATGCACCTTTTAGCTTCTACACCTGCTTGCTAGTAGTATATCACTTCAATGATCATACTTCTTTGTAACAAAACATATCTAAAACCATATATATTGTAACTGATGCATATTGATTGTAAAAACAAACAAACAACAAAACAGTTACCCTCTTGGAGAATAATATTAGGAAAATATGCAGTGCTCTACTTCAGTAATATTGTAAGGAATTGATCTCTGCTTTTCATTCTACATCTTAATTCTTTTATACTCTGAAGTCGCTTGGCAATTTGAAAACCACAGATCAAGTGAAACAGCCTCTTTCTACCTACAACACCATTTTCTTCTTCCTGAATGTAGACACATTTTTTCTACGGGTTTGTTATCTTTTTCTTTCTTAAACAAGCAAATAAATAGTATTAAAACAAACTAACAAATAAATAAACATATTAAATACAGCTCTGGTCTTTCAAGTACTCCAGGATGGGGATTATTTTGTTCTTTCTTCACTGCAAATAACACATAGAAATCTATATTGCATTCAATTTACTACATATAAATTGCTGCATTTCCATAGCACAGTAATTATTATGACTGATGGTAATATTTTGAATTTTATCCAGGTGCTTATAGTGGTCAAGAAGGGTTATTCTGTATAACCACCCTGTCTGCATAGTTCTTATCACATCCTTACTGTCTTTGTGGCACTTGATACTGATTGCAACTGAAGAAAGGACCCTTAGCAGAGTAAAGGCAGTACTGTTGACACAGTACAGAAAATACCAGATGTGCTACTAGATTGCTATCTGGTGTGTACTGCTCTTGTGACTGCTAGACTTGCAGATATTGATAGAAACACAGTCACACTCCTCAAAACTCATTTCAGTTGCAACATACCTTCCCCTTTGCCTGAGACTGTTGAAATCTACCTATTTATTTATTAAACAGTCCTCTCTGCTATGTCAGTTTTCATTTCATGGAAATACTTTCTACGTATCAAAGAAAACTACAGTTATGGAACTAGTAAGTAGTTCCATAAGACTGGAACTAATGACACTTTATTTCCTGCAAGTTTACCTTTCAAGACTTGGAAACTTTTCCTTGAGAGCCTCATTTCCTCTCCCCATATCTCCTGCCATTAAGCTTTAGTGGTCCTACAGCTGAAACTAAGAGACATGCAGTGGCTAACACACACACTCACTATCACATGATGCAACCTGGTACAAATATGGGACTCAGTGGTAGCCCTGCCTTTGAAGATGGAATGAATTTAATTTTTTGTCCTATAATGAATATTTTTCATGCAACTTTTTGCAATTTCATACTGTAATATGACTCTCCAAATCAAACAGTTTCTTACTTATGGATAGAGGAGTTCTCACTGAACAAACTGCAATACGATCTTGTAAGCATTAATTACTTGATGAAGCTGAGCTAAGACCATGCCACCTACCTGTTGTTTTGAGTTTTAGCCTGTAATGACAGAGTTTTAGGACACTTCCCAGAGATAACTGAATGTATGTAAATCCCTAGTAATGAAAAATCTCAAACTGGATGAAGCATGAGTCACAAGAAATTATTCTCAAGCTTCAGAATTACTCATTAATTCATTCTATCATTAGTACAGCACAAGACCTCAGCACACAATGTCCCTTATTCCTTAATAACTGTATTTTTCTTTCCTATTCATATTCACAAATGAGGAGAGCTAAGGGGAAACTGAACTTTATGTCTTGTGATGCTGAGCCTTTGGAGTGCTGTGCAGAGATTGAAGGAGTTTTCAAGCACTTTTTCCTTGTGTGGTTATCAGACACAATAATGATCACAATTCAAACAGAACCTCTAATAGCGAGGTGCAATGCATTACATCTAAGTTCAAATAACAAAAACTATACCTTTAGCATGGAAGCTGCTGAAAAAAAGATAGCAATAATTATTACAGGACACAGGCTTTTAGGAAACAGCATGGGGAATTCTGGATGTACTAAATAAGGCCTCCTTTCACTGATCAATAAAAGTCTCCATGTGGATGAAAGCACCTGGCTATTACCTGACCTTGAGGAATGCACAGAACATTCCCTACATCCAAAGCCTTGAGAAGGCTTATGCTCAGTTACAGTATGATTTGTTTCCTATGGTACTTTAAAAGAGACTTGGCCTTCCTAATCCAACACACATCATCTATATCAAGGGCAAAGCTCTTGAATGCGAGAACACTCATAAAGGACAACAGATCTAACTAGGTTTGAAAAATAAATTTGAAATCAATTAGAATTGTTCCATAAAAGAAAATATCACATGTGAGTAAGAAGACTCTGAAAGACTTTGTTATAGATGCAGGACAGAACTGCAGTCATTGCCAATCGGCATAGGTTGTATCAAAGTGGATGCATTGAGTTCATATTGAATTAAGTGGAGTTTTGACAATTTTTCAGAGATGAAGATTTATTTTTCAGCTTTAAATAACTTCTAAAGCTACACACATCTCAAAAAAGCGATGCTTTATGCTGCTTTATTTTAAGCAAGAAAGTAAGCAACATGCATTTTAGCTTCATCAAAGTTAAACAGCAAAATGACTGTTGGAAATGTAGTTAAAGACTATTTTGAATGCTTCACATTTGGATATATGTAGGTTACTCTGAAACTAATGATTCCTATTTATTTCCATGGAAACTACAACAGATACAAAGAATGGCACAATTTGATAGAACAAATTCTCAGCTACAAAACAACTGTTTTTCAACAGTCACCATGATTAGTATGAATCTTTGCCAGCCATGAGCAAGAGCTTGCATGCTGCACTCACAGAACTCTGCACCAGTGGAAGTGACCAGCAGCCACTGCCACTACTGCTGAAATGTACCATCCACCACCTCACCATGCTCACGTTGGTCTCCAGAAACGTTTATCAAGCATTGGTGAATGTCATCGGGTGAACTTTTTTCCGTGGAAGAATTCAGTGACACACCTTTGTTCATCCACACCGTCATGCAAATGCCATTTTATCAGACTGTCCCTTTGGTGCCATCTGTTACATGGCAACAGAATATAATGGAATATTGTCAGGAATATTCAACTTCTACTGTCATAACACCAACATCTGTTTCTGACTTCCTGGGTCATAAAATAGGAGGCATTACTACCAGAGAAGCTCTCTGTGAAAAGGACATCTTTTCATCAGTTTCTGTTTACCTTGAGTATGCACGGTCGATAGTTCTCTTAACTGACAGAGTTGGGCTTCACAACTACCACTACTCTATGTGTCTGTGTTTTCTGAACTTATTTCTTGTGATTTTGGTGTTTTGCTTTTCCCCCTTATGATTACTCAACACTGCTTATAATTGCAACCGTACTTACATCAACAGAAGAAAGGAAGTTGTTCTTTGCTAAACATTTAAGACATACAAGAAGCAGCTAATGCTCATTGAAGTTTACATAATAGACAGAAAAGAAATGAACACAAAATTGTAAAATGCCATAGAAAAAGAACAATTTTTGTGCTTCACACTTGCAAGAGTGTATTTTTCTGGTTTTGCAATAGATTATGAATTATTTGTCTTAAGTCTGATAGGTCAAAGAGAAACTTTAAAAAAAAACTGAAGACATTAAAAAGCATAATAAAAATCTTTTCTGTTTTTGCAAGACTTTTCTGTTTTGTATTTGGAGTTATTTTGGGAGATAGAAAATATTTTAAAGGCAGTTTAGTGCCCTTTCTGGTAGACAAAGTAGTTCTGAAAACCTTCCATCTTCTAATTCTCTTTAAACACTTAACAAAAGAAAACATTTCTGACATTTGCTTTTGCAATATGTCTTTTTAGTTCTTGTGCCATAACTGAAACTTCAGAACACTCAACTTTAGAGACTTCTTCTTTCCCAAGTTTTGTTTTAAGCACGTCTGGAACATTAAAATAATAATAAAAAAGATATGAATTCAACACTAGCAACTATGTCTAAGAAATAAACAAAATTCTGTCATTTCTTTATTTCATAGAAACATCTAACATGCTTTGTTTTACTGTATGGAAAGCATATACTCTTTACCAGACTTCCATTACAACAATAAAATTAATGCATACATTAGCATAACTGAAATGACAAGTACACATAAAGTATGTCACCCAAGTTAATCCTCAGATTAGATTTCTTATTGTAATAATTCTCAAAGCAAGTTATTTTTAATACTGACCTGGGGCAAATTCAAGTGAGATTATGCTTCTCAGGGGAAAAGCAGCTCTTTCTGAAACAAATGTACAATTTATCCAAGTATGCTGTAAAATCTAAAGAGATTTGTCCTCTGAGTCACATTAATTCAGTCTGCAGAATTCCACAGTGCCTTCTCTAGCACATGTATCACCTGAATACATTAGAGTAATACTTGTTTTGTCATCTACTTTATTTTTCTATTACCTGATTCTGGTTGTTCTTAAATTTGGCTGTGACAGCCTTTTCTCTTATTAGACAATGTCCAGCATTTTGTAATGACTTTGATTAACATAAAAATCTTGATGCGATCTTTGTGGCTCCAGATTTTGATTTCAAGCTTCATCTTTTTGACCTTTAGGATTCTCTATGGTCTTGTTCTCTGATACTATAAAAATTTATGGTCTATATTCAGTGTAAACGCTTTTGATCCTGAGTTTCTGATCAGCTATTTTCATGTACTAAGTAAACCTCAGTGAAAGATGCATCTTGAATATATCATCATGCTTTTCTTTCTATCTTTGGATTATTTGCACACATCAAAAGGTTCATGACTATTCTATAAGATGCTAACTTTGCAATAGCTGCAAGGAACTTTATCAGGTTCTAACAAAAGATATCCAATTGTCTTGGTTCATTTCTGCTATAAGAGATACAGCCAAGGAACCAGCTGATGAGAACCATGCATAAAGCAAAACACAAGCAGTAGCCACCTGCTGTGCTATTACAGCCTAACAGTAATAGAACAAAGCTGAAAGGGAGGAAAATGCTGAGTAAAAATTATGTAGTAGAAATCTGTGGACACAGACAGTAGCCATGGATATGGTAAAAGCAGCAAAATGAGAACAGCTAAACAGATTAGGGCTGGCTGTACTGCAGATGCACAGACCAGTCTCACATTGAAAAACAGAAGGCGTACGTACTCCCGCAACATAAAATCTGGTCTCCTGATACTGCTGGCAAACAAGCTGTAGGCTTTCTTTCTTAAGGAAACAGTATTTCCTTTTGACTCCGCCCTGCCATTGAAAAACTATTCTAAAAACAAAGACTCATCATAGCTGAGTCCCAAGACAGCATTTAGTTCCCCCACACCTCTGATGCATAATGAAAGCAAATAAGAAACTTGGAGTGCTTTCTTTTATATTAAAACTATCACCTCATCACTGGTGATGAACTGGTGATGAAGAAGAGAACGGGGTATTTTAAATCCTTGGTTCTATTTTCAGATATGCCTTTAATTCACATGGTGAAATCCTGGCTCATAGCATCTTTTATCATAGAATCATATCATAGAATCATAGAATGGCCTGGGTTGAAAAAGACCTCAAGTATCACCTAGTTTTAACCCCTCTGCCATGGGCAGGGTCATCAACCATTAGACCAGGCTGCCCAGAGCCACATCCAGCCTGGCCTTGAATGCATCCAGGGATGGGGCATCCACAACCTCCTTGGGCAACCTGTTGTAGTAAGCCACCACCCTTCTTTACTCCAGATCTGATAGATATCCAGTAAGCAGTTTTCCACTGTCTTTCTGAGGTTATTTAGTGTTCCAAGTTCTCTAAGATACTAAAAACAAACAAAAAAAACCAACAACAAACAAACAAAAAACAAAAACAAAAAAAAAACCACAACAAAAAAACCACATGAAACTCAGAAAATATCTTTCACCACATAAATTTGTAGCCTTATTACATCTATTAAAGATGTGAAATTGGTAATAAGAGGGCAAGATAATTTCTTTTTTATTAACTATGGTAGAAACCCATAATTTTATTTCTTTCAGAGGACACCTACTACTACTAAAACAAAATGGTTGAAGAAACTAATGAATAAATAGGTTTTAATTTTAGTGCTCTTATTAGAATTTAATAATATGAATATTTGATTAACCCAACAATTACAAAAAGTCATAAAAATATTTCAGATTGCTTTTTCCTACATTATGAAAAAATCAACCTCTTAGGAATAATGAAGAAATAATGAGGTGGTTCTCAAGATGCACCTATCTACAAAGTCCTACAATGGCTACAAAACCTTTGACTCAAGACAGGTTTACTTCCAGGTTCAAATTCACTGTGACTTAAACAAAAGACAGATTTGACAAGTAGAATTCCTGTCTCACAAAAACACCAGAACCTATAAAGGGCTTCTGCTTTATGTTGGTTTTCATTGGTACCTAAGTCATATGGACTACTTTTCTGAACATACACAAATGCACTGGTAACTGTTTTGTTACAACAAACATGTAAACTATTAATCCTAGTAACAATGATCTCAAATCAGTCATAATTACAAAATATTCTATTTTCTTTCTGCAACTTCCGAAGAAAATCAGTAACATATTTTCATTACAGTCCATGAGCAAATTGCGTGCAGACCTAAATAATTCTTTCTCGCGTGCGGACTAAGATGGGATAAACAGGGATGACTGAGACAGAAGACTTTCAAACTGTGTTCTTCTCTTTGTTATCCATTAAGGTTTAGCAACAGATCTAATCCATATGTTTGATTCTTTTGTGTAACATCAGGGGGAGACAAATATTTTTTGAAAAATTTGTAAAAGTTATTAGGTTAATTCCTATAATTCAGCTAAAAAACATGAGCAAACCTGCTGAATGTTTTCAATCTACTGAAAATTCAATTTTCACACCAGGATGAATATTAAAGAGAGAATAAACTCTGGGAAAATACACACAAAAGCCATTTAAATTAAGAAAGGTCTAATACTGAATTACTGCCAGACCAACAAGTAGTCCATAACAAACCTCAGAATTGACTGACACTTTGAAATTAAAGCATGTAAAAATTGGTTTAATGTATGGGGAAAAACAAAACAAAACAAAACCTTTTTTTTCCTATTTAGATTTCTGGAACAAAGTTCAGTATGTATTTCTCAGTGTGCAACACTAGATCTGGCTACTAAACACTACATAGCCGAAACAGAACTGCCAGCTTTCGTCTGAGTTTGCCTGTTTTCAGTCACTGGGAGATTAACAATACCTTCCGTCATTCAGCAGCAGAATGTATCTTCTTCAGTTTCAACCACTTCAAATTTTCACCCAGGTTATGCTTTCTACATAATATTCTCTTCAGTGACAATCCATTACTGGAATTTTAGATGCAACATGAAACAGCACCAAAAGGTTCATCTTCTAATATTCACCTACACATGCTAAGATTTTCCTTCAGCTTCTAATGATCCAGCAACAAAATCCCTTCCTTTAGCTTTGACAGTATTATCCATTCAGCAACATCCACACCAAGGTTATTTTCCAGCTGTACTGTAGTGAATATGTCACCTAGCTCGCTGTGTATTGCAGCTGGTTCCCTTACCCATGCTCTGCTATGTACCACCTCATCAGCCTCAAGAAAGCAATGTTCCATTTTGATGTGCTCATTTCATGAAATGTAATACCTGTGCTTGTTCAGATATAAGAAGAAAACCCTATATGCTTTTCCATATGTTTATTTTCATAAATGGGTCAACCACAATATATTTCTATTCACTCATAATTGTCCTACAGCAGCCTTGAAACTTGGCAGCTGTCTTGGCTACTGTCATGCTAAGAACACTGTCACTACTCAAGTTTACTTCAGCATTTGCTGTTGGTTTCATGTAATTTGTATTCACTCCCTGTCTTATTACTTCTTTAGATTTTAAACTTATCCCTTCTGTACTGCACAGGACCTGTGACACCAGAGTCTTGGGTTCATAGCAAGAGTTCCTATATACTCTGGTGATAAAAATAAAAACCTGTTATAAACCTGCCAAGGACACAGCCCTTATCTGCACCAATCTTGCCTCAGGAAGCCCATATTCTAGATGATATTGTATAAAAACTGAATGATATATATTTCTCTGATAAATTTCAAAACATTTGAGCAACACAAATACATTCTAGTGACTCATTTTAGAGCTACAGTGTATGGGCATGCACATATCTGCTGAAGGGCAAGCTGAGAATTACTTACCACGCTGCAGCCAGGACAGTCAGGACCATTTTCACATGTCCTACGCCGAGCCTGAATCCCTCCTCCGCATTGAGCCGTGCAGCGTTCCCATGGACCCCAGCCTGTCCAAAACACATGAGGGGGGCACAACAAATGCTCATTGCAGTACCTGTGAGAAGAGGCAAACGAAGAGGCAAAGAATCTGTTTAGTATCAAGACAACACCTTCCCCAAGTTGCTCATTCGATTATTCAGATAGATGTTTTCACTAGGAAACGTTTTATATAATGGGTCCCTCTCTATTCATGAAGCATTCAGCTAACAATTGTCACACTGCACAGAGTTTTAACATTTGTTGAAGCATTTGTTTACTTTTTCAGCACCTTTATGCAATGTGTGAAACAAGCATGCCACTGCACTATGAGCATATAAGCAGTATTGGCAAATACTTTAATAATAACAGTTGTGTCTCTGTGTCTGGAGAAGTGAGTCAACCAAATGAAAGGCAACCATTTATGCATGCAGTATTTTATCTTACTAGACAAGCAATGATTAGGACTCATCTCTCTCCACTTCAGAAAGCTAAATTTCCTTTTGTTTTCTACAGTGTCTCTGCTTTTATGGGTAAAATAAAATCTGAAACACTGACTCTGGGCATACAGAACTGTGCTGTTTTGATAGTGCTATTACTTTAGCTTTTAAAGGGTGCTTTTAGTAATTATGATCCTTGAAGCATTTTCCAGTGGACTGTAAACTGATTTAGAGGGATACCAGATCTTCAAGAGAAGCGGGAACATTTAACTTTGGAGCATTCAGATAATAGCAAGTATCTCAAGTTTTAGTGATTAAAAAACAAAAATAAAAACAAACAAACCTAAAATTCTGCTTTTTTTTTTTTTTTTTACTCCAGCTGCAGCTGGTAAAGACTCTCTGTGTATGACCAAAGGATTTGGGCTACCAGAAAGAATGAGTAGGGTTCTAACAGGGGCCAAAGTCATAGAATCATAAATATTGAAAAAGACCTCTAAGATTATCAAGTCCAAATTTTAGGTCTTGTCTGAAATGAAGCAAAGCCTTGACAGTGTTCAGAGAACAGCTGATCCCCAAAGTGTTCAAGTCTTGTGGATGCCACTGCATTGCTCTTGTTACTTACTACTACTTCTGATTATCTTGAATGAACAAATCCATCTGCTACAATATATCCTCATTTCTTACACCAGCTATTCAATATGCAATGTTCTCTTACCTTTTGTCATATTGCTCTCTTCTGCCATGAAAACTGTACATAATACTTCAATAATTTACTTTCTACACAAAGGGAAACAATGACAGCATAAGCTGTTGTCATTTTCAACAAAAATAACCATAGCAACATTTTTGTAGAAAACCCTAAGATTCCGAAGCTCTAATTCTCCATTGCCAAAGAAATTGCATGTTCAGAATTCTGTAGGATTAAAAAAAAAACAAACAACAACAAAAAAACACCACTGTTGTCTATTTTATATATATATTTATATATATACATACACACCAGTAGGTTTGTCACAAATGCTGGAGTTTATCGCTCAAAATTTGTCTGTAGGTCTGAGAAACTCCACTAAAATGTAAAAGGATGGGAATGAGTTAAACAGGTAGTGACGTTTAGCTTTGTCTTTCTGTATTATTAAACAAACTATTAACAGTTTGTATTGACCTTGCCTGTTCTTCTCCAGTAAACTGAGGAAAACAAAAAAAAACCTCTATGTTTATGAATCTGCTATCTCAGAAATCTTCTGTATATGATTTGGGTATATATATTTTTTTCAGTCTTTGTTGTGCATAAACTCTTTTCTCTTGTTTTCTCCTATATGTTCATTATTTGCAATTTACAGTTCACATTATGCTATTCATTCCTAACGATGCAGATGAATGTTCTGTTACTGGATATTCCTCCCCAAAACTCAGATAGTTGCATGTATATCATCGCATGCACTCATTTATGGGAATATTTGTGACAGCTCATCTCATGATCATTTGTTGAGAATGTGTACCCAATGAAATATACATGCAACATCACAATTTATTCATTCAAATGAGTACATATTTTGCATAATTTAATTAGTTTTTAATGGAGATGTGTTAAATTAATTTGGGATACACAAATGGGATTAAGCAAGTCTGCCATGAAATGTACAATTACTGATACTCAGCCACCCAAAAATTGAAACTCAGGGTGGGATTCATCTCACCAAAAAATAGACACATGCTATGAAGCTCTCTAGAAACGAAGTAGCAATTATTTTAAAAGTAGTAATCATTTTAAAAACATGATTTATGGCACTATAATGTAAAGGTCATAGAAATACAGTACTCAGTGTATTGATTTCTCTCCACTAACTGTAATGGCTGTGTGGGAGATGAATATCTATGCTTTCATGCAGTCAATGGAAATTTTGTTGATACAAACTACGGAGCTAGAATGATTCATTTGATCAAATTTAGGAATATAAACTAGAATGAAACAAATTACTCTGTTCTCCACTGCTCGTATTGACTGGATTTCTACAGACCATAGTTGAAGTACAGCATAAACACACTGAAGGCACTCGAAGTCAGGTATGACAGATCTCACTTAAATGAGATTCCTGACACTATACAGTGACTCCTGTAATGCCATTGTGCTGTACCACCTGCTCTCAAATGGAGACAGAAATTAAGTCCAACAAATGACACAGCAAACAGCTCAAAGGCCGGCAGTTCTGCTAACCAACACTACTTAAATATGCAGTTGAAACTACAAAATGAAACTGAAAAAAGCCCTAAAGTGCCCATGCAACTATTTAACTTCAATTCATGGAAAATAAATAAAATCAACAGAATTGATTGTTAATTTTACTTTTTTTTTTTTTTTTTCCAGAAAAGGAGAAAAAACACAGCAAGCAAATAAAGAATGAAACCACAGTGTAAAAGTTGAATTTACTTTCCTTTTAGCCAGCCAACCTCTAAAAATATAGGGTATGTTTTCAAAATTAGAGACATCCCTGAAATTGAACTTTGAGCACTGTCCTCAGCAAGAAGCTTTGAGCCAAGCTTCATTATATTTCTTTTTGGCTGCATTTCAAGTTGCTCAGTAACCCTTTTTCCCTTTTGCTCTTTCTTCCCCTCTTAATTTTGTTCTCAGGACCCACAGGGCTAACGTTTTACAGTAATTCAACAAAAGATCTGCGAAACCACTGCCCTCTCCCCTAATCCCATCTCTAACTGCAATGAGGTCAGAAGGAAGAACAGCCTAGAGAAATGTGAGTTTTGTACAGTGACCTTTCTCATTTTCTCTTAGAGTGAAACCAAGTTTAAATTTCCTAATAAAGGAACTGTCATAATGGGGTAAAAAAGAGCATCCCCTGTCTAGATATGCCCAGAACCACTAGGTAGTAGAGTAACTTGTGATTTTTACTCCAGATAATTCTCGTACAATTTGAATTTATTTCAATATTTTGTCTCAGTGTTACAAAAAAGTCAAATTGCCTCAGTGCTGCCATGCATTGCTGACTAAAACAGGTTAACTATATAATAGTTAAGGGCCTTTTTTATTCAACAAATTCTATTTAGACATATAATTCTTAGTTTTGTTATTATGTATTTAAGAAAAACAAACTAATCATAATCATTGTCATACGCAATACTGTTACATGGTGTGTACTCCCAGTTGCTCACTTAACAGGAAGTACGGACTGTGCTGAAATTGATGGGAATGTTTTAATTGAAGGCAAATGTATGACACATGCACATGTCTTTCTGGAAGGAGATTGCTGAATCAACAGAAATCCCCTCCCAGGAGGCTGCTGAAGGTAGTGGGGGCTGAGGCATGTGCTCTAGGGAATTCTCTGCAGGAGAAGTGAACAGAGAAACTGAGAAGCATGGGAGCAGACAACCACGGGGACAGTGGAAAGCCCAAGACCTCTTGCGTTTGATCTCCTCTGCTAAAGGAGATCAAACTTATTTGTACTGGTGTACAGAAATACGTAAAACTATAGTCAAGAGCCAATTGACAGTTATTCCTCCTCCTTCTGAAAACAAGTCAGAGAGATCTGACTATTGGCTAATGATTGTGTTCAAAGAAAAAGGTGACTGCTTCTAATCTTTCACATAAGAAAGTTGCACTTTCAAATGTTTACTCCTTAACTGAACTGAAACTAATCCATTTTCTTAATCCTGATTTGCGTTGCTTTTTTTTTTTTCCTTTGTAATGGAAGAAGACTATGCTTGCTGGAAGCAACGGATTCTATTCTAATATCTCTCATTTCTGCAGAGAGAGACCAAAAGACTTAATGAGTCTGTACCTACTGCATCTTACTCACAGAGGAAAAATATTTTCACTTAATGACAAAGTCAAGAAAGGACACTATAGACCTTATAAACTAAAATCTTGAGAGTTTTCCAGCAGCTTCAGTGAATATTCCACACACAGGAAAAAAAAACAAAACGAAACAGAATTTTTTAAGACTAGTGAATTCATCTGGACGTCTTCAATCTTGACTCTTAAACACAACATTATCTTATCAGCTAAAACCCTATTTTTACTCCCTCTCAATATTCTGTCCAAACACACCAGCTGAACTTCTGACCTATTGCTAAAAGGCAAATTGGCTTTCTAATCCAAGTATTTGCTGCTATTTTTCAACAGTTTTCCACTCCTCCACCCTTAAGCAACAGAGCTAGCAACAACCTATTTAACCTATTTGCAGAATTTAAAATTGGTAAATATTTCCACTGATTTCAAAGGAAAGATCAGCAAACACAGATCTGTCTGATACGTTAGGTACTGTAGGATCTCAACTTTCATGAGGTAAACCAAGCGTAGCCTAGACAAATATTTACTGCTTAATGCATGAACAAATATTATAAAACTGAATATTCATTCACATCTGTATGAGAATTAAGCTCAACAATGCACTGCCTTTTCTGTGTTTACTTTTTATGGAATTCTCTGCTGGATTTCTGCTGGGAACTCTGTTGAAAAGCAGTTGCAAAGTTTGGCACAATGTCAGTTGTGGAAACTGAATCTCATATTTAAGCTCCTTAAACATGTGAAGGTGGCATGAACATGTACTTTAATCAAGACAAAAGCACACAATTTGTAAGCCACCTATTACTAATTTTTTCTAAGTCTACACATTTATTCACTTTACTCATGGGCTGAGGCCTCTAAGAAAGTAAAATGTTAAGCTGTTTATAAACATTCATTAATTTCCATGAGAAAATCAGAGAGGCTGCCAATTATCTTAGGTGCCAAATACAAGATGAAAATTTCTTATGAACTATCAAACCTGGAGAATTTTCTCTGTCTGCCTAAATGTTTTGGGCCCAATTCTCAAGTGCTCAGTGTCCATACAATGCAGATGCACTAGAGGGAAGCAGTGAATTAAGACTATTATCAATACAGGTTCTCCATTGCCTTCAGCTCAAAAAACAGCTTCTCCACAAGATGTTAGGAACCTCGAAGGCACCAAAAAGCCTCAATGGCCCCAGTCAACCTCACCTAAGGCCTCTGTCTACACTTAACAGGCCCAGGAGTTATACTGCCTTAACGCTGCCTCCAGCGCTGTTGGAGGAGTACTTTACTCAACATGGAACCCCCTTCCTTCAGACCTCAACACATGGACTGATTTCTGGCTCTGGTGCTACAGACCTGCTTGGTAACCACCAGATATGGCCTGTGGTTTGGATTCACAGCTCAGACCTGCCTCAGTACCACGATATCACCCATAATGTAGAAACTGGCCTCCATCTCCAGGTTTGCTGTGAGTGATGGGATGGGTGGGAAGTTTTCCAGGACTCTGCTTTTTACAGCTTTGAAGACTGATCCAAGATCAAGCTAGTGAATGAAAGAAGGGTGGATATGGTTATGCAGGGCCAGTGAGAGCAGGGGGTGTTTCAAGGGGAAAAGAAACAGTGACAGAAGAATTGTAAGAAAAAAAGGCACCCTATAGTTCATCCAAGATTACTGCTGAACTATATGACAGAAGAAGGACAAGTAAATCGCAGGCTACAAATGCAGAGCAACGTAAAATCTCTATTCCTTCAGAACAACAACACACCAAATTTCAGCCCATCTGAGTTATTATTTTACTCATCTGAAGTATCACTTCCCATTTTGTAACTTTTTCATTGCATTCAATCCATTGTCCTAATACTGGATATTTATTTTATAATCAGGTAAGTATTTATCATGTCTTTCTGTATTTCTCTGAAATACCTTGTTGGACTTTTATTCAGTGCTAAAATTAGATGAACAGTGACTACTACTAACATCCATGTCCATCAGTAAAAAGTCTATTCAAATTAAACTCTTTTGTTCTACATTCACTCTTATTGTGTCCTGCTCTGGACTGAACTCTCAGTTCAACAAAATCTGTTATTCATGCTGGGACAAAGCTACACAACAGCAGACATAATTTTACATTTGGTGAACAGCTTTTAGGTTCAGCAACCTTTTTTCAGAAAGCAATTTCCAAAACAACAAAATGCTCTCCTCCGTGATGAAATGGTAAATATTCATGATTTTGAAAAAGCAAGAGTTCACGTGTTCTACAATACTGGACTTTTACAGTCAGAATTAGAAAGACCAGGCCCCTGATCTTCAAGTAATACATAAATGTGTGATGCAATTTCCCCTCACTGGAATCTTATCACCTGAGGCAATGCCAGAACCAGTGTTTAATTAAATCTCCCCTACTTAAACTCACCATAAAGGTTACTGAATCTGACTTTGATCTGACAGCAGTATAGGATACAAAACCATTCCTTCTCCTTTGGTTATGTGAAAGTATTTTACAGAAACACTGAAGTAAGTTGCAGGTGCATACTGAGGATAAATGTATCTGCATACATCTATTGGAATGGATGTCTAGAGCACTCCAAATTTGTACACCAGCATCAGTATTCTGATATCTGTGTTTTTTGACATGCCTCAGGAAACGTGATAATAAACACATCTAAGAGTTGTAGCTTATCTGAATTCTACTTTGGTTTAAATAAATATTTAATTTTTGTTAAAATTACCAGCATATAAATTACAAATTAGAGACTTCAGAGGGGGACATTTATAATGCAACTAGAGGCCTGTACTTCACATTCTGAGAGCTATTATAAAATCCTCAATCTGGTGAAAAAGCAGTAGATAGGGAAATCAATGTTTAAGCTGACCTGATCGGCTCAGAGGTTAATATACATGCAAACAAGTGGAAAAAAAAAAACAACATCTGAAAGCTTAGTAAAAGATATTTGAGTTCAGGTGTACTGTATTTATTGAATATGAGACAGAGCCCTTGAAACTTCCCTTCATGTTGTATAGAAGCTTAATTCATTTAAGACACAAAACATGAACTCATGGCATCAGTAACACACTGCTGTGACCTTACTATATTTTGCTCTGAATTTCAGGTCTTGAGCCCAGGCAAGTTACAATTTAAACACACTGCAATCAATTTTCCAGGAGAATCAATTTTCAGGGTCTTAAGGGACAGCAATACATTGCTTCAGCACAATTCTCTGGCACTAGGAGCTCAGCTGGCTCAGAAGAGATGCAGCTAAGTGAAAGATGAAAGAACTGCTGCAGCCCCACATCCTTCCCAATGGGAATATTGCCATTGTGCAGCACATGGAGTTCAGGAGAAGGAAAGAAGAGGAAAAGAAACATCAGGCAGGTAAAAGAGAAAATGTCCTATGGATTACAGATGAGCAGAAGAAATTAAAGCAGATGTTAGAGAAAAGATAACTCACCTCTCCTCACGATTCTGTCCCACACAGACTCGTCCTCCATGGCGAGGGGTTGGATTGCTGCAGGAGCGCTGACGCACTTGAAAGCCTATTCCACAAGTGGTACTACAAGGTGACCAAGAAGTCCATGGTGTCCAGCCTCCATTTCTGGTAGAACAAAAAGCTCAGGCTCTGTCATCTGTTATACATAGCGAATGGCTGATTAGGTGCGACTGACAGCAGAATCTGACTCATTAATATTTCCGTAGTTATCACTGATACTGCATCGTGTTCCATTTCTTAAAGGATATTAAACTAAAATAAAAGTGCTCTCATTCTTCCACATTTGTTGCTTTGTGATTAGCAGCTGTTGCAAGGACCTCATTACACAAGAAGTAAACAAAGTCCAAAGACATAATAGAACTACAGACTCTCCTAGGTTGGAAGGAAACCACAGGGATCATCAAATCCAACTCCTGGCTCTACACATCATCAATCAAAATTTTATTTAGTTGCTTTCAGTCTTTGTTTTGGATAAACCTGATCTGAAAACTTCTGCATAAAAGTTCCGAAGATAAATTTTAATCACATATTTTTCCAATTTTCATTTTTACGTCTTTTTTTTTTTTTTTAACTAACTAAATCCCGTAATAAATATGACACAAACTTGTTCCAGTAATTCATCAGAAGTTTAAATCGATCTTGATCTTTAAATTGTTATTAAAAGGGATAAAGAGTTGATAATAAATTTTTAAAATTGCGTTTGAAAAAGAAGAAATCAGAAATCATTTCTAAAATAGACAAAAAGTAAGATCTCAGTCAGTAGAATGTCTTGCTGAAATGGTAAAATAACAAAATCTCTGACTTTCCATGAACTCTGAGAATCAGTTATTAATATGTTAATGTGTTAATAGAAGTAAGATGTCCAAATAGTAGTGTAATACAGCCAGTGCCAGTATGTCAAACAAGTTCAAAACTGTGTTCTCAATTCCTTTCTAAGCCCGACAAACTGTTTGATTCTTCAGAATCCCACAGAATGTTTTTCCACCATTCTCCTGATGTTGAATACTATATTGTACTTCTAATAATTTCCCTGAAATTTACTATTTCCACTAACAGAGCTTGCAATTATCTTGTGTGGAAGGGTAATCAGTTTTATTCACTACCATGATGTGAAAAACAAAAAAGCAGAGACAAGAGCCTGAAAGAATCACTGAAAATAAGCAGAAGGGAACAGTTCATTTTTCATCTTGCTAAAGTATGTAAAATGTTTTAAAGATGAATCCTAAGTGCAGTTCAAAGTATGCAGTGTTCTAAGTCTCTTTGAAATTATCTATCACTGTATTTTTTATGACAGTAGCTATGTGCGTGAGAAAGAAAGATTGGCTAAGAAATGGCGTATAGGCTGGCAACAGATCCAGATGTCATGATGCTACTAAAAAGATATAATGGAAACATCTTTTCCAAGTCACATGGGGGAACACAATGGTGATATGAAGCCAAAAAAAAAGAGAAAAAAGTAAACAGTTCTGACTTAAAAAAATAAAAAATAAAAGTTTTATGACTTACAGAATTGAACAGAACTGAGAAAAATATCATACTTCAGCTATTACATAATATTGATTTTTTTTTTCTCTAAGCTTTTGTTAAAATTAACTGAGGTCAATACAATTTGGTACACTGCATTTGAAATCACTGCTTGCCATTTCACTCACTGTCTCTGCCACAGTGTTTGAGAGAGACTTTTCTAATGTTTCATTTGCTCTGGCCTTTGCTACGAGCTGCTTCAAGCACAGAACAGGATCAGTGGATTGCAGATGAGATTTGGAAGGGTAGGTTAAATTCTGCTTAAATTTCAAACTTTTAACAACATAAGTGATAGAACCTGGAATTGTTACCTGGAACAGTTGGCAATTTCCATGGTTGGTCCTTCACATAGCCACCCTCCGCACTGAGGAGCTGGACTGTCGCACACACGGGTCCTGCAGAGGCAGGAGCCAATGCTGGCACCATCCGTGTGGCTGCATGGTTTCCACTGTGACCATGTTCCAAAATGACCATCCACTGTCAGATTCCTTGTCTAGGAACAAACACAACAGAAAGACCAACCTGAGGCCTGACAGCTGCTTTGTACACCTCTTAATTCAGAAGTACATGTAGGTAAAGCTTTCATCCAACAACAATAAAAGTCTCTACTGGGGAGGTATAGCTTCCAGACAGTACACTTCCCTTGTAATTTCTACAGTTGTAGGATTCCTACCACCTCCTACCGATCTTGGACACTGGATGTCACCATGCAGCAAAAACAATAATTACAACTAAGTGTTCCCTTTCATAACTCTGCTTGCCTACCGTCATTCAATAAAAAGTGTATTTTACTTTTTCAACTATCTTCTGCTGACAGCATTTCCTATTTCCTAACATTTGTCCATGATTAGGAACCTGAATACTGACTGTAAAATGTGAAAGAATTATGGAAACCTGAGTCTGGATCAGAAGAGGCAGCAAAGGATAATAGCCTAGGGTAAGAAAAACAGCTGAATCAATCACAAATTCCCATGAGTATCTTTATTCAACAAAGTTTTTGTGATGCATATGTCTCATCGCACAACTTCAAAAAAAGGTTAAATGTGCTTTTAAATATGACTTTCTCTAAACATCAGAAGTAATTATATTAATCTATCATAAAAACATTTTTAAAAAGCATCAGTGGCACCTTACTCTACATGATGAGCCAGTTTGCTCCCTCAAAAGTCACTTCTCAACACCTATGGCTGGGAGGGTCAGAAAGTTTTCAACTCAATGGGAATATTTCCACCATGCAGCCATAACATGCTAGTAAGAAATCTTTATTACTCAGTTGAAAGAAAATATGCTAGCTCAAATTGCATAAGCTGACTTTTAAACACAATTTGGCCAGGCAATGGAGAATTCATCTCCATTTACAAATCTAGGCTTTATACCATTAATTCTTTTAGCAAAGTGTTAATCTTAACTAATTCATGATCATAAATAGAAATGATGGCAACATTATCACTTAAATGCTAATGGATTTGCCATGTTTAATTGCTATAATTTAGCTTTCGGTCAAAAAAAGTAACCACAATTCATTATTTCAAAGTTCTGCTGACACCTGCTTAACAAAAATAGCTCACTGACCTTTGCTCATACCGAATATACAATACAAAATACTTATCAATAGGTGACAAGTAAGCTCTTTCTTTCTTAGACCACTGCTGTCATCAGTAGTTTATAAACCAGCAGTGATAAGTCCCCAACACAATTAATCTCAGAGATATGAAAATATATTTCCTGCTTTCTATTCCTCTCCTATGTCAAAGAATGTTTACTGTTTCACTTACAATTACAAACTAAACCTGCAGTTGTCTACAGTTATTATCATTAACATGAAAATGTAGGGAAAGTGTTCATGAAACTTGGATGAAAGTTTGATCTCATAAGCAAATACTGATAGCAGGTTTCATTTCCTTCATTTATTCATATGTCCTGCAAAGGTCATCGAACTGCAGTCTCTGGCTGATACCTGCAATTGCTGATACCTACCTGCTTTCCCTACCAATATCACCTTTTTGAAAGCAATATCAAATAATTCGTAAGTAGGTCTCTTCATAAGTAATGTCTCCTATTTATTTTCCATGGAAATCAGAACAGATACAAAGAGCACAATAACTCTATTTGGTAGAGCAAATTCTCAGCTACAAAAAACTATTTTTCAACCAAGTCACCACCACTAGCTATGCATTTTTACCAGCAATGCAGAAGATCCTGCATGCAGTATTTGTAAAAATGAATCAGTAAAGGTGACCCAATGTTTCACAACTGTTACAACAGTATAATTACTAGGAAAATGTTGCCCACACAATCCATCTATCATTGACCCAAACAGATGGAGGTCAGAAGGTGCCAAATTCAGACCATACAGGGGTGTGATAGAAGAGTCCAGTCAAGATTGACAACAATCACCAAGGTCTTCAAGTTGGTATGGAGTCTGGAGTAACTGTGTTGAAAAAAAAAAAAAAAAAAAAAAAAAAAAAGGGGTTGTCTTCTTTCTGGCCCGACCCCGACTCTGGAAGATTAAAGCTTCAGCTTAGTTGGTGTCATGATGTAATGGTTAGAGTTGATGTTTTCTGCAGGTTCCGGGAAGTCTAGAGGGATAACCCAAAATTCAGTGCACATCACTTTTCCTGCTGGGAGTTGCATCTCAAACCATCACACTCCATGGATTGCTGTTCTGACTCTGGCTTGTAGTGGTGACAGCATATCTTGTCACCAGTAATGATGTGATCCAGGATACTGTCACTTTTGATTCAATAGGTCCTGACAAGATCTTATATGGTGTTCTTTCTTTGCCTGTACAAGCATTTGTGGGACTCACTCAGCACAAACTTTGTGACACTCCAACATTGCTACCATCATTTCCAACACACTGAAAACTGATATTAAGCACCATACAGAGTTCTCTGGTTGCAATCTGCTGATTTGTGTAGATGAGCTGATTGAGTCACTCTTCATTTTGTGGTATGACAGCTGTTCATGGATGTCCAGAACATGGCTTGTCTTTCACTTCCCTGTCGCCACTGATGAAAAACATTATCCACCATCTCACTGTGCTCACATCCACTGTTTGGTCTCCAGAAACATTCACAAAGGGTTGCTGAATATCAATTTTTTCCAATGGAGGAATTCACTGACAAAATTTTGCTTCAGATGCACTTCCATGTCAGATGGCATTTTGTCAGAGTGCCCACCTGCTGCTATCTGTCACATGGCAACAAAATGTAATGGAATATTGGCAGGGAGGTTCAACTTCTACTGACATACCACCAGCAGCTACCTCTGATGTCATAAGCCAGAAAAATAAAAAAGAGGCATTACTTTCAGAGCAGCCCTCAGGGAAGCAAATATGGATCATGGACCTTCTTAACCCTTACTAGAATTCATGCAAGACCACTGCTCATTAACCTTTCACAACCTTACATGGTGAAAGTGATGGATTGCAAGAGTTACCATTGGAAAATCTTTTGGCAAAACAATTAACAAGATCCTTCTTTACTATAGAAGTTAGATGAATACTAGATGAACTGTTAGATGAATAATAGCAATATCTACCCAGCTGAAAAAAGCTCAAAGCTGATATGTGTGCCATAGCATTAATTAGTATCTATATGCACTCGTGCCAAAAATACCCTCTTGAATACCAGAAATCAAAGCCAGACAACTAAAAGAACTATACTTCACACAAATGATCTTCAAATCCAGAGACACAATACCACAGATGCTCAGCTACTTCTCTTAGACTCTCCCTGCTCTATGAAATGCCAATAAATATTAATTACAGCTTGACTTGTATATCCTGTGAATAAAGCACATAAAAATTCTCTGAAAATAAGTATTTGAAAGCCTTGATGAACAAAACTGTAATAAGTATAGTTTGTCAGAATATAGTGTTATTGTAAAGGGAAGTTTCTATGCAGTTCTCAAACTTGCTCAATACAGGGTTATTTGTAGTTCAGGAATTTAAGACAGTAATGTGGTCAAAGAACAATTATGAATCCCAATGATCAGCTCTAAAAATTTCCTTCCTCAATCTGATCACCTACAAAATTCCTTTTGAGCCTTGGTAAATTTTTAATCTCTGATATGCAGAGTAAATCTCTGAGCTGTGTATAGAATCTGAGCAATTCTTTGGAGCCCCCCTGCGTTGACTAGACTAGTCAGATAATATGCAAGTGTAGTATAAAAGATATTAAATAAATGTTTTTCTGGTTGAATGGGACAGAATTGTATTCTTTTTTTTAAACTACACATCCCACCCCTTCCACCTCTGAGGGCCTCACATTTTATATCCCTTGAAGAATATAAGGGCCAATGCCAGAATTCAAAGACTAAACAGTAAGCAGATTTCTCCTGCATAGGTCAACCAACTAGCCCATTCCAGCAATCTTTCCTAATACAGCAACACTACTATACCACCAACTAACCCTCTGTATAACCACATTTACTCTGAAAGATTACTGCAGGGAGATACGAGATATTCTATGTACCTTGATCTGAATATACTCTGTATCACATCTAGTTACTTGCCAAACAAGGAGGCAAGGACTGGATTCATGACTAAATTCAGTTTCTGTAAAACAATGGCTATATGTAAATTACCAAGTGGAATGCACATAAACTGAAAATCTGGAAAATAAAACAGCTGGAATTGAAGACATATACCATCCACATTTGATGAGGCCTACTTTGGACTGACTCTAGCTGGATCAAATGGATCAAACTGGATCAAATGGTCAGTAGTAGCTGGAGCTCATTTCTGGCTTAATTTCATCTAAAAATAATGTAATGCACTGCTTTGCAATGTGAGTTGAAGAATGGTTCCTAATGTGATCTGAAAAGCCAATGCAGATGAATTCAACATGATTACTTTTTTTATTAGGCCACCATGAGCGTAGATGCATAGATTCAAGCAAAATGCTTGGAAAATTACTCTTTAATGTCAAACACAGGCAATTCGAATATGAGTTAGTTCTCAAGGATCTCAAAATCAGTGTAGTGACTTATTTCTACAAGATGGCTGGAAAAGAAAAAAAAAAAAAGGTAGAAATCACAAGTGGAAGCTGGAAGAACTTTACAGAGCAGTGTAGATGTTACAGTGAGCTTTTAAAGCACAAAGAGAATAGGACATGGGTGCCATATAAGCCCAAACTCAGATACATGAGCTCCAGTAGCAAGTGGGGACAAGTTCAGGAAGTTCTTATTACTGATGAAAGCTGGATTGAGTTCTAAAGACTCCCTCTTCACAGGCAGAAGGCAAAGAAAAAGTAAAGAGCACAGTAATACAAGGAAGATCCATCTTAACTCTCTTTTTTTTTTTTTTTTTTTGTAGTGAAGGAAAAAACATCAATATCTAAACAACAATAAAACCGTGTTAAAAAAGAGAGATCTAAAAGTACTTTGTTGGTATTTATTTTATATTAAATTCAATCAACATATTTTTAAGAGAACTGTTCAGCCATTATAAATATTAACACAAAGTTTATAACAATTATCACTCCTGTCATTTATGTGCATGAGACTTATCTTTCACAGCCCACCTCTCCAGTTCACTAATACTGAATCAAGTTATATGGCCTTTCATAGAAATTATTGCAATAATGATAAAAGACTGTACCACTAGCAGTTAAATATCGTAGAAGTAGAAAAGAAGAAAGATCCTGAAAATGTGTATTACTAAGTTTAGCAATTAAAAAACCTTGCAGAATTAATGACTACCTCTAACCCTAGTGAACATATGCTTTTAAAATGGGAATGCAGAAATCACAGGAAAAAAAAAAGACGGTTTCTGAAAAAAAAAACAAAAACCAAAAACCTATGAATCATTTGATCATATTAGTATAAATAGTTTGATAAGAATTTGAAAAGAAACTAAATGTCTTGTTCAAGTCTAATGGGAAGGCCTATGGAAAATTCTATTAAATACAGTGTCGTGAGCTTGAGAAATCTTATGGCAGCTCACTTTCATGAGATTCATGTGGAATCAAAAGTCTTAAGAGATAAAAGAATGTATCTGAACTTACTGGACACACAGTAATGCTTTGTTCCCACTGACTCATGCTCAGACTTTCTTCCAGAGTTGTGCATTTCTTCATCACCATGTCCCAGCCACAGTAAGGATCCTGGGATCCAATGCATGTGCTGTGAATGAAAACCAGTAAGAAAACATGAGCATCCTTGTCTATATTTGCCAAAGATCCCTGAATGACAACGTGGCATCTCTTCATATGCCATAGACCCAAAACCGTGAAACTGATCCTAATTATGGCGTGGACCAGATTAAATGATTAAATGGATAAAAAAAAATTTAAAGGCCAACACAAACCTAGTATTTCTTTCAACTCGAAACTGAATTTCTGACAGCAGGCACAGTATTTAGACAAGAAATATTATGCTATACTTAATTGCTACAGCTACAGCAATTCATAAAAATCACAAGTTGTTTGCTCCAAGTAAGGAAAATTTCACAAGTTACTGTTCATAAGCTTTCCTGTCAGCTTTAGAATTACAGTTATCATCACTGAGAGAAATCAAATGACAATGTCTGCTCCTTGAAAACAAATCAGAAAATTATCTGTTATTTATTTATTTATGTAACTCCTGTTATATATATAAACTGCAGATGACAGAACACTGGCACAAGTTGCCTAGAGAGGCTGTGGTGTCTTTTCCTTGGAGATCTCCAAAAGTCACCTGGACATGGACCTGGGCCCCTTGCTCTGAGTGTCCCTGCTGGAGAATGGGTTGGAACAGCTGGACACAGAATTCCCTGCCAGCCTCAGCAGTTCTGAGGTTCTGCCTTCCCAGATTCAATGCTTTCTTCCAATAAAATACCGATAAAAGACTGATTTATTAATATCCTCACACGCTATTCTATAATGGCATCATAGAGAATTCTTAGTGCTTATAAATTTTACTGAATTAGTTCCTACATCACACATGTCAATATGGATAGCATTATGTGGCTAGATAGTTCCCATCTGCAAAATCGGCCTAGAGTAAGAGACATAACAGGAGAAACTCCCGAGGCTGCACATTTCCAGTCAGCTATCTAGAAAGAGAGGGGAACAACTGATGCAAATTACAAAGAGTTTTAAGTGCCTTGGCAAGACAAGTTATTCAACTTATCTCCTGTATTGTAATGAGCATTTCTGATGAAGTATGTTCCCTGAAAGAAGAATGCAAAAGAAAGATTAATGCTGGGATAATTCACAGTTAGGAACATTAGCTGTGCTATTTCTCAAAGTAGAATTGCTCACTTTTCCAACTTCACTCTTCCTTTATGTAAAGTATAATATTCCTAAATGTATTTATTTATTAATTAAGTTAAACATTTAAAAAGCTAGTATTCTTTCACATAGAACTACACTTACTCTTCCTGGTAGTAAAAACAAGGATTGAGATCCACAGATCACAACAGAATCCTCCTCCTGCCTGAAGTCATGGTGCCAATAACACCATTAGTTAATAGGGAACACCCACTAGAAAGGAGTAAGACACACTCTTGCTCAGCATCTACCTTATAACAGTACATGCATTTCAGGCTCATAAATGAAATGCTTTTTGGAAGGAATGGTGGGGATGGCCCCAGACACAGGGCATTCTGTTTAGCATTGCTGGCTTCTTGCAGCATCTGAGTAACTTACATCACCCTGATTTCTCCTTCTCCCATAGCACCCAGAAAGATCCTTCTCGATCCTTCTTAGATCTCATTCCTCTTTTGCTTTTGTTTCCACATTCCCCTCCACTTATGCAAGTTAAACTGCCTTGCATCTTTAATTACATGCCACCTTGAAGCCATCGGTAAGGCACTAAAAGCATATTTTGATCATCTTCTTACAACTTCTTAGCATGAGCACAGATCTTAGTTTGATGGAAGAACTAAAGGGCTCAGTTTTCTATGTTTGTTTGTTTTTAAAAAGCAACAACACACTGGGAAGTCTTCAAACCTCTGATACAAAGCATGTTCAAACACTGAGTACACCAAAAATGGCAATTTCAATAAGTGAACAGGTTTAGAAGGCACTGCAGCAAAATAAAATAAGCTAAATATTTTCATAATTTACTTGAGAAGTTCCAATGAACATATGAAAATGACATTTTTAAGATGTTTGTAACCTAACTGAACACGTGCAGATGACATAAGGCTAAGTGTGAAGAACTTTCACCAAAACAGAGAGGTATTAACAGTCTTCAACTAATTTTCTCTGCTCTATTCAAATTTGAACAGACAACTGAAGATAAAAGCCTGTCTCATGTTCCAAAGGCACTGTGCTATCCATTGCATGAATTAATATATGAAGATACTAGACTTCTATACGCATGCACTCAACAGCATTTTCATTATTGCTGGTTATAGAGAGATACATAAATATATACAAAATGAAGAGGGATCTAAAGATAGATGACTGGCACAGAACAGAAATGGTAGGCACACAATTTAATATGTCCTCTGAGAATAAACTAAGATGTGTATCAAATATTCAGAACTCTGTATTTAATCTTTTCCCGTATTATTAAGAAAAATAAAATCCTTTAATCAATTCAGCCACTCTATATAAACTGCTGTTGCTTCCTCTCACTTAAATTTATGAAAAATCAAAATAAATCTAAGAGCATACACTGAAAATACTTCTTTTGAATTTAAATTTTGAGGTTTACTTTGTGCTAGAACATAAATGAATTATTAAGATAACAGATGCAGATTTAGGATAGCTTGGATCCTTAACAGTACTAACAAGACTGAAGGTATCTTTGCATTTCAAGGGCATCACCATCTCTAATTTCAGAAGTATTTGTACATACAACCACTCAGGGGCAGATTGACTTCAAAGCCACTCAGTTTGAGACCCTGGAACTGGCAGATTCTGACTCCTATCCTGGAATCCTGCCCACCATTCACATTACAATCAAAAATATTCTGTTTCTCATATACACTCAGGTCAATAATGGACTCCAAACTTCAAGGTTAATTTCCTGTAAAACTTCAAATAAATGAAAATGTCCCATAAAAAGGTTATAGAGTATTAAGAGCTGCAAACAATTCTCATGAAGAAACAACTGGTGTGCAACAGAGACTGCAGTAAGCTGAAATACACAATGAGCTGGGCTGACTACATAGCAGTCCAGTATGTGCTATATTTACAGAATCACAGAATTGCAAGGATTGGAAAGGAACTCAAGAGATCATCAAGGTTTCCTACAATAGGTCACACAGGTAGACACCCAGGCAGTTCTTGAATACTGTTCCAATTCTCCTTACTATAAAGACATTCTTATGCAGGTTTGAATGGAACTTCCTATTTCAAACTTTTAGGTCATTGCTCTTTGTCCTACCACTACACACCACTAAGAGGAGCCTGGCCTCATACATCTGCCTCTCACCTTCCTTTAGACAGGATGTATCATATCTCCCCTCAGTCTTCTTTTCCCCAGGCTCAGGTCTCTCAGCCTTTGCTCATAAGGGTGGTTCTCCAGGCCCTTGATCATCTCTGAGTCCCTCCATTGGACTCCTACTGGGATTTCCCTGATGTTTTTGAACTAGAGAGGCCAAAGTGGACACAGTTTTCTAAATGTAGTCTAACCAGGACAGAGTGAGAGGGGAGAGGGAGAATCACCTCCCACAACTTGCTGGACACAACTTTTTTAATGCACCCCAGGATACCGTTGACCTTCTTGGCTGCAAGGGCTAATGGCCAATCTGTTGTCCACCAGAACACATAGGTCTTTCTCTGCAGAGCTCTTCACCAGCGGGTCAGCCCTTAACTTGCACTGATGCATGTGTTTATTCCTCATCAGGGGTAGGACTCTACACTTGCTCTTGTTAAACCTCATCAGGTTCCTCCCTGCCCAACTCTCATGTCTGTCCAGGCCTTGTTGAATGGTAGCACACCCTTCTGGTGTGCCAGTCTCTTCTCCCATCTTTGTATCATCAAAAAACTTGCTGAGGGACTCTATCCCTTCATCTAGGCTGTTAATGAAAATGCCAAACAAGACCAGACCCAGCACAAACCCCTGGGGAACACTGCTAGTTATAGGCCTCAATGTTAAAGACATTTAAAAATAAAAAACCTTCCAGACTTGCTTTAAAAAACAAACAAACAAACAAACAACAACAAAACCAACAAAAAAAAACAACAAAACAAACAAACAACAAGAACAACAAAAAAACACACATACAAAGAAACCCAGTCTATTTAACTTCTGTTCTCAGAGAGCGCACTTGCGAAGTATCAAATGATTAGTGAAATGGTCTCATGGAAATGTGAGTTGCTCTAAACACGCCAGGTAATTTTCAAGAAAAAAATAACAGTAACAATACTGAACTAAAGACTCCTCAAACTTTTAAAGCAAAGGAAAAGCACGAATTACATCATGACATACAAAAACCACATGCCTGCTTTAAATTTTTATTTCTAATATTACTGCTTTAAAATAATATCCTTCTAATAAAATCTGAATTGCAAATGTTTAGTTTTATCCATATGGGTTTTTTTTTTACAATTTCACAGGGTAAAAGGAAAAGACAGGTTCCTTTTCCCTCATCTGGCTGCTGTTATTAATAAATTGTGAACAGCCTGCAAATTCTACCTGTTAATCAAAATTTCTTCTTGTTACCAAAAACGTGTACTTACAACATAACAAAAACATGCATTGATTTTACACTTCAAAGTGTTGTGACAAAAATCTCAACTGCAGCATGTAGGGCAAATGTAAATGCCCAATTTGCCTCTGATGCATTTTGTGGACCAGACAGATAAAGACACTTTCTGCAAAACCTTTAGTTTTCAGAAAGGCTAAAACACAGGTCAACCTCACATCTGCAGAGCTCAAATTGTTTTCTTCTCCAATGGAAGACTAACATTCTATTTTGAGTGAGGAAGATTTTCAGCTGATCCTTATCTCACTGTTCTTCTGACCTTACAAGTGTTTTCATAAGTTCACACCAACTGAAGGTAACTTTGTAGTATATTAGATCAAAAAGACTTTGAATATTAAAAAAAAAAAGCGTGCATATCATCTATTCTCACAGAAGATTATGGTTTATCCAAGTCTGAGAAATATACAAGCATTTTTATTCTCTATGTTCCTTTGGATTCACCAAGTTCAAATTTGAACCTCAGAACTAACTTGAGGCTTAATGCAGCAGCTTGTTTCTCTGACTTAAACTGGAATAACACTTTTATATTTTGAAATAAGAAAATCCACGTGGATAGCCAAAGATAACTATTCTGGATTTAATATTTCAAAACAGCAGTTTCAATTTCATGTGGAGGCCTCTACTCTTCTAAACGTATTAGCATCTAGTAATAGCTTGCAACACTTTATTGGTTCAATCTTGTATAATATTAGTATATAGGAATAATTATTCTACAACATAAGTATGGTGACAGTGTCTTGTCACAATGAAAAAAGGTTCTCAGCGAGTGTGAGAATACTTCTGGAGAGGCAACACTATCTCCAAGACAAAACATAGGAATGTAGAAGTGTTCTAAAGACTGAATCCAATAATCTTGTTAGACTTTCAGGAACAAAATAAATCACAATCAAATTTGCATTAACTCTTATAGCTTGCCAGTTAATCCAGTACCTGTTTTAGTACTTAGCTGCAAGTTATCTTTTGCATATCTAAAAACTGCTTAGCTGATGGTTAACAAACAATGCAAAATACACTTAACAGACTACAATGGAGAGAGAAAAGTCAAGGTCACAGTAAAATAGCTGTGATAATATTGATTAGCATAACAATCGTGTGACCCAGCAATGTTTTAAGCATGTTTTTATGTTTTTATGCAAAAGTGAATACTTAACAGTGCCTTTTATACCAGAGAAGTCTATCTGCCAAGATTTCAGAGGTTGCTATTTTTTTATTTAAGCATAACTTTAAAGTAAGTTTAGATTTCAAGTCTTTTATGTGCATGAAACCTATCTTCCATCAAGAATAACAACCTTGATCCTTGCTCAACAAGATTTTGCAGAACATCAGACTGATGCAACCTTTCATTGCTCCTACTGTTAGAACTGATGCACTGAAAACTCTGGTACAAATTGTAACGTTGACAGATTTGCTACAGAGAAATTACCATTATCTGAGGTTGCTTTTGAAGGCTGCAGCTGCCAACAAAAGAAAGTTGACTGGCTCTTCATTTCAGGTTATGAAGTTTTTTCCCCTTGTTATGCATCTTAATCCTTACTACAGATTCAATGGACTTTCAAAGTAAATAGCAAACTGCAATTTCAGTGATTTTAATAGTTATCTGTTCATGATAATCATTCTATTTAACTCATATTATAGTTAATTAGAGGTAGTTATGCCTAATTAGCAGGAATACAAAAGTCAGCTGGATTTTATGCTTGACCTACTCAGCTCGGAAGAATTACAGGGAGCTGCAAAATTCTTAGAGCAAATCCTGTCTCCATCAAATAACTGTGCTGATCTTCATGACATTTTGTTAAATGTGTGAATTGCAATAGCCAAGTGACAATAATGTGGTCATATATGAAGGATTTACTCCCTGTACAACTATACTAGGGTAACTAACTTTATTTTTTGTTCTGGAGCATAAGAACAGAGCTTTTTGGAGAACTGTTCATGAGAATTATCATGTACCAAACTATTTTTCCCAAGTCGATTCCTGGAAACAGCAGGACCATGGGGGCATTATACAAATTATTCAGCCATCAGGAGAACTCTGAGGGAGACACTCTGCATGAAAACTGCTGATCTAAATAATTCACATGGACAGTTCATAAGCAACAAAAGCATCATGGCACAGTGGAAAGGCTGAGCAACCCAAACTACAGGTGTGGAGGCAGTCTCTGCCTGAGATATGTTTGTTGTCCCAGCTGCAGCAAAGGTTGCACAAAAGTGAACAGCAGAAAGAAAAAAAAAAAGTCAGATTTAGTCCCCAAATGTAAAACAACATTTTTCAAGGGTCATTACTAACAGTGACTGTGGCTACTGGAAGCAGGCAGCAGAGCAGTGAACTGGTAGAATAGGTCTGTCCTGGACCAGAGGGGACATCTATCAGGGCAGCACCATGTAGCTGAGGAGTGTGGAAGCATCAGCTAGAATAACCATTACAACTAAGTGCTGGAGGAAGAAATCTACCAGGATATAGGAATTAGCTAAATATGTACAGTATATCAGAATAGTAACTAAGCAGACATAATAAACTATGAACAGAGCAACAATAATATGCTTTAGACGCATGAAGATAAAACAAGGAATAACGAGATAAGAAGCAACAAAACAGACAATCACAAGAATATTATCTTGACATTGAGATAATAGCTTGTGGAACTGATCTGTATTGTCTGAAAGACTTTGCAACAAGCCCAAACAAAAACTTTAGAAAAGTTCAGACCGCAAACACTCTACGTCAATAGATGCAAAAAGCACAGATAAGCAAGAACATCTTCGGCATTTTGATTTTTTTTAAGGGTTTTATTTATACACAAGCATGGTCTACTTCTCAAAAATTATGTGAAGTAGGTATTAAAGACTGCACATGCCCTTGATCTGTGGAAGAAACTCAAAGCTGTTATTGATGGATGTTCAGAATATAACCTTGATGCAGATACACAGCTCCACGTGTGATAAATGTGAATATAAAAAATTAAAAGTATATTAAAAAAAAAAAAACACCAAACGACTGTCCCAAGGCATTTTCCTGAGGTAAGGTTTTCTCTCTTTTCCCATTACTATAGTATAACAGTTGGCAACATATAACAAGGATGTGAATATTAAAACATCCACCAATGCAGTGACTATGTTTGAGATGTTTTATTAACTAGTGAAATTTATGGCCCCAGGTACGGTACCTTTACTCTCTCCACACACACACAAAAAAGAAGCAGCCTTGAAATGCTTCAGCATGACAAGCCAGGAAAAGCCTAGTAAAGTCACGAGTAAATGATAGGTGAAAGAAAGATTAAGTCTGCACTATCCAAATGATCTGAGTCCCCCATGATGGATGATAAAAAGATGTCTCACTTCATCTAGATCACAGCTTTCTCCTTTCTCACCGAACAGAACTGGAATTGCTGGTTAGCTTTTACCAGGAAGACAGCATAAATGACAATCCACTTGGTGCAATGAATATTTAATTATTCCAAGCAGAGTGATTTAACTACAAAAGAGATAATTGAAAAACCCCACAAGGAATAATTTTATCTCCTCTGAGTAAGTCATTCCAGGGGAAGATGAGGATTCGCATTCCTCAGGGCAGAGCAATAAACTTTCATTTGAGCAGGATTTGAGACGTTTAACTACTGTTCTACTCAGTAAAATGGGAACAGTACCACACTTCTTTTTCTTTTTCTTTCTTTTTTTTTTTTTTTTTAAAGCTCTTAAAGCTCTAGTCAATTAATCTCCACTGCTCAAACATGAAAAGGAATGCCTTGCCTACAGCTGTGAATGGAGTTTATGACTCGAGGCAGCAGTTCTTCCCAGTGAGGGCAGAAGCATATTTTTGCCCTGTAGTTGGAGTAGCCTGGAGCACCTCAGGATAGAAGTTGATAGAAGCACATATACCAGGAATCTTGCAAGGCTTCCACGCAGGCAACTGGCACTCACAACCCTGAATTTCAGAGATCACACCTCACTAATAATGCACATACAGAAAACGGCTCCAGCCTTCAAACATTTCAAGAGGCACTGCAGGTTTCATGTGAATATGGAGCACGCAGAATTTTTTTAGCTGTTTGTGTTTATCACTGCCACCATGAGTACATAGTCTCTAAGAAAACACAGGATGCCAGCCTGGTCTCCCTTGCTGAAACAAACACACGTGCTTATGAAAACATATGCAATATCTTGTACGAGACAAATAGAATAATCTTGTTATATTAAAGAAGACAGAGAAACACAAGAATGTATGATTAGATCTTTTTTCCTTCTCCAGACAGAGACATGCATGCACACAGGCCCCTTCTTTTCCAATACACAAGGGCTGCTCTGAAAGTAATGCCTCCTATTTTAGTATGTTGGTGCACAAATCAGAAGGAACGTTGGTGCTATGGCAGTAGAGGCTGAACTTTCCCACCAGCGTTACATTTTGTTGTTCTTCAACAGATGGGAGCAGAGGGGCAGTCTGACAAAATAGTGCCTGACACGGAAGTATGGATAGTGTGGAACTGAATTCCTCCATGAAAAAAAAACATAGCATCTATTGACATTCACTGATGCTTGCTGAACGTTTACGGAGATCAAACAGTGGATGTGAGCACAGTGGGTAGTGTGTTTCAACAAGCAACAGCGGGTCACCTCTGGTGCAAATTTTTTTTTACTGCTGGTGCAAATTTTTTTTTACAAGCATAGCAGGCAGGCTCTTGTTCATTGGTGATGAAAACACACAGCTAATAGTGACTGTGTTGAAAAATAGTGTTTTGCAGTGACAATTTGCTCTATCAGACAGTGTTACTGTGCTTTTCATATCTGTTGTAGTTTCCATGGAAATAAATAGAAGGTATTACTTTCAGACTGACCTAAGCCTAAGCCCTTTGCTTAAGAAGGAGACAGAAACATATTCTGTTAAAACTGGCTAAATCAAAGGTAAAACTTGGTCCTATGTTGGCTGCTAAACTAAGCTAAAGCTTGAGGTACAGACCTGCCTGAAAATTTTTCTTAAAGTGACCTTTGCAGGACTTCCAGTGGAGCTTTCAATATTATTTTACTAGAAAACACCTAAAATATTTTATATAGGACAGCATACACAGAAAGGGCTTTAAGGAACTGTAATAAGGAGAGCACTCCCCTGGTCTGTGTCAGCTTTTCCTTCAGTCTTATTGTCAAAGCAGCAGTCTTTCAGTAGCCTGCTGCATGACATCAACTCACATGTTGTGATGGGAAAATTTTTCCACTGTCATTGAGCCACAGATCTACACCCACATCCTGTGGTTACCTTCTCACTATGACCAATGTGTATGCCCTCTTTAAGCTAGAAACTTCTCCATCTGTAGTCACTATCTTTCATGGAAGGTATAATCTCTGTCTGGCACACAAATAGCATCTTCTATGATCCTGAGCACAGCAGCTAAGGAAGGCAACTGGAAGACTTTTTATCTCCTTTAATAAACAAGCTTTTCAAAGGAACATATATTAAACAAGCTGAAAGCCAAGCAAGCTATAAAACAACCAAATAAATCTGTCACAGTTCTCAAATGATCATCATAGTGGTTTGGAGCCTCTCTGACATAAAACAGAACAATTGTTCTGATTTACTGGAACCACACTAGAACCACATTTACATCAAAGGAAAAACGCAACTAATCAGATGAAATTAACATTCAGGAATCCGTTGCAGCCCAGGAGTACTTTCAGGCAATATATAGAAAATGTTGCATGCTGAGCTCCAAATTCCTTAACTGCCATAATATTGAGTTTAAAATCAAGTGGTAATTTCCAGAAGTTAATTTCCTTGATCAAAGAGAAGTCCCCAGAGAGTCTATGACAGAGTTTTCTATGACAGAGTTCTGATAAATGGTGCACATAAAAAGTCATAGGTGTAAGAGGTAATTAATTTGGATTCCTACATACAGTCATTTCTCCTTCCCATTTTCTTGCAACCCACAAGCATTTTTCTCTGATCAAATCAAGCTAGTTGTTACCTGAAAGTTTTGTAAAACAGACATCTCTTCAGGGGGACTTTAATCACATGCTCCTGAAGGCCCACAAACAGGACACTCTGGCTGTGCAGGATCTGAAGACTCCTGATGGGCTCCCGCTGACTCTTTGGCAGGAGTTCTATTTCCTCAAGCAGGCAGCTGCTTGAAGTCTGGTTCATTGGGGCAAGTACTTTCTTAATAGTGCCATAGTCTGCAGAAGAAAGGGGAAAATGAGTTACTAAAAAACATACTAGCTATTCTACTTGTTGTCATTTGATGGATGAATCATTGTTCCATGCAGGATGTTTTCTATGGAGGCTCAAAATCTGCAGTTTTCACTGTATTTCCTAAACTACTTACAGTACAATGAAAAGAACATGAAAACAACTATTATGTTGTCTGTGTAGTGTAAGACAGTAACAAATAATTTCATTAGTGCAGGACAGACTTTCCACCAGAAGTCCCTTGAAAAACAAGTGTTCAAAGTTTGGCTATTATACATGCACATTCACAAAACACATTCACAGCAAGAGCTTCTGATTTCTATTTACCAGATTGTAGTACACTATCATTCCAAAGCAGTTTACAAAGAAATAAACTCTTATCATTGCCCCCAGACTATTTTAAGATTGAATATTTTAAAAACTATTAGTTTTTATCATTTGCTCTTCACTCTTATTGTGATTTCTTGTCAAAGGCAGTTAATTATCACAGACCAGCATCAGATCACTGATGAGATTTCTGGTTCATTCATGCAAAGTTTATAAGGAATTTAAAAATACCAAAGAACATTTGTTCTGAACACAAAGGACCATGTTCTTACACTGATAAATATTTTAGCTAGTGCCCTGACTAAAACATTTTTCAATCTTCTATGTGCCAGCAATGCTAAACATTAAAGATCCAGCAGAGAGCAAGTCTTAGTCATTTAAGGTCTCTAAAGAACAAAATGGTTTATGTGAGTAGGTAACACCTGAAAGACAAATGTTCAGGATGCACTGTTCTGCAACCCATAAATAAGGGTTTTGCCAGGAGCAGCAGAAGGCAAGAGGCAAGGCAGACAGATGGTGGCAGAAGGCCTGAGGATGGGCCTGGCCCGGACTTGGTGGCAACAGGACATGGCAGTGACAGCCACAGCCCCCTGCAAACAGCCCTGCTAGGAACAGGATGGAGAAGGTAGCCTGAAGATCCAAGGCTGGGACTGGCACATGGGGAGGAACCACTAGCATGCAGACTTAAGAAAATGCAAAAGGGTAGCCTAAAGCAGACTCCAAAACTAGAGGAGTTGGAAAAACCAAGGTGGCATTTACCAGTAAAATCTTCCATTCCTGAGGAAAACTGAAGTTAATCCTAAGAACTGCAGGAGTACTGGAAAGGGGAGTGTAACACAAAATAGCAGAGGGAGTTAGGATAAAGATTATGTCTAAAATTTTAACCATATTGTTAATGAATCTTTAATAATTGGATAATATGGATTAGTTTTATTAGAAAGTCAAGACTAATTACACTCACAACTAATGTTTAGTTCAGTATATAAAATGCATTGCTTCCATAGCAAGATTTGGATTGTAAAATCATAACCGCATGTTTAAGACTTCTGATTAACTTCTCAATTTTGAGTAAAAACAATTTCATGTAAGCATTTAGATTTCTCTCTCATACTGGTATAAACAAGCTTGTAGGGATTCACCACATGTAAGAATTTGTTTAAAAAAATCCTCAACAACAACAAAAACAAAACCTCCCATTAAATAACAGAACAGTTTGTGCTGGAACACACAATCACATTCCAACCCCTTGCTGTGGCCAGGACCCCATCCAAAGTGGCCGTGAACACCTCCAGGATTGGGGCATCCACATCTTCTTTGGGCAGCCTGTGCCACTGCCGCACCACCCTCTGAGTAAAGAGTTTTCTCCTATAATCTAAAATAAATCCCTCCTCTTCTATGAAAAAATACAAATAAAAATAAAATTCTAGTTTTGATTATCATTGAATCGTAAAATGGCTTGAGTTTAAAGGGAACTCAAGGATCATCAGGTTCCAACTTCCCTGATGCAGGCAGGGTTGCCAACTGCTAGATCAAGTACTAGATCACATTGCCCAGGGTCCCATCCAACCTGGCCTTAAACACCTCCTGCAACAGGTAATTCACAACTTCTCTGGGCAACCTGTTCCAGAACCTCACCACTCGCTCCATAAAAACATTCCCCCAACATCTAATCTAAATCTCCGTTTTGTTTAAAACCATTCTCCCTTGTCCTGTCACTATCTACTCATGTAAAAAGTTGATTTCCCTCCTGTTTATAAACTCCCTCTATATACTGGAAGGCTGCAATGAAGTCTCTCCGCAGCCTTCTCTTTTCCATGCTGAACAAGCCTGGTTCCTTCAGCCTATCACTTTTTTTTCTACACATCCTAAAGGAGAGACATATTAACAAAATAATAAAACCATTGCCAAAAATCAGGTTTGTCTCACAACTGAGAGACCACCAGTTCAACCAAACAGTTTAACAAGCTTTTTTTTTTTTTTTTCTGTTGATGTTTGTTGGATGAACACTCAAATATAATTACAAGTTTCAAGGTCAAAATGCAATCTGAGAACTATCCATAATAAATAAATAAATAAATAAATAAATAAATAAATGAAATCAGCCACTGTGTTAGTCACCAAGTGAAATGCATAAGAGTTTTTGTAGCACAGTCATTGGAAAAAATGTAGTAAGAGGAAGAAAAGAAATAGCAATGAGTTCTTTTTACACATGTGAATGAGTTGGTATCACTTCATAGATCAGTTAGTACAACTCTGTGCCACTTGTCTAACTGGCAGTTAACAGGTTCAGCATGACTTGTGATACATTCATTGCAATTGGCCTGCCACCTTTTTCATGAGTTGAGGCAAAAATCAACTAAGCATTCAATATATACTTCTTATACAGTCTGATGCTCCCTCGTGCTTCAGTGCTCTGCCTGGTGCCTTAAGGCCAAGTCACTTGATGACACCTCCCCAAAGACAAAAGAGGGGAAAAACAACAAAACAACAACAAAGAAAAAGAATAGCAACAAAAAACACCACTGGACTGGAGGGTTCCTTCTCCCATTCACCTTGAATTTAGCAGTGCAGAATAAGAGATAAGAGAATATCATCAAAATCAAATATTTTGCGTTTTTCTCCTCAGCAACTTTGCTTGCAGAAAGGCAACTTATTTTTAAGTTCAGATCTATGGCTCAGAGAACATGATTACAGCAGCACACTAGCCTAAAAACAACTTTGAGTGAGATACAGATTCCCTGAATTGGCAGCAGTGTTGATCACATTATGGTTCCTAGGAAGGGAATATAGCTATCAGCCTCTCCAAACTATTTTAACATGTAAACACTTCCTATCACAGCTAACAAAGCCTGGTACATAGGCATTCTTATCCCAGCATAAGATCATATCTGTTACACCAGTACTTTCAAAAACACTTTCAAAAGTCAGTTACTTTGCTCCAGTGTTTTCAGTTCTATGACAGCGTGCAATATTTTGTGTCTATCCTATACCACAGATAGCAGGTTTCCTAAAGAAGTTGCAACAGCTCCATCCTCAAAAGTATTGTCTGTTCAGCCATTTTCACACCACAGTTGAAATAAGAAATGAAGACAGAAGTAGGGATAGAAAAGGTTGTTGAACATAGCTTTGGGGCATGGGGATTTTCAGACCCGTCAAAATCTTTCAAGCAAATCTTTCTTTACAATCACAATAACTGAGCACTTCTACCCAGAAATAACTAAGAAGAATAGTAAACACAGACCTCCCTAACGGATGAGACTTTTTTGCCACACAAACTGTGAAAGTATCAATTTCATCACAGTTGTCAACACTGACTCCAACTCCAATTTAAGAATCCTAATAAATGGCACCTTCAGATCTTGAAAATAAGCAAGACATGCTGGAATACATCCAGGCACCTCTCAGCCTTAGTTTAAGGATGACTTGGTATACAGAGGAGTAGTGAAAGATAATTCTATTGGACACAAAGTGTAAATAACACGCTATGTTAACTTGTACTGTAATACTTCATAAGAGATTTGCAAAATCAGCAACTGCATTTTAGAGATCTAATCACTGTAAGAGAAGATGAAGAGGAAAGAAATAGTATGCAATGCATAGGAGACTATGAAGAACTGGATGGAAAATCTGTTCCCGTAGAGAAAAAGCTTGAAGGTTGGAATGTTACACAATCACAGAATTGTAAGAGTTGGACCAGTCCTCTGGAGATCATCTAGTCCAATGCCCATGATAAATTAGGTTCCCTACAGTGGGTCACACAGGAAAGTGTTCAGGTGGGCCTTAACCCAGAGGAAGCTTCACATCCTCCCTGGGCACCCTGTCCAGAGCTCTGTCACCCTCATAATAAAGAAGTTCTTCCACAAGTTTGAATACAGGAACTTCCTGTGTTCTAGCTTTTGCCTATTGCCACTTATTCTGTTCCTGAACACCTCTGAAAAGAGCTTGACCCCCAAATTCATTTAGAACAAAATGATAGTGGAACAAAATCAAAGAAGAATGATCTCTAAAGTTTAAATTGTAAAAGGCATAAAGCTCAGGCAGCAATGGAGAGCACTACAAGAGCATCCTGAAATCGTATCAGTGGTGACACCTTCAAAGGACAGTATAATACAAGCACACAAAACAAATGGCAAATGCAACAAACAAACTTGTGATTTCTGGATACTCCTGATAGAAGCAAATGCACTGAAAGAAGCTGGATCAAGCTCTTTCTGGAGAAGAATAAATACTTACATGAGCAGCTATGACTATAAAAGTAAAATGTTGTATCTATCTATAACTTAAGAGAGGGCAGTCAACACAAGACAGAAAATGGAAATTAAAACTATTTTCTGTATTTATGTGGCATTCATAACTGAATAAGGTACAATCAGCGCAAGAAATACACTTCAATCTCATGATACATACAAAAGCAGTGCAATTTACACATTTAAAAATCTGTCAACATAATAATCTTTTTTTATTATTATTTTAAAGTTTAAAATCACTTCAAGCATATTTAAGAGAGTACATTTTAAGCATAGTTGAAATGAATGCCAATAATATATAACTTCAAGTAATGTAATTTGAAATGCACTTCAGAAAATTATATTTATCGACTACTTTGATTTTATTTATTGTAGAAATTTTGCATACTATTTTACTATTCAAATTATTTTTCTAGAGGGAAAATAAAAATATTGAGACACTGGTAGGACCGTTGAAATTAAAGAAAAATGATCTGTGAATGTTACATTTCTTTTAAATAGTATTCATATGTGCAAATGCATGAACTGTGTTTGTATTCATTGCATATTCGTATTAATTGAACATCGCAGAAATAAACAAAAAGTATTAAGGATGTCTTCAAGGCAGAGGTATTTCAGAAGAAAAAGCAGAGATAACAAATATAAAATTGATATAAATAACACATAATAATACAGAACCAAAGAAGCACGAGGTGATTGATAAATATCCTGCTATATATATATATATACACACCAGAGTTATTTCTTTCAGCACTGGATTCAAAGAAAGCAAAGCAAAACATGCATTTATTTAATTGCAGAAATGTATTCCAAAGACAGGAAGTATTAGGTTGCATAATGCTCAACACATAAAAAAGAGACAGGAACAGCTAATGCCTAGAACAGCTGGTTTTGCTGGAAGGGAAAAGCCCAGGCCTTAGGATTAATCAGTCTGCGTGAAATCAAAAAAAGATGCATACGGTACACAGAATATGAGAGCATTCAAAGCCTGCTCTTTTTTGCTGTTTCTAAAAATAACTTTAAAATTAGTTAAATTATCAGTAGAACATAGATAATTAAAACCTTTATAATAATCAGTTTTCCCATATAGGGATGATGTACAATTTGATTTAAACTACGGGTATATTTGAAGATAAGAGCACATAATCATTCTCTGTTACTGAAAGTATCTTTTACCTCCAAATTTCTGATGTATGCATGAATACTTGAATTACAGGATTTATCATACTATAGCCTAAAGCACGTATGACAGACTGAGCTTAAATCCTTCCACTTTAAAAATTAAAAATGTTTTTGGCAAATTTATTGCCTCTACGTTGATACAGAAAACAAAAATAATACAGTTTGATTTTAAAATTCCTCATTTAATTTGATGAATAGTACTTAAAACATTGTCATATTTTTAAATGTTTCTTATTTACTTTTCATCCTAACTTCAGAAAAAAAAAAAAAGAACTTCAAACATTGAATATGGAACTCCTATGCCTTATCAAGGCACAAATTTCAATTCTAAAAAAAATTTCAGAGCTGTTTTACATGTTCACATTGCCTTTCCATTTGCAATTCACCCATGTTTTAACAATCTGGTCAGAGTGATTTATTTTTCTCTATTTTTAAAATGTTGATTGATATAAAATATGCATGGCAATATTTTTATAGAAGACTCAGTGAATCTAAAGTGGAGATCAAAGATGTGAAGATGTTCGGCTTTGAGTCTTAAAAGAAAATAAGAACTGTGATAAGCGAAATACGAAGTTCAGCAATAAAATACTATGATTGCCTTGCTATTAGAACTCATTATCAGAATGGTAATAACAAGATGATGGCAGATATTAACAGAAATATGTGTATTAAAACCACTGAATTGATTGCAGAATCAATTAGCTAACTATATAACAAAAGCCTCTAAGAAATGGAGTACCTGTAAACACACAAAGTGGAAGAATTTTGTTGCAATTCCCTACAAAACATTGTAAGCTGTTCTCTACTCTTAACATGGAAATTTATTTTTAAGCATAGATTGACAAAATGGAATGTTGGTTATTCTCTGTACCATGATTTACTTGCAGAAAAGCTTAACTTAGGTTTCCTTACTCCATCACATCATCACAAGAGACTAACTTCTGTTGGAGAAAACATTATGCAAGCAACCTGGAAAACACATAAATCACTGTGCTTGGACATCTAATTAAATTTCAGTAAATTTAATTAACTTAAGTGACAGTAATCCATGCAATAGGCTTGGTCCTATAAAAGCTAGTACGAATATCACTAAAAATCTCCTGGAACAAAAGTGAATACTGAATAGTTTGTGTTACTTGTAGAAAATACCAATCCATGAGAATCACAGAATCACAGAATTGTAGGGAGCTGGAGGTCATCAAGTCCAATCCTCCTGCTAAAGCAGGTTCTCTAAAGTAGGTCTCACAGGAGAACATATGGAAAACAGCAAAAAATAAGTTTGAACCTGGAGTTTTTGGCTCCATAGGACGTACAGTGAAAACCAAGTTCTTTCAAGTTCTGGGCCTAATCCAGAAACAAATGCAAAGGATAGTATGTATGTATACATACATATATATACACACACACAATTTCAGAAGTTAAATCCAATCACTCTCTTCATCATGCCACATTTCAAAGGGCTTTGGATTTCAGAGTTTATTTATACATTTTTGCTAGAGTAATAATAATAATCCACATATACTTGGTTGCATTAGAGCACAACATTTTAGGTTGTAAAAGCTTTCAGGAAAATACAGGCACAAACACTGTTCTATTGATTTGTTTAGAATAAAGAGTTAACAAAAATGAGCAGGGGAGCAAAGATTTTCAAATTCAAGGAATAGCACTTTCCATAAATAATCAATCAAAATTGTCAATTTCCTCTTACACACAACTCATAACACCCTTGCAATCATACAGTCAGTTTTCCATTCTCAAGACAATTAGAAAAAAAAGTTTAAAAATTATATATATATATACATCATTCTAATATATTATTAAAAGCTACATTATACATTATATGAAAAGAGTTCTATCACACATTGAATGATGTGTAATAGCTTCATAGAACAAATCATTTAGCTTAGTATACAAGTTAGAAAATAGGAAAAGTTTGTGGTTTTTTTTGAAGAGAATTTTTGAAGCAGCAAAAGTAAAATGATGAAAAAGCCTATGTTAAAATGTTCTTCTCTGGATAAAAGTTCTCTTTTTACTGCAGACAGATTTTTGTATTTATGCTTGTTGATTTTTGTTTTTATTTTGTTTTAGTTCTTAGCTGTAACAACAGCAAGTATGGAAGAATCTATAAAAAACAAGCAGACAATATTTTAGATCTATCTTCTTTATTCCTCTTTCTTATTCTCACTATCCTATTACATTTTAAATAAATATTGATGCACTTCCTTACACTACTGGAAATTAATTTGATTTAAAGCTGAAATGTGATACAAAGTTAATAATGCCTGTCAATGAAAAACTTCAATGGTCCACTTCATGTCCCAGTCTTTATGTGGGAGAGGCAATTTAATTAATTTCCCAGCTATTTAGAAGCTGAAAGGTACAGTTTAAGTCAGAACATATTTGAATATCTTCTGAAATGATTAGCAAGAAAAGCTTCCTAATACCCTAGTGGCTATTCCAAGATAAATTCACTTGTACCTCTGTAACTACAGGAGTTTCTGATGACTCTATGTCAAGATTTAAAATGAATTTATGAAGGGAATATTTATGTACTATCCGTTCTATAAAGGATATAGAATTACTGCCTCAATGACTCTTTTGATTAAAAAGCACTGATCTAGATACAAGTTATTCCAAAGTCAGGAACTTTCTTCAAACAAAGCCATGTGTTTGGAAGGAGATAAAGAACTTGCAATTAATGACAACCACTGCTCCCAAATTAAATGAAGACAAAATAATATACATCTAACACGCGTTCTAGAAAACAGTAAGGTTACATGATTATTGAAGCTCAGTCTCCCACCTAAACATACTATATGAATTTAGTTTCAGTGTTCAAATATAGCACATTTGGAAGGTAGCTATCAAAGGAAATCAGGACATATTTTCTTTACCATTTTCCAGAGAAAGCTTTTTAAACATAATGCATTCTCTAGATCACCTCTATTCCCCGGAGACTTAATTTCCATGTATTATAATGTATCAAAAACATCATTGAATTTGCAGTTGAATCAGCAAAAGCTTCTTCCATTAATCACAGTGCAAAGTGTTAAATATTTGCTTTTATACAGGAAACTTCCACCACTCCTCAAAGTACAACAGAATGTAAATTGGTGCTATTAAAGTTTCTGCTTGAGGTGTTGTCTGTGATTCAAAAATGTATTACATTTTAGAAAATTATATTATTTATGTAACATCTTCTGGTGGCCATTTCATGTCTCCTGTCAAACTGGAATTTAAATGAAGCTCCAGTAAAACTCATTCAAAAAATTTCAGATAAATAGACAATTCACGTTCTAATGGGAATTTCAGATATATTTGAGACTAAAATGAAAAGCAACTATAAGCTAAACCAAAGCAGCACACATTTTTGAATGACTGCATCTACATGCTTGAAGTCATTAACCACTAAAACTTAATTCTTTTTCTGCTTCCCCTTGGTCCTTTCTAGAAGCTCAAGCAGAAACCTATATCAAGCAAGAAAACACCCATCTTAGACCTCCACATCATTTAGGTCTGTTTCCTGCATACAGAAAAGAATATCAAACCAAATCATCTCTTTTCTCACCTTGCTAGAGTTCATACACACTTGTGACAAAATTTTATCCTCCCTAAATCTAAAACAGATGTTCCACCTTGTATGAAAAAAAGAAACTAAGTACTTTCAATAATCTCAAAATGTATGTATTTTTCATGAATCAAGTTCATTGTCACACCTTTATTTTCAATATGTTTCATTTCTTAGCTGCAGCTGAAACTTTTCTATTTTAGTTCAGCTATCTTCTGTACATTGAAGGCGAATGAGGTAAACGTATACATGCTGTTTCATTTTCAATCTTACAAGAGATGTTCAGCTTGCCAAATATGTGACAGAGATAAGATGCAAGTTCGTAAAATTTTGTCTGATTTAGAGGAGTTGAAACCATCTATAACAGATCATGTACTCAGCTTACTCAGAAGTAAAACATAACTTTAGAATACTTATAAGAAAAACTATTGCAGGTACAGATCCTTTGCAGGCTACTGTGGATGCAAATCCACTTACTAACTAAAATTTCAATCTATCTGCTGCATTACTTTTATTTATACAACATAAAGCATTAGCTATTCTAAAACTTTATGAAGCAGTAACTTTTCATGATCTTTTACTTGCAAGATCATTTTATTAATTTTCAATGATAAAAGTGCTACTAAAGTAAATGTTCTTATGGATTAATTTGGAGAACTCATGAATTCTGGGTTCAACTGGTAGCTTTCTTTCTCTTTCTTCACACGTGAAACAGAACAGTGACACTATCTAAAAGGAAAAAAAATGAACACTTGAAATTTCACTTTTCTGTAAAACTGTTTTATTCAACTATAACAAGAGCTCACTGCAAATACTTTAACAAGTACTTTTTTCCACTGAAGATTTCAAACCTCTTTTGTTATATTTTTTTTCTCCATATTGACCTGATTTGCTGACAAAATCAAAACCAGCGACAGACATTTACCTCATTCTCCTTTGATGTACAGAAGATAGCTGAACTAAAATAGAAAAGTTTCGGCTGCAGCTAAGAAAAATCATGAAGTCTTTAAGAGTTGTGTTACCATGCATCAGTGACAAAGTATCGAAGTGCTAGGAACAGGAGGGAGAGAGATAAGCAATATATATTGAGCATATGAAAAGCACTTCTCCTTTACCATCAGCAGCTTCTGATGTGATTTTATGCTCTGCAAGAAAAAGGTGCCTTTCAAATCCTTAGGGAGTTTCAGGGTGCACTTTCTGCTTATCTAAAAGGGCATCAGAAAAACATTTTAATAGTCCTTACATTGGTGAATGAAAGCAGTGAATCACTTCTCCAGATGAATTCTGGACCTATTTGGCATGTGGGATGTAGTGCTCCTCTCAGGCCAGATGAACCAGGCATCTGCCTGTGGATGAAACCACCACCAAGAGGCCTCATCTCCACCCACAGAAGCCTATTATCTCCTAGATTAAGAATTCAACGAGATAGAACAGATGACTTTGAACTCCAAGAAGAATTAAACCTCAGCTCTTCATACCCCATATGAGTGTTGCTGCCACCAGGATCAAAGGCCTTTCTCTGTCATGTTGCCATGTTCACTAAACATGAAAATCTTAGGGACACGTAGCAGGCTAGCTCAAAGCACAGCTCCTCAGTCATGTCTCTATACCACTGTTTATATCTCCTCAAGAAATTTATATTCAAAGGTGAGCATTCAAACACATAGCAATACTAACATAGATATTAACATTTGTTTAAGAAATGCTGTTCCTGGGTACAGGATCCTGGATACCTGGATCCTGAATCCAGGATAGGATTCAAACAACAGCATAACACAAGACTTTAAACAGCTGGAGAACAGAAAGCTGGCAAAACCAGGATTGACGACAATTTCAGGTTTAGCTCTAATGCCCTGTATTCCTTTTCCTCTGTAGAAACATTAGCAAATCTCAGGTATGCAGTATAGAGCAGAAGCAAAATTCATGACAACACCAATGAAACCATTGATCATACCAAGCAATCATCGCATTCCACATTTACATTTAATTTATACAAACTCTGTCTATAAAAATTACCCAGTAGTGAAAGATTTACATGACAAATGAAGACAGCATCCTCACAGAAAGCCAGTACAATATCACACGAAGCTGGCATGCAAAAAGACACATTTTTCCAGCTCAGAAGAACAATGCCAGGTTCAAAATGAAATAGAACAAATACCAAGACTATGCTGGTGCATCAAGCCTGCAGCCAAAATAAAATTTACATTGCCTTTGATCATAATTACTATATTTGAATCAAACAGATCCTGCCCATATGCGCATTACCTTATGTGCAATCAGACTACTTTAACTTTATAGAAGTCTCAAATATTTTAGTTTCTTGAATATGAATTATTTTAGGCACACACATTATCATGAGAAACAAGCATACAGAGATTCCTTAGGGATATACTTCAAGTTTTACTTAAAGCGTGCTACCCAGTTTGTGTGTCCAGACAAAATCAAATCAGGACCAACTAGGCTAGAGTTGAGAAACAGGATTTTTCTTAGGTGGTTGAAGTATGATTGATTGGCAACACTTTTTTTCTCACAGATATGAAAACATTTTACTCCTTAAGGCCAGTTAGATTACAGCCAAATAGATCCAATATCAACAGTTGAGAAGTTAATAACATATTCTAGAGAAGGTCCATTTGACCATATGCTCTGTTGACAGTCATCCTTGTTTTCACTATCCAACCTTATTTTTACTAAAAATGACACAAAACTTGAAGCCCTGAGAAAAAGATGGCAGAAATCATACACAGCCTATTGGTTCTGACAGGGAAACATTATACCTGCCAAGAGATGTCTAGCTTTCTTATGCTGGATGCTGAAAGGAAAAAGAAATATAGGGCTACTATTGAATAAAGTAATTCAAAATGAAAATTAAAAAATAATAAATAAATAAATAAATAAAGTCTACGTTACATTCATTCCCAGGAGCTTCTTCTCAGGAAGAAAAAGCATTCTAGCTTAGGAGAGACCTGCTAAAATATTTAATCAGTAGGCAGGACTGCACTTATCAGATAGGAAAGATAAGTTCCACTAAAGAAATGTGTAAGCTCTTGCTAATGTAGTAGAAGAGACAATAAACATAGTTATTAGTTGCAAGATGAAATGGTTGTTATGATTTAAGGCTTGCTATCTGACACAGAGCAGCAATGAAGAATGTCACGCTACACACAAAAAATAAAATTACTATGGAATACAGACTCTGGATCATTGCCAGTCTTCTAAAGTTGAGATGTATTAACTCTGATTGGATCTGGCTGGACAGGGAGTGCTTACTACTCCTATTACTTTTTATTGCTTTCCCATTGTGCCACCATAATAATAAATATCTTGTACTACCCAAAACAAGCTATGAATATGATAGTTTTCCCACTGAATAAATTTTCCAGTGCCCAGATTAAAGAAGTATTTACGTGCACAAGTGGAGAAAACTGTTTCTCAGATAATAGCTCACTATAAACCTCTCATAATTGCTTAACTGAGTCATATGTGGCTATTTTCACTGAAGTACCAGAAAGACGACTAACTGCTGTACCAATCCAGAAGCATCATAAACTTGACTGACTACAGTGAGTCAAGGATTCTCCTCTACTCAAACACATTTGCAGTTTGCATGGTGCCTATGTGTCTCTGACCACAGTGGAGCCAAGTTCAGTACAAATCCTGTATGACATACATGAAAAGTCAGCAGCATTTTCAGCATAAAGGACAGCTTTTGTTCAGAAACAGTGAAGGGAAAACTGATGCTGACACTCATTTGTTAATAATAGAATGTAAATTAGGAAGTAAATGGAGAAAAGATAGCAACAAAATTTGAATTAGAGACACAAACCTAGAATCTCTTCCCAGAAGATTTTACCTAAAACATTGAAGCAATAATAGCCATGGTATACACCATAAATAGTCATATTATAATCTTTTTTATAACAGCCTAGGAACTGGGACATTTGTCCATAATTAAAAATCAGCTTTTAAAACCTCGACAAGTGATCTAACCACTACATTTGTTGCGTTCATTCTATTCTTTTTGAAGCTGTGCAGCTATAGAATCAAATTTCCAAGATTCATGAGATAAGAAAGATAAAAAATAAAGGAAATATTCTGTTAACTCTTAATCAGTGACTTGATATAGTAAAATGCAGACAGTGCCTAGTCTACCTTTTCATGAACTTGTCTGCAAAGTTACAAGACACATCATAGAAAAGCCACAGTTCTGGAAATAACATATCTATATCTTATGATCACTCTTCAGTGTCACGGAACAAAAAGAGATATGAATTTATTCAGAAATTCTTTACCTTTGGAAAATATGCCATATAGTATGACCTGGGCTGAGTAAATGTAAAAACAAACAACAAAAAAATCCTAAATGTTGATTGCTAGTGACAGTGTTGGTATTTGCTTAGATGAAACATTTGGATTCATTCAGTTTTACTGTGAAAAGTGCAGCAGAATAAAGAAGCTCACAAATGTGAGAAGAAAGAGTTCAGTAGAATATCCTGTCTAATAATTGCTTTACTCAAAGTGCACACTGAATAACATACATATAGCATCATCATACTTGTGATGCTGCATTCCCTTCTTTTAAGGGTAAAAGAGGAGTCTTATGTTTGGTTTGAACATTTTTGATTAAATATTTCTTCTTCGGTTGTCACGTGTTCATTGAGTCACTCTTAGTCACGTTCACCTTAAATGTAAGGCTTTCTCAAAGTAAAAAGCCTTGCAGAATACTCTACACATATTTACAATGCTTAGTAATGTGTCAGGTTGCCTAAACCTTTCTGAAATGTTGTACATAGCCAAGCCCCGTCCTCCCCACATTTCTCAGTAAGGATCCTGATCCCCAACTACATACTCTTGCAAGAGTTGGTTAAAGGCTGAGCCTCCCTGGGATAACAACAATACCAGCCCCTGTCGCTGCCTTGTCCGGAAGCAATTCTGACTTCCAGTGGCAGCACTGAGGTGCCCACAGTATGTGTTCTTCAGACATTTATTTAGTCTGTACCTAATGGAGCTGGGCAATCATTAAAACAAAATGATAGCCTGTGAGTAGAAGAAAGGGCTGCTTCTATTTAAATTTGTCCCATGGGAACAGAATACTAATGTCATCTGTTTGCAGCAAGTAATTCATGAATGTGCTGTCAAAAATACAAACAATCTGAGCAAACACAAGCAACAAACTAATCAAAATCATGACCTATTTATAAGTTGATTATAATAAGAAAAACTGACTACAAATAAGTGGTGGGTAATTTGTTCTCACATATAAGTTGCTGTCAATGAATAATTTAACCAGTTCTAGTTACAGTCTTCTACTTATTAAGAAACCTCCTTACATCTTACTGGAGCTGGCAGAATGATAGATTTCTACAGAGTGAAAAAGTCAAGGGAAATCAGTACTCCTGAAAATCTATAACGTGAGGTTTGATTCTATAGAGCCCTGACAGTATCATTTGTACCCTAGACTTCCAGCATGGTCATTCCAACGTGGTAACATTTAAAGCCACTTTGCCCAGTATAGCTGACACAATACACAAGGCAGAAGTAAATCAATTTTTCTGTGTTTAAATTACCTAATAAAACAGCTATGCTTTACACTATCCTTCTTTCTTTTTATTCTATGTGGAAAATAATATAAATATTCTGGGAAGACCACATTATAAGTGTTCTTGTTAATAACATCTGCATAAATCCCACCCTGAACGTTATCAGACTCAAAGCCATAAAAATGCAGTATTTTTTCAACCTTTGCAGTAAAATGCTTCCTGGAAAGATTAATAACACAAACAAGGTATTAATTCAGGTATGGTTTTCCTTCATCAATATTAACATTCATTGTAAAAGGAGCATATAATAAGGTTATTTATTTGATGATTTACTGCTCAATTTCTTAAATAGTGTTCAAGATCATTGTGTTACACAGTTATGAGTGGTGTCTTCCAAGATGCACCATTTCTAGATGGAAGAGAAACTGATGGCTGTCTACATTTCAATCCTCCTAAAATGATAATGCAAAAGGCCAGATAGGTAAGTTACAGAGAAGTAGTTTTGGAAATGTTGCAATGGAGCTTTACAACTGGGTAAAAGCATATCATGTCATTGTCAAGGAAAGTCAGAAGAAACACAGTAACTGTGTTTTTTATTACAACAGATGAGAAGGAGTTTTAATACTCTCTGATTATTGCCTGCTGCAGTGCATATGCCCCATTATCCATCTGCACTCTGATTTCTCCTGCTGCTCTGTTTTCAAACTAGAAAGTATTAATATATACAAATAGCCCACTACACTTTCACACTTGAATTGTGACTCAAATTACAACTACTTGATCATCATTATTATTGCATTTATACTGTAGTTTCTAGGCTAAAAAGATGCTTCTCAAACTGAGAGAAAATGTCTATAGCTTCTTTCTACAAAAACTATCTGCAGATTACTTCTCAATCTCAATACACCTGAAATAAAACACTCAAAAACACCACCAATTGGAAAAAAATTAAGCTCTGTTGCTCTCTTCACCATGTCTGAAATGTATATAAGCATATATCTTTGCTTGCAATTTTAAGGTTCATAGCTTCACACTTACCACATACATTATGACATAGTGCACACTAAATATGAAAGCATACTTTGATCAGAACCTGTAGTCCGCCAGGAAAATTACAATACTTCATGCAAAAATTTTAAGCAAAACTACACACATATTGAGTCATGGAATGGGATGTTCCCTAACAGATTATGTGATGCATTTCAATAAATAAATAAATAAATAAATAAATAAAGTATTGTAAGCAGGAGAATCAAATCTTGCAGCAGGTAAGACACACCAAAGAAATACAAATTGTTTTGACAGCATTTCCAAAATGAGCATTGTTAATTATTTCATGAGATAAGGACTAATTTCTGTTAAATCTACAACATCAGCAAGGGCTACAACAAAAAAAATGTTACATTTGTGTAGATTTACTACCTGCTATTCCCCCACTGAACACAAAATGAAATATCCATCTGCATTTTCGAAAAAAAACTTTTGAAATTTCTTTACAAAAGGTCTCCACATTTTCAAAATTACTGCTGTATGTGGTTCACTAGAGTTGCTTTTGATCATTACTCTCTGCAGTGCTGTGTACAATTTGAGGTCTAAAGGGGGGTAAGAAACACCACCTTCCACAACTTCTTGTACAACTTATGTTCTATACTATCCCACTCATCTTTAAACTTCAAAATAACCCTGTCTTTATGGCATAAAAATTCAGGCTTAGTTCAGTGAACAGGCCATTCTTTAGAGATACGCAGTGCAGCCAACAGTAAACATTTCTTCAGGTTCCATTAGGTCTTTGTAAGGTCACCACGCCCTAATTTTATCAGTGCTAAAATATTAATTACTACAATCAAGATCCACCAATGGGCACATATGATTTCTGTACAGGATACAGATGGCACATCTTCTGCACACTGAGCAATGGACATTTTTCCACAGTTTTTTGATTTTTTTTTTTTTTTCCAGCAGTGCCAGTATGCTTTCTAAAGATTTTGCTCTCATTTCAGTACCCTGTTCGCTGAAAAATGCTTTGCAGACCTTTGTATTTTGGCAAAGATTTAGTCATGGGACACTTAGGCATGCAAATTGGCAAAAATAAAAGGGAGAAAGAAAAAGAAGGAAGAAAAGAGCCAAGCACACAAACTGATATACAGAATACCACTTTGCTTTAAGCTTTTTCCAATTAGGAAGGAAGCAAAGTTTTTTAAACTTAAATTGTTCTCAGAAAATTGATCATTCACTACACATATTGTACTTTTAGTCTGGTATTAGAGATGAGTCTTAGTTCAGAACTTCCCTTAGCACTATCCTTGACTTTCTTTTCTGAACCACTGGAAGATGTTCCAGGGGTTTCTGCCTGACTAAAGCTAGCAGCACTATGCTTGTTCTAAGCAAAAGAGAATGTGCAAGAATTGATCTATCCCTTCTTCCTCTGTTAGAAGTCAGTGCACCGGAAGATTAAGATATGTTTTCAAAGCAGTAAAATATATTTTTGATACCAGCAGTAGACATTAAATCCCAGCACATCAGAATCTCCAGCAGAATGATGACTTGGCAGAGGTTTAAGAAATGAGGACTGTTGACACAGCAGATTAAAGCATTTGTATGCTTACTCACAGTTTCTTCTCTTGCAATATTATCCCTGTTATCCCTATTTAAGGCTTAATGAAACTAGATTACACTGTTAATACTGTCAAGGTTATTATCCTCTGTAATATTTGTATTCTGATAACAAGGTGGATAGAAAGGTGAACATGAGATGGGGGAAGAAAGAATTTTCTCTTAACTAGTGCCCATCTGATTCAAAGAGTGAGATTTTTGCATTGATTAACAATGACAGCAGAATGTTCATTTGTATTCATACCAATCTATATGTTTACCTTTCCACTGAATCAGCTTTTTGAATTTTAAGAGACAATTTTGTAAGAATGTTGTGATGAATTACAATTACAGAAGTTATGCAGAATACATCTCACATAGGACGGGTTGGATTCATCCTGCCTTATGCCAGTAGGTATAAACTCCCTGTCGCCAGTATCCCGGTGTTGAATGAATTTCCCTTTTGGCACCAAGTAGTGCAATTTAGCCCCAAAAATTCGACACCATGGTATGTGAAAAAGAACAATTCAGGTTGGAAGGGATAGCATGAGACTTCAGTCCAACCTCCTAGTCAAAGAAGAGCTAGTTATAAAAAGAACTGTTTTGCTGCATGGTCTTGAAAACCTACCAAAATCAAGGCCTTGCACCTCTGCTGTGGCAGCCCCACAATTAATACAAGCTGAGGATTGAGCCCTGCCAGAAAGAACTTGAGAGTACTGGTAGCTGGCAAACAGGACATGAGCCAACAGTGTTCCCTTGCAGATCAGAAAGCCAAGTGTATCCTGGGCTGCATCAAATGAAGCATGGCCAGCGGGATGAGGGTAGTGATCCTACCCCTCTACTCCGCACTGGTGATGCCTAACCTGGAGTACTGCATCCAGATGTGGAGTCCTCAGTAAAGGAGAGACCTGGACCTGTTAGAGAGTGTCCAAAGGAGGGCCACAGTAATAATCCAAGGGATGAGACGCCTACCCTACAAGGACAGGCTGAGGGAGCTGGGGCTGTCCAGAGAAGAGAAGGCTCTGGAGTGACCCGATAGCAGACTCTCAGTATCTATAGGGAGGTTATAGGGAAGAAGGGGAAAGGGTCTTGAGTAGGGTCTACTGTGATAGGAGAAGAGGAAATGGTTTCAAACTAAAAGAAAGAAGATTGAGATTGGCTAAGATTTTTACAGTGAGGGTGGTGAGACACTGGAATAGCTGCCCAGAGATGTGCAGAATGCCCTGCCCCAGGAAACATTTGAGGTCTAGCTGGGGGGGCACTGAGCAACTTGATCTAGCTATACTGTCCTTGTTCATTGCAGGGAAGATGATGTAGATGAAGTGAGTATTAATACTCACTGGAAAATAAAGCTTAATTCCCATGCTTAATTGAGGGGGCACACAGAAGGAATATGAACACAAATCACTGCCACTGGGTGAATTCAAAATGAAACAGAATTCACTCTGTCAATAAAACTTTCATAACATTATATAGTTAGTAGGATTCTTCATCTTACAGTTTCTGATATTCATACAACATACGCTTTCTGATTACATCAAAGCATGTACTAAAGATTCAGCTGCCAGAGTATTCTATTTCCATGACTGACTGAAAACACTGGAACAGAGAAGAACGAAACTGCAGGGCATGTATACATAACAAGGAACATACAAGCACTGTCTTCTTAGCAGAAGCAAAGATGCATTAAAAAAACCTAGAAGTTGTATTGAACACAATTTATTAATGAACCATGAAACTTGAAATTTTAGATCCTCACTTACTGAGAAAGACATAGAAGAAAACACATTGAGGAAATCTGAAAACTGAAGTCCAACAGAATTATGACAAATTATTTCACACTCAACGTTGCCATTATAATGTAAATATCCTACAATGCACTGATAAATATAAAACCAATTAAGTACATGTTTCCGTAATTCTGTTTCTGTCAGGAGACTGCTAAAAGTGGACAAAGAGGATTTAGAAGAAACATGATTTCACTTAAAATGCTATGCTTTACCAACCAGCAAGTTGTTTTGACTACAACTGGACAAATCCAAACAAAGTTTTAACCTATTAAAAGCTTTCATATTACTGCCCAACTTTCGCAGAATGAAGTGTAAAAACTCCACCTATTAGGGTAATTAGACAAGAAATACTGCCTCATCAAAATGAGACAAATTATTCTAAAATTTCTTAAGTTTAAAAAGATGCAATCACCTCTGAAAAGCATGGTATCTTGTTCAGGGGAAAATTAAATCATATATTGAACACAATGCAAATTTTTCTTAGGCTCTTGATAAGTTACAAGTTACAGATATACAATTTTCATCAGTAAGTCACGATTTAAGTGATTCAAATGATTGATCCAGTTTCTATTGAACTGATGACAAATTTGAAATTGACTTCATTGATTGCAGGATCAAATAATTTGCTGCTTGCAACCTTTTTTCTCCTGTTGATTAACTGAGTCCTTCTTTAAATTTTCCATATTTAGTGCCTACTCACTACAAAATAAAAAATGCACACTAGCATTCCTTATAAGAGCTGTCCCCTACTAAATATGTGAGAAGTTTTTTGTCATGAGGCTGTAAACATGTTGTTTTAATCTAATATTTCCAGCTCAGGGACATACTTGCTCGGCAAAAACAGTTTAACACCTTCAGTGTTTTTCAGAAGCTTAAATGAATTTTTGAATCTAGAAAGCAATACTTCTAACTAAGACAATTTTAGATGGAAGACTATTTTTCTTTCATTGCTAGAGTTTAGATGAGTTATCTATAAATGGAAAACAATAACACAGAGTGCAGAAATGCTTAGGAATGGATGACTTAAATGTCAACGAAAAGGAAAGATAATAAAATATTTTTGAGCAGAAGAGTCAGAAATAGCAATAGCAGTAATTGCATTTGCTATTTGAGTTCCTTCTACCTCAGAGGATTTTAAAACAACATATGAAGCTTGAGTGAGAATGTACCCTGAACTACATACAAAGGATGAAAAAAGAAACTTGTAAATTAATGTTTGTGGAATTTCCAGCCATTCATTTTCTTGATAGCATGTAGACTTTGTGCCTTCAAAGGAGAATAGGAAACACAGACCAACATCTGAGTTCAAAATACAATATAAAGAAAGATGCTGCAAACTGCTGGACTCTTCTTCTCATAAAATATAGAAGGCAGAGTTAATGCTGCCAAAAAAAAAACCCCAAACACACACAGACACACACACACACACACACACACAAAACAAAACAAAACAAACTCCAACAAGGTGGCGGTTCAAGGTGCTATATATATTCCGAAACTGATTCGCAAACCATTAAAACTTCAGAGACCTCAAACTTCTGCAGTTGTTACAGCAACACAAAGTTCATACCTGTGGCAAGATAAATGATATGGAAGAGCATGTCCTTGCCCTGCACAACATCCACAACCACATGAGAAAATCGGCTGTTGTCTTCCATGAAGTACGGAATAGGAATAACTGGTTGGACAACCTCATGCATTAAGAAGAATTTTTGAGCATCCTGAAGATTTCTCTCAGTCAGGTTCACATACAAACCCTGGTCCATGGTGCCACACTGAAAACACAAAATAATATTACCATATGCCTCAACAGAACCAAAAGTTTTACTCTCTGAATTACAGCACAAGAACATAAACTGTGTATCATAGATATATTTTGTAATTCCACATTAAGGTCATTTTCTAGTGCTGATCAATGTCCACACAATGGCTGAGGAAGCTCCACTTTCCTAAGACAGTACTAAGAGTACTCCCTAAATCCAAATAAGATGAAAGGGCATCAGAATGATCACAGGTGGGCTATAGTAATATTTGGCTCTAACTTACATTCACAGAGAAAGAAAGAGGAAAGCTGTCATCAAAATTTTCAGACTATTTTTCTTCAGAATTTACACAGACAGTGCTAAAGGCATTACAAATTTTCATATGAAATCCCATGGCCTACCACAGGCAGTCTGACAGAAATCCCAAGCCACAGCTTTATGTACAGTTCTATAAACTTCTTCAGACTCTGTGTGAATTTAGCCAAGAACGGACCATGCAGAGCTCTCACTATAAATCAAACTACAAATGCTATCCATTGCCAAGATAATTTTGCTTTGAAATGTATCAAGTATATCAGGAAACTGTACTAATTTTTGAGTGCAGAAAGTCCAAGCATAAATAAGCAAAACAAAATAAGCAGTGATTGATTTTAATATCTTTCTGTTTAGGTCTTCAGCTAAATAAGGACAGGAGATAGATGCTCAGCCCATGTGAGTATGCAAACATTTCCACATTTATTTAAATATTATTGCATCAGAGAAGTAAAACATTACTTCATTACATTTATCAAACAGTAATGTGAAAGAGATACTCTAGTCACATCTTTTACTCTATTCTGCTATGTCATAAATGATACTATGAATTGCAGCATGAACTAAATAAAACTGTCTGCAAAATTCTACCAGTTATTTTTTTATCATTGACATGTTATCAATCTGAAATTAAGCAATCACTCTAAACACACAACCTTAAAAAAAAAAATAAAACAACTTCAATCAGTAATTCCTTAATGAGAGAACCTATGATGCTGCAAGACAAGACAATTAGCCAACAGGAAACAATTACTTTTTTTTTTTTTTTTTTTTTTTTTTTGCGCTTTGTGAGTACCCTGTATGTCAGGCCAGTGAAAAAAATTAAGCAATTGTGCCAAAGAAGAATTTCTCTGAATATATAAAGCTAGAAAGATTCCAGCTAGAATTTTCATATTATACTGTCCTTGGTCTTACAATGGACAATGTCCTGTGTAAAGAGAAAGCGAGCTCTGGAGAAAAACAGTGTTTTTAGGGACTGGGATTTCAGTGGTACTCCAATCTGGAAAATATTTGAATTAATATAACCCAGCCTTGCAAATACAATGTCTGATGTAACTGTCACTTCTCAGAAGTAGTCTTCCTTCTCAGTCACATGCTGTTGTCTCTTAATGCTGAGCAGCTGAATGCTATGAGGATAAATCAAATTCAGAGACTACACAAACAGAAATTCAAGTATTTTAACCATAACCACGCTACAAAAGAAAAGAACTCATTTTGGGAAAGGAAATCAGTGGTTCAGCCAATGTACATATCCACTCTCCATGCAATATGTATTCTAGAGTACTGTGAAGTCACAAAAATGGTTACATCTAGCTCTGTGCATTAGACTAGCTTCTGGTATATGTCAGCACTGTGCCTAGGGAGCCAGAAATCTGACAGAAAGTTCAATTGAATAAAAGATAGCACCAGTGAAAAAACAGAAGTTTGGCATCACGAATGATACCTAGAGATCAGTTAACATGAGTTGGCTTCAATACTGAGTTTTAAAAGGCCACATTACAGCTCTTAAAAGTAGCGCTGGCCTGCAAAACTGTTCCGTGAGATCTGATACAACCACTGCTGCTCTTCTTGTAAATTTGATAAGGAAAGTACTAGCCATATTAAAATCAGCCAGACTACCCAAGAAAGGAATTTCAGCACCTCTATGCCTGGACTGGGAGCGAGAGATGAGCACTGGCAGTACTGTACAGTCTCAGACTGTTTTTAACATCAACATTAGACAGTCAGCTTCTTTTGCGTGTATCATTCTGTATGGGATGCACCCACAATAATTACTAATGCATTAGTAAAGGTTTTGAAGGTAGAGATGAATGACTTGTACTGGAGTCGCACTTGGAAAGAAGGTAAGATGCTTACAAACAAGCCTTTCTTCAAGATTCCTCTTCCAAAAGTTCAGCCTTACTTAGACCCTCTTACAGTCAGTACTATGACAACATAAATATTTCTGCAAAATGCCAAAAGTTATGAACAGATATAGCCTGCTTCTGCAATATGACTTAATTAAATGGTGTTTTGCCACTTGACAATAACACCAAATTCAAAGTAACAAGGCTCTGTCTTGTAATTCAGAGCAAATTTAGTGCCTTATTTTCTTTGTTTGCATAAATCAGGAAGTAGCTAAAACCACCTGCAGTCCCTGGTGGGTGGTTCTGTTTTATGCCTACAAAGATCTCATGGCTCTTAACAAGAAGGTGGGGAAGGTTGTTAAAGAAGCAGCGTTGAACTCCTGAAATCATAGATTGAGAATAGGGGAGGGGTCTACAGAGGAGCAGGCTATCCCCTGCAGCCCATGGCAACCACAGAGAGCAGAGCAGTGACCATGCAGGAGCGGAGCGGCAGAGATGAAGTGTTATGGAGTGACCACAGTCCCAATTGTCTGTTCCCTGTCGTGCTCAGGAGAAGAAGGTTGAAGAGGGTGGATGGGGAACAGTGGCTTTAATTTGCTTTCAGTTTCTCATGGCTCTTGTCTGTTAGTAGTTGGCATTAAAATACTCTCCCGATTCTGACTAGCCTGTGATGGTAATTGGTGAGTGATCTCCTTGTCCTTGTCTTAACCCATGAACTTTTCATCATCATACATTCCTCCCTCTGTTTCATTGAAGAAAGGGTGTGAGAGAGCAGCTGTGTGGTGCTAATTTACCTACCAGGGCTAAGTCGCAACAAATGGCTATGTGCTTACCATAAATATTCCATTATTTTTGTTAAAAATTTCCACTGATTGCCTCTCCTTGAACTAATTAGTTGTATACTGTCAGCCAACCACAGATCATTACAAGACCTGAGGCTGACAAGTTCAAATGAGGAAGACACCATTTCACAAACTTTTTTTACTCAAACTCCTCATGGGGAAATATGTAATACTGACTACTCCTCTTTTTTTCTTTCTTTCTTTTTTTTTTTATTCTGTCAAATAATGTTTCCTTTCCTGATTGTAATAGCACACACATACTGCAAAAGAAAATAGCAATCTGATTATATTTGAGATAGGAATTAATGTTGTCTTAACAGATAGCTGTGTTCTGATATGACAGAAGATTGAAGTTAAGCCTTTTTTTCCTCCCACTCTTCAAAGAACATCACTTTTCAACCCAAATTATTTTGTGAAAAGGCAAAATTAACAATGCTGAAATTGGGGGGAACTCTTAAGCTTTTTTCATTTTTTTAATTTATGTTTAGTTTAGACTCTTGCTGTAATGTACTGGAAAACTGGTCTTAATAAGTATGAACTACACAACATTCTGAAAAAAAAAACCCAACGAGATACATATCATCTTTCTCATATGTATCTGTACCTGAAAATTTGGGTTAGGATTGGGATATGGAAGCCAAGCAGAGCGAGAGTTTTCCTGGTACTTGAAGGGTCCATTAAATGCCTGAGTTATGGCACTCAAGTTGAAAACACAAACTGCTGAGGCTGCTATGCTGTTCCTGCAAAAGAAATAAAAATATTAACTTGGATAACAACATTACAAACTCAATTTGCTGAAAAATAAATAATACTTCCTTTTATTGATGCTTTGATCCTTCAAGTAATTAACAAAATGGATACGATCAACAAGGAGAAGATATCTCAAGATAAACATACATGACATGCTTACAATGGACTTAAATTTTTGGTCACCTTTGCCAATTAGCTCATATGGGAGAAACTCAGAACTTTCTATGGTGCGCTACTAGTCTACTAAAGAAAGGCCAGATTTTATTCCCACTCATAATCACACGTATCAAGGACATCTTTCTTTTAGTTTCCACGTACAGGACACAGTTATTCTTAGGGTTCATTAATGTTTCTTCTAGGCCGTACAAAGAGTCAAGGATTTTCAGCTTATGTTATTTTTCTGGATCCTGTGGAACCCCTGTGTAAAACACCCGCACAAAAATTCCATCTTCCAAATGATCTTTTACTCAGAAAAACGAAAACAAAAACAAGAAAAACTAATTAAAAAAAAAAAAAGAAAGAAAGAAAGTTCCAGAAACACATCAATGGCCTGCATGCTTTCTAGATCTCCTGTTACAAGAATAGACAGCAGCCAGGCCATACATACAGTTTCCTGTTCTTCTCTTGGAAATGTGGTAGGCAATAAAGTAATTTTGCACACTGTATACAGTGTAAGTCAGTGACATAGAGAGGTCTCAACCTGAAAAACTTTTCCACAATTTGAGATAATAGCATAGTTAATAAGGATGGTAGCAGTAGTATATATTTGCACTGCAGGTAAAACTGCTAACAATTGATCCATGTTACATTCTTCTTATTTATTCATTTATTAAAACTATTCCTGTGTTTTACACAAGCCTACTATAAAAACTCCAAAATGATGGGGAGAAAAAATAACCCCAGGCAATCAATTCTTAACAAAACTTTTCAAAACTGAAAGAAAGAATAAGATATATTGATTTAACAGCAGGATGAAAGATCAGTTTTCTTATTTATGCTTGTCACACTTATTTCAAAGAATCTCCAAATTATAAAGTTTCAGGCTAACAATTTCTGCAGAATCAGTTACCAGCAGATTTGATTATACTCTAGGTATATAAATTATCATTAATAGCAGCTAACAAATACTATAACAATACAGAATCTTCTTGAATTTTCTAAGTCTTTAAAAGTCACCAGATTGATGACTGTACATTTTCAAATGGTGTGAAAGAAACAAAATCAGCTTCATTATAAAGCAAGAGTTCCAATGGACTTAACAGTCAGCCACACATAAATTGTGTAGTTTTTGCTAATACTAACTGACAGAAATGCTTCAGGTCATCCCCACAGAATGATTCATAGTATATGTGCAAAAAATAAGTATTAGTGTAGAATAACATCATTGCAATTCTGAAGCTACTGAGATTGAAAAATGCTTAATGTGGTTTGGTAGTATCTAAGCCTACATCTATGGAAAGGAATATGGTAGTCTCCCCCATGGGAAACTCCAGTGCTTCTTCATCATCAGGTTTCATGGCTGAAATTCACATGGGTTGTGTAGATAACTGTAAGACACATGCAACTTGGAGAAGTAATCAAAACTCTAAAAAGATTTCCACAATATTCAAAATTTTATGTATAGTATTTGATGACAGAAACAAACATATTTTAAATGGGAAAATAACAACAAAAAAGATCAGTTGTAATTAATTTCTCTTTGTATAGTATGCCCCTGTTGGACAAGGTAGGATGCTAAACTATTAAGGAAGAAAGAACTAGCAGCAAAGTTACAAATGCTGCCTACTTTCATGGAGCAAAGGTAGTCTTACACTCACAGGTTCCTTCTCAAAGATTATGGCAGCCCTGACCATTTTACATAACCTCAGAGCAAGTGGAATTTGTAGCATAGGAAATAGTCAGTAGTCATTCTGTGATAAGCTTCCATGGCCAAAGCCTTGAGGATTTTCTGGAACAGAATTCTTCTGAACCAGCTTTTCATGGTAGGTAGTAAAAAAATAGACTAAACAGCACCAAATTTTCCTATCCCTAGTAGTCCCAACATCTCTTCTATCCTCTTTTTAAAAGAAGAATTTGCTTCAATACATTTCTCCAGTCTAAGAACAGAGTTTAAATTACCATCTGAGTCAGGAAAGGTCACAGCCTAGTGCAAGCTGCCCCTCACAAACCATGCTCACAGCCTGAGCTGCCAGGAAAATGAATATGAAAGTCTGTAAGACATCTTTGATGTGCTAACATCAAACTGTACCAAAAGTATGAGAAATGAACTAAGGCCCAAATTCATGGTCACTATCCAATCAACTAAGCTATCATAACTTGCTGGCATTCATTTGTGACTGTTGCTAACTGGGTAACGTGCATTTATAAGTAGGTATTCGAGTATTTAGAAAGGGGTACTGATAAATGCCCAATTTTAAAATTCTAGGCAGAAATGACCTATGCAGTAAGAAGATGCAGGTGGGCAAAAGAATCTGAAACCAAAACATAAACCTTATTCACACAGGCTGAACATTGGGTTGTGCAGCCTCAACTCAAGGGCCACTCTCACTTAGCAACAAGCAAATACTGTTTATCATGTTTTAAGTAACTGCACATTTCTGAGGCAAAGTTCTCTTACTTTCCTAAAAGTTAAACAACTCTGACTATTAGAGCTGAGAGTCTAGAAAGCTTTTATGTAATTCACAATACTTAATTTTCAGACTAAACAATACCATTTCAAATTTTGCCTTCTTGACATAATGGGTCCAGTTGAAATAAGATTAAACTTTTGGTTTGATTCTAAACCTCAAATAAGAATATGTTAAGACTAATTTTGAAAATTTAAAAGAATCTCTCTGTATTTGTTTGGGTCAAGTGAACACTTATTGACACGGTAAACTTATGTCAATTTTATGATAATGTGAATTTATAATTACAAAAAATTTATTTCATAAATACATAATGTATTTAGGCTCAGAAAATAATGGAAAAAAAAGTGTTTGTAAGAATGAATGAAATAACCTTAAAACGTACAAAAAAGATGACAGCATAGCCTCAAGATATACGAAGAGGATGACATAATAGTCTTAAAACACAACTGCCTCCTTGAGGTAACAGAATATTAAGAATTGTACCTTCCTTCCATACACCTTCAGCAATTCCTATGGGATGCATTTGGTGCTGAGATCTGTTCATAAGACTAGGCAAACAGGAGTTTGAAATTATTGTGTTCACTTGGCAAATACAGAACAGAGAACAGCCCAGAAGCTTTACTTTTTACTTTTTTAAGCAAAAAAAATATATCATGGAATTTACTTACACATTAGTGGTAAAAATCCCATAGATCAGGTCCAATTCCGGCAGGAAGAAAGTGCTCTGCAGTTCGTTATAGTAAAATGGAATTTCTCCAGGACGAGAGCAGTTCAGCCGAGCTTTCATGAAGGTAGTCCAGGTATCCTCCAGCACAAACTTGCCACCAATATCATTTTTGCACACTCGAGCAGCACGAGAGAAGACTGTTTTGCCACAGTCATGTTCAACTGCATTCTCTCGGAAGAAGAAGTAGGTGAAATTCCCAATGTCATAAGATGACACAAAATTGGGTTCTGAAAATAACAAAATAAAAGATTATTTTCTACCTTCCAGTGATAGATACAGTCATAAGGATATGAAATTTTATCTTCAGACATTACTTTTCGAAAAACATACCTTTTATTATCCTTGTGGGGAACTAGCTGTTTCATGGCCCTTTCACATGGGCTAGATGGTCTTTCTGCTCTGGGTTTCTGTGGCATGCAACTGTGCTGGGCAGCCTTGGCCCAGCTCACTGTTGTCTACCTTCAAGAACATCATTGAAGTTTTCTTTTCTCCACAAAGCTGACAGGGTGTATTCTTACTTATAACTAATTTAATCTTTCATGTTAAACTCTGTTTTTGCTTTGCCACCATGCCACTCTAGATTACCAGAATAATGGATGGTTACTAAGTGTGACTAAGAATATATTTAGTGTCTTTAATGGGAAGAAGAGAATTCTAAGTGACAGCATTCAATAGTAAGGTAACAACATCTCAGTTCTATCTCATTTAAAAATTTTCTAAGTAGATAAAAGGAGTATATATGATATAAGGCGCTAATAGTGGTAGAAATCAGAGAATAAAAAAAAAAAAAAAGAAACAAACTAGGAAACAATGTATGATTATAGTTCTTGAAAGGAAAGAAAGAGTAGATACCGAAGACAATAACCTTATAGCCCATTTTCCATAAGGATTACTAGGACTGAGAAGACTGCATGAGCTTAAGAGAGATTGACAATTTGATGAGTTCTTATAAGAAAGACATGTTAGATACATGGATTTGTGGAGAAGAACCCCCTTGCATATGGAATCATTATAAAAAAAACTGGTGCCTCTAAGAAACAAATAAAAATTTTGGTTTTGTTACTAATGTTATTCAAAAGTGGAAAACAAAATACAAAACAATCTTTCTTTAAAAACATCCACTATGATGCAAAACTCCAAAAAAGTTTAATAGGTGAACATTTGACGGCCTTACTGTATTGAAAAAAAGCTGCTGTAATGGAATCTCGGCATTTTACAGGAACACTGCTAACTTGTCAAAGCTATAAGTGTATAAGTGGAAGGAAAGAAAGGAAGAAGGGCAGGAAAGCTAGCATTTTGAACACTTCTCCAAAGACAGCTAAGCTCCCAGGTTAGACAGACTCTTGTCCTGTCTGAGAGTCTCCAAGGCAGGATTTTGTCAGCATTGGTCAACAGCTTCCTAGATATCTGAAGCTGAGTAGACATTTGAAACTCTCCCACTCATCCTCAAAACTTTTACTTATGATCGAATTAAACACTTGAGATTTGTCTGTAACACAATGCATTTTTCCAAGACTCAGCTCTGCATATTGAACAGAAACATATTTGGGCAGCATTTGTCAGTAACCTGAGCTCTCTTAAGTCACACAGTATCAGTGTTTTGTGTCTTAAAAAACAAAGGCATCAATACCACCTAATCATTGCTTTTCTTAACCTTTAACATATGTTACTTTCTTCCCTCTACGCAGTATTCTTTTAGATTGTTCTTATATTCATTGAAGAAATTCATGGAAAAAGGCATTCACTAGTTGTACCAACTTGGGCTGTTCCTCCACCATACAAAGGTTAGATCTGATCTAAAGAAGCATCTACAAGATGTTAAAAAAACAATGTACTTAACATAGCAAGAAAAAGTAAAATTTTCCAACTGTGTTTAAGTTACCTACTCTTTGAAATATTCTCAAAAATATCCTGATTGGTACAAAAAGGTTCTTTTTATTGGGCAAATGTATCCATTCAATCTGCATAGGGGAACATCCTGTACAACTGCTAAACACAGAAGCCCTGCCTCACAGCCAGGTCTGATTATGATGCTTCTCAAGGGAGGTCCAATGGCATAAAAAGGTCTTTGCATTGGCAGAAGATCTCACCACAGGGCCAAAACATTATGGGAAACACTCCCAGTTAGAATAATTAATTACTGATAAAATGTTTGTAACCTGTAGGAATAAAACTGATATGAAATGCATTCAGAATTTTTAAGATTCTTGAAAAATCCACATAAATCTTGCATGAAACTATTTTAAATGCATTGATAATCATAGCTCTTGTATAAACAAAAACTAGTATTCTTATTCCAAAGATTAAAAATTGAGAAATACCCTATAATCTGCAAACACCTGTGCATATACTGTACTTCTTATGAAGTAATGAAAATATGACCTGCACTTGAAAGTTGTGAAAACTGTATTATCTCTGAGCTACCTCTGAATTCTGTGGATCTGGAGGGGTTATCATGTCAGGCTTTTTTTTTTAAATTTAATTTTCTCTTTGGAAAAAAATGAACTGAATCACTTCAGAGCTTGAAAAGAAAAATGACATTCTTGCCTAGGAAAATTTAGTTTATAAGTTTTACAATATTGTGCTGTGAACTACTATTTGTTGACATGGAGGATTTGTTACAAAGGTTTTTAATACAGAAGAGGAAATTACTTTTATTTCCTGCTGAATTTGCAGGAACAAATTTCCATTTGTTCTGGAAGAGTAAATGCATTTCTTCTGTGAATGATAACAAGTGCATAGCATTCTAGTAAGTCACAGGGTACAGATAATATGGATCAACATGAGACTGTCAATCTGTAATAAAGTCATGACTATTGTAAATGATCTTTATACGTATATATGTGCATATATATATATATAGATAGATAGATAGATAGAATATATAACTTATGGATGTGAGAGGCTTAGTAGACATTCCCAAACTAAAAGGAATCAACAGGATTGGAAAAGCAAGAAAGAGTTTATCAAAATGGCATGACAAAGTTTGCCAATGTACAACATGTAATAATTCTACACAGACATGTCAGTCCAGGTACTGTAACATGCCAGTTAGTGCTGCCTCAGGGCAAACGCTGCTGCAGCATGCTATTTCCGAAGTTTGCTTACACAGTGCAAAGCCCAGGAATCTCTGTAGCTTCCTTCTTAAAGTAGCATGACTCTGTCAAAGAAAGGAATTTTGCCCACAGACTCTTGTAAGTTATCACAAAAAAATGACCGAACCACACAAAGTCAACATAGTGCTTCAGTCAGCAATAATCTGTTTTTCCAAAGGTTGAGGACAAACCTACACAGTCTCTGTTCTTAACAAAAAGGCACTTACTAAGAAGAGGCGATGTTTCCAGTTAGATTATTTTCCTTATCAACTCACCCATGGATCTCAGAGACCAAATACTCACTGTCTTCAAGCTGATGCTTCCTGACATTGCAGACTTCTGGTGTATGGCCTAGCTATGGTTCTGACATGGAGTGCATGCTGATGCTGCGCCTTGGAGAACAGCATCCTTATAGCACAAAAGCGAGGGTGTGCTGCACACCTGGGAAGGCAGCAAGAGGTAATACCACAGAGTAAGGGGCTCTGGAGGGAAACCCTAAATGAAGTGCCTCTTGGCAAGAGCATCTAAAGCAAACTTCTCCCTGAGTCATGTCCAAGTTTTCAACAGGAAACAGCAGTTGGAGTGATCCAAAAAGAAACTGGGAAACAGGTCAACAATCAAGCAATATGTATGATACTGTATGATCAGGGATAGGTATTATTTCCTGGTCTTGGCAAGAAAGAGTTATGATTTCCACTGAATACCCCTATGAGAAACGACCACTAACATTTCAAGTGAGCTGTGTTCAGAGACCCAGTCAAAAGAGAATTGAGCCCCAGAAATTTGAAAAGAAATCTGAAATTGGAAGTTTGATACATCCAACTGCAGTTATAATTATATATATACATATATATATATACATACAACTCCAAACACATATACATACACATGCATATATAATATTCAAAATCCTAAAAATCCAAATGCTGGTCTAGTGCTGAATGACATCCATCTTCACTAGATAAACAAATCACACTCTCATACTGTCAGTCTCAAGAGATCCATTTGGCCTCTAAGGATTCACTTGATCCAAATATTTACATTCAGCAATATAATTAATGGCATTCAATTCTAGAAACATGCATTCAGTGGTACTTTTTATGGTGGGTTTGGGTTTTTCATTTTGTTTGTTTTAGTTTGGTTATTTGCTAGGTTTTTTGTTTGTTTGTTTGTTTGTTTTTAATAAGGTTCAATTTACCACTAAAAATGATCTAAAAAATGGAGATAACAGCAAGAATTTAAGCTCCAAATGTGCTAGTCTTTTTTTTCTTTCACCTTACAAACATAATTAATTAAGTACATTTCTTATTTGCATTTTGCCGTCTCAGTACTTCTTTTGTAATTACATTAATTTAGTATAACTCTCTGCAGCTGTTGGAAAACTCTAGAGATCTTGTATTAGGCTGACCCAGGCATTGCTTCTCAAGAATGTTTAAGGACAAATCTTTATCCTAGAGTAAATTTTTCTACAGTGCTAAACTCCTTCAAAGTAATGCATAACTTGTAGTCATCATAATTATGAACTCACGAGATGAAATGGAAAACATTAAGTATCTGAATAGAACTGGTGGAAATCACTGCTTATTAGCAGCTCTGTGTATCACAGCCATCTAGGAGACATGCTTAAAATGATAGTCTGTTGTACCATAGTTGACTCCCAGCTTATTTTGACTATTATTTTTTCCTCAATGCCACAATTCTCCATGTTTTGTTTTTTTTTTTTCAACTCTTTCTTTAGTTCAGTTGAAGGTTTTATGGGCACAGAAGAGACCAACCCTGCTCTCACTGCAATCACCTTTCAGATAATTGAAGAGAGCAATAATGTCTCCCCTCAGTCTCCTCTTTCCCAGACTAAATAGCCCCAGCTCCCTCAGTTGCTCCTTGTATGGCATATTCTCCAAGCCCTAGGTTGAATAAGAAGTACAAAACCCACCTCTGTGGGAAGTATTACCAGAGTGAGGAAGTGCTATGAAAGTGCCTTGTAGTAACTCAGTCTGGCCTAGGACAAAGGAGGTCAGGGGAGGTATCTCCATCCTGTGTCAGCTTGCTACTCCCCTATTTTATCATTGCCATCTGGGGGAAGATGCAGCTTTGAAAGGAAAAGCACAGCACAACTACTCAAATTTTGCCTCTGGTAGCAGCTCCAGTGGAGAATCCTAAGGATGTGCTTCAAAACCAATAGATATTTCCATTCTATTTTAGGATAATGGCAAAAAGAAAGATACATACAAAGGATCAGAACCAACTATATATGTGAAAGAACCAAGGAAAAGTCATTATTTATCTTCTTGCAAAATAAGCAACAAATGGTAGCATATGTCTTGAATATTTTCAATCTGGTCTCCTGTCTGAAAGCTAAAGACCAAGCTACACAAGTCAACTGGATTTGAGTTACATAAAATATTGCATAATAAGAAAAGCTGTTTCAGGTAATTACAAGGCTTTTCTCTATAAACAAAAAACAACCCTGAATTACTGTACCCATTTCCATTAATGCTTTGAAGCAAAAGCGAAAGGATTATTTTTGTTCTTAGCTCATAATATCTTTCCACATATCCTTCTAGTACCAAGAGTTATAATAATAGTGCACAAACAATAAAGAGGATGGAGTCAAACATTAAAACCCTCTAGCCAGCAGTCTGCAATAATTTTGCTTATGCTATTACTTTTGAAGACTAAATTAAGACTGAATTAAGACTAGGTTAGAAAGCTTTCTATTAAGCAAAACATTTAAAAAATATATCTTAGAAGAACTATTTTCAGAGCATCTAATAAACAAGCAGTAAGAGGGAAAAGTGATAATACTGTGTCAGCAGAGCAGAACAACCCAAACATTGCTATGTGCTTCTCAGCTGGAAAGGCTTATAATATGTACAATATTTTATTTTTTTCTGCTTTGGGGCCATATCTGGTATTAGAACTCATTTTAATCATCTATAGTCTGCCCACTGATTAAGTGGCTAGGTATGTAGAACAAGTTTATATTTACTTAACATGTTCCAAAGCTTATATCATAATATGTTTAGGAAAAAGAAAATAACTCAATGTATTTCAAGACAGTTAGAAATCCAAACTCTGAATATGCAAGTTTAAGCCAAGGCAACAGGCAAAGGATGAAACCAAATGTCCCATTATTCTACTATATGATTTAACAATGGATAGGACTGGGTTATCATAAGCTTACTTAGTCTGTTTTGCCCTTTTGTGGGCAAAGGAAAGGAAGGAGACACTGTAGATTTAAGTTTCACAATGGGGCATCAAATCAGCCTTCACTGATTTGAGGAGGTGAAATGGGGGTAGAACTACCTTTACAATTATAAATGTTGTACTACAAGGAAAGCAATGGAGGCTTTTCATTGTTAATCTAAACCCACTGAAGTTTGTGGACTTCAAGTATAACTCTTCCATTTACCTCTACACTCCAGACCAAATGATGATGAATTTTGCCCTTGCTGCACTTTGTAGATGAAGCCTAAGGCTGACCTCAATTAGAAGCACTCTGTAACAGTAAGTTCAGGTATGATTTAAAAACCATGTTATGCTGTGATTTTCAATAGACTCAAGTAAACAGCATGTGAGCAGTAAATCAAGCTGTCCTTTTTAAGATCTAATGTATTTGCTATCATTTAATCATGTCCAAAGCAGACTACTAAGCTAGACTACTCCTTTTATGAAACATTACTAAGGCGATTTTAAAATGGTCTAGAAACACACTGCTCTTTACTGACCTGAAGTGGGCTGAATCTCAAGGCCTTGCTGATTGCTTTGGTTCAGAGAAGAAATTAATGGAAGAACTGTCTGCTTCAGACATAACGCTCAATGTGTGCTGTTTGACCTCAAGTTATTTTTCTCAAGCACAGAAGTACTTGAATACAGAATTAGAGAGAAAGAGAAATGAAAGTAGGCAGCAGAACATGTCTTAAAGAATAAAACGCAGTAAGCAGCCTTTCTAACTTCTTCAATTGTTTGCCCTCTCTATACATACTCACGTGAGTAGCTCCAAGAACTAATTTGTTTTGTTTTGTTTTTGTTGCATTTTCCACTTGAATTTAATGTCTATAGAGCATCAGGAAGACAAACAGGCTTTGTGAGCGGAGCATTAATTTATTTCTGTGGAAAATAAAGGAATTCCTGAGGTGAAAAATTGCAACTGGTGAACATATTCATGCACAATCAAGAGCTGAATATGTTATTCCTCTTAATTTTAGAAGACAGCAAATTCAAAAACTGCCTCTAGATGTTTCTTTCCTCTTTCACTGAAGAAGACAAGATTGTTTCCAGACTAAAATTTTCCAGAAAATGGAAAACATTTAGGAATTGGGTAGAAATCTAACATTCAGTCAAGTGCTCTGCCTGCTATTTGAAATTGACAGTACAGACGAAACTCAGCTTATTCAAATTTCAGACTTCTGGCAGTAGTGCCTATCATATTGCTCTCTATCATTTTTAAAAGGACTTGGAGAATGGGAGATGTCCATGAAGACTGGAGGAAAATCAGTCACATCAGTCTTCAAAAAGGGATGAAGGATGATCTAGGAGTTACAGGACGGTTAGCCTCACTTCCATCTTGCCATTTCCAAGCAACTGGAAGGGAAGAAGTTCATCAGCAGTAGTCAACGTGGATTTACAAAGGCTACCAAACTGGTAGCTTGGGTAGCCGGGGAGAGCAGAGGATTCTGTGTACCTAGACTTCAGCTAAGCTTTTGACCATCTCTCACAGCATCCTTGTAATGAAGTTTAGGAACTGAGACAGTGAGGTAGACTGAGAACTGGCTGACTTGCAGAGCTCAGAGGCTAGTTATCAACAGTGGAGACTCTGGTTAGAGGCCTGTAGCTAACAATGTTCCCCAGGGATCATTACTGGGTCCTGTCTTGCTCAATATCTTCATCAGTGACCCAGATGAAGGGACAAAGTACATTCCCAGCACACTTACTGATTACACAAATCTGGGAGGAGTGGCTGAAACATCAGAAGGCTCTGCTCCCATTCAGCAAAACCTGAGCGGGCAGGAGAGTTGGGTGGAGAAGAACCTGACCAGCAGAAAGAAGTGTAGAGTCCTTTATACTACAACTAAGAAAGAACAATAACTGCATGCATCAGTACAGGCTGACCTGACAGAAAGGAACTCTGCAGAGAAGGGCCTAGGTGTGACGGCGAACAACAGTTTGGCCTTGAGCAAACAGTGAGTGCTTGCTGCATGGTAGGCCCCCAACAAAGGAAGGATATGGAGCCTTTGGAGAAAGCCCAGAGGAGGGCCATAAAGATGATCAGAGGACTGGAACACCTCTCCTATGAAGACAGACAGAAGGAATTAGGCTTGTTTAGCCTGGAAAAGAGAATGCTGCAGGGAGACCTCATTGTGGCCTTCCACTATTTAAGGGGAGTTTACAAACATGAGGGAAATCAACTTTTTACATGAGTAGGCAGTGATAGGAAAAGGAGAAGTGGTTTCTAACTAATGGAAAGGAGATATAGATCTGACGTCGGGGAAGTTTTTTACTGAGTGGTGAGATGCTGGAACAGGTTGTCCTGAGAGGTTGTGGATACCTTGCCCCTGAAAGTGTTTAAGGTCAGGTTGGATGGGACCCTGAGCAATCTGATCGGGTATTTGATCTAGCAGTTGGCAACCCTGCCTGTGGCAGGGGGGTTGGAACTTAATGCTCCTTGGTTTCCCTTCCAACCCAAGCCATTCTATGATTCTCTGATTCTTTATAGAGTACTGCTATCACACCTGGAGATAGTTTGAAATGTTCCAATTTAATATGTATAGTAGCAAATCTAAGTGAGAAGAAGCATCACACCCCTGAAGGAAGCATGGATGCAACAGAAAAAATATACTTTGACTTGGAAATTAGAAGCTATATGTGCACACAAGCACACCCTAAAAAGGCTGAATTTGACTAAGTGTCAGCTAATACTGGTGAGCAAGTTTTGACTATAAAGCTTTCATTCCAGTTGATAAAAATGCCTAACTTTTCTTACAGGATTATTTATGTTACTTTCTCACTGAAAGCATCAAATCCTTCATTTCAATTCAAGTGCTGAAAACCTAATGCAGTTTTTTGACACTGCGTCACACATGCATGGGCAAATTGACATAAAAGCAAATGAATCTGCAACTCTTAGCTGCCCTGCAAGACATTTCCCCTCCACACCTCTTTATGTAGGAAACCAAGATGCTTCCAGCCTCTTATTGGATTTGCTTGAATTGGCTCCAATTAGAAAACTAATCTTGTTCTTTCTTCCCAAAGATAAAGCCATACTTTCCTGACAACTTAATTCCAAACAGTTTTGAGGCAGAAGAAAGAATTATAAGGGAGAATGTATAGGTATGGCTGAAGCTTTTAGTAGGCAAAATGTAAATAGAGAAAATCTGATTAATTGGAACAGTTTTCATGGGAAGGGGTGGGAATTTTACTATGCCCTTTGGTATAAAACATCCAGTTAAAGTGAAAAGTCAGTGTGAAGAATGTTTTGCCTTTGACAGAAGCATCCAGGTGTGGCACTGCAATTAGCTTCAGTATCATGGCTGTGTGGACAAATGCTGCCTGAACAGAGATACCTGTACAATAAGTTCATTTGTCATCTCAGATTTCCTTTGCACTGTTGTAATTCTTTTATGTTTTATGCAGTTTTGTCTTCTTTTGTTAATTAATACTTTAGCACTGTCTGAACTTCAGAAAATGTCACAAATTTCCCCAAGCTACCTCTGATGGCTTCTTAGTATAGGGAAAAAAGATCAAATAAACAAGAACAATCCAGCATTCAGTTTATATGAAGACTGAAATATCAAAAATAGTCTGATACTTGCAGCTGCATAATGTTCTGAAGTTGGAGGGATTTATACAAGTAATTAAATTTGAACATGAGAATAATTTCACCATAACAAGAAACGGTTACTGTTGGTTACTGTTGTGTCACTTATGAGACTGATGGCAACTTAAGCATCATGAGTTATGACAATATGTTTGGTTGTTTGTTTTTTTTTTTAGTGTGAAAAACCACGGGCAAAATATAAAGTACATACTTGAAAATTTTAAGTTAAGCAATGGTTTCCACTTTAGAAGAACCTGCATATGGTTTTGTAATATATAGATTAATTGCCAAATGACTCTGCTTCATCTCAGGAAAACCAGTTTAAATTTTCTCCCATCTGAAAATCCTCATTCAGTGGTGAACATCTTTGATACAGGAAGCATTGCTACAATATCATTTTAATGATTTATGTTGCACATTCAACAAGAAGTTTCAAAATCAGCTATAATAAGTGTCAAAAACTTCAGTTTACCACCTAAGCAGCTTGAAAACACAACTATTTATGCTTGTCAAGGCTAATACTTGCAAAGAAAGCTAGGGAAATTCAGTCCATTCTAAACTTATTTCTGCCTTCAGTTTTTAAAGGACTCAACAGAGCAATTTTGAAGGCAAGCCACAGCCCTTGGCCATCTCAGCTTTGCCATTTAGGCTCACCTGAGATATGAAATACAGCTCATCCCCATGCCTGCAAACACAAATTAATATTTAAGTGCATATCTACAAACAGCTATATTAATTACATGCTATAATTATACTACTATATTAAAAAATGTATTATGTAAAATATTTTTAAAATGAGAACTGCATTACTCTAAAAACATCCAAATTCCTACGGATCAGGAGAACATGGCAGATAAGTCTCATGGTACTCACCATTCAGCCACTTGGAGTTGTACTGTGCAGTGCGGAGAGGAGGAAGGGCTCCCAGACTGCGATAAATGGCAGGATCCCTTCCCGGAAAATCCATGGCTGTAGCAGCATATAATTCCCCACTGGAAGTGAGAAGCGCAGTGGAGTTGTGCTGGGGACTATAAGGACAACGAGCCATGCCACTGATTTGATCATGTATCTCTGTCAAGTTATTTAACTGTAAAACAGTAAGAAAAAGGGATTTAAATGACCTGAAAATTATAATCTCAGCCATTCTGTATCTTTCTGAGTAAATTGTTATCATAATTAACCATTTTTCTATTGCACAACAGTAATGAGTTAGCCTGTACATCCACCTGAAAATGTTTCATATAGATTTCACTGTAATATTGTTTGACCTTACTTGTGCACCTTTGGTGGGCAAAACATGCAAATTAACAATTATCCATCATGGCTAAAATGTATTACATTGGGAACAACTAAAAATATATATCTATATATAGATTCTTATGATTGTCAGATTCGTCTGAAGTATTCATTGTACCAACTGATCATATAGAAAAAAACCTACAGTTCTGTTGGTGTGTTCTAGGAAAAGAACTCGAAAAGAACTCACATGAAAATTAGATTTTGTAAAAAATGAGCTGCCTAGTTCAGTAGACACCTTTCTGACTTAGTAGCCCTAATACTTCCAGCCATAAATCAAAGTGTGATTCCAAGTTGTTTGAGAATACAGATACAACAAGTTTAAAAATAATAAATGTCTCAAGGAGTTTTTGATGATTGTTTTTCTTTATATTTAAATGCATCTCCCCACTTGAAATATATAGCCCACTTAGTCCAACCTGCAACATTTTGTTTTTTATTATGTCACCATTATCGATTCTTCATGGACACTTCTTCTTTGACACAGAAATTACAGTTGTGTAACTTGTACAGTTTTGTACAGTTTTGCTGTGCGTGTGGTTTGTCTTTTTTTTTTTTTTTTTGTCCCAGAAACAGGATGATTTTTCAACAAAGATATTTCACTCTCACCAGTCAGAAATCACTAGTGCAGATGCTCATCTTCTTCATAAATACACATGCACAGTATGGTGCTACTCAATCATATTTTATGAAACTACTCAATCATATTTTATAACTAAACCTGTTGACAAAAAAACAAATTTGACAAAATGGTGGAAGTCTTAGAAATATTTAACACTTATGAAATTTGGCATGTGGGAGGAACTGAGCTGCTCAGGAACAGACTCCAAAAAGAGATTACTGGTTAACTCTCCTCTTTTCCCAAGCACTAACCAAACTACCTTATACATACCAGCTCACTAACCAATTCACAAATTTCAGCCTGAAATCAACAACTTGCTCTGCTCACTAACCAGAAGTGTCAGAGCATGGGCTTGAGTTTATGGGACAAAATATTTAATTCATACCGTCCGATTCGTGCAAATAGGAGTAAAAGCATTGGTTCCACAGGTAAAGAGATGGTTGCCTCCAACCAGAAGCACTCGAATATAGTTCTGGCATTCCTCCTGCCACATAGAAAAAAAAGAAGAATAAACTCAGTGTTTATGCATTCAGCATGTTAGCAATAATCAATATAAATATTCTAATGACAACACCACCACTCTTTGTGAAAGGATCCCAACAGTATCACAGTAAGGTTCTTCAATATCAAAGACTTCTGAGTGTGCAGGAAGTCAGGATTAAAAACAGAATTAAAAACCAATAAGAACAGTACGTTCTAAGTATATAAATAAAATTATTGAGATGTCCAGACACAGAATTGTCACTCCTAGCTACATAATTTGTACAGTGTGTTTTATTAGATGCATCTACATATTGGTTAATTTGAAGTTTCTCATGGAAACATCTAAAATTTTATTATCAAAATACACATACACTGACCCTGAAGAATAATTTTCTCTCTCTTTTTTTTTTTTTTTTTTTTAGAAAATTGTATGAAGGCTCTAAGAAGCTAGAAAGCAACGGCAATTTCTAATGTTTATTCAGAAAGAGAGCAATTCAAAACAACTCCTGAAGCTGTATGTAGGAAGGATTCAAACATTATTTCTGCAGAAATGAATGTTCCTATCTATTAAAACAAAGAAAATTAACAACAACAAAATGTTTACAGAATCCTTCTGTTTGAGCACTTGGCTAAAATGCTTTTTAGCATTCATTCACAAGAAACAGATACTAAGGGAAATCATGCAAGTATATCCATGTAATGGGGCAGAAGTCTCATTATTTGCCCCATGGTTATATTAAACATAATGCCCGTTTGTCTTACAAACTTTTACCCTGATAGAAAAGAAATATAAACCTGCACAGACTGAGCAAGCACAAAATAGACTGTGAAGCAAGATGAGCAAAAATTCTTCTAAATTCTCTGAAAAGAATGCTTAGAATTTATTATCTGTACTTTTCCTCATGCAAAATAAAAATGAAACAACAGAAAATCCGAAAAAAGCACATACATAAGAAACTGCATCCATCTCTCATGAAAATGTAGCTCTCAGAAATATTTTAAAGCTAAGATCAAATTCCCAGCAGATACAAAATCAATGTCTCTGTTTTAAATTTACCAAAATCATCATCTTAATATCCTTTCAAATAAACAGAAGCTGATATGCCACAATCATACAACAGAGTCAGGAATTGCAGTTAAGTCTTTTTAAAAAAAGCAATTATTTCACTTCTGGGCAGTTTCCTTGATGTCCAGGAAATTTCATATAAATAAATACAGTATTTTATTCTTTGGACTGTTTCCATCCTGCCCTTTCTGCAAACCCTGGAATGCAAGTGTAGGAAAAATAAGTGGGTTCTGACATTAGAACCAATCAAACCTCTCCTCTTCATATTCTAGAGCTCCCCGAAATACTGCCATTGCCAAATTGCTTGCATGCTCATCACCCACTCCTTCTGTTCAAACATAATGTGTTTTTTTTAAACTCTGACATTCCTGGCATTCACAAGATTCTTCTTTAATGTTCCCAAGTCTTGTACTAACTTTGTAACAGTCCACAGTGCAACAGCACAAATAAGATATCTCATATCTATTTTTTGTTGGCTATGTAGTACAACAAAAACAAAGCTGAAATAAAAAAAGCCTTCTTTAACTGGCTATTTTATTCATACAGCAAATAGAAAATAATGCAATGAAAAAAAAAGTTATGAACAAAACAATCTCCACTCAAAAGGACATTGAAAAGAGATTCTTATTTAGCCAGTTCAATTGCTCAGAGTCACCTTTACAGCTTTGGAGTCAAGCTTTCATTTTTAGATCTTCTAAAAAGAAGTATGTATTATAGAACACAAAGGATTTTTAAACTAGAAGTGTATGTAGCTTCATCCTACATTTCTTGAGGTCTTTGCCAAGTATTCTCCTACTATCCCATAAGATTATCTTTCAGAGAAAGGAAACCATTTAGCATGTACTGTCTACTTTTGTATCAGCACACCTGAAACAAACCACAGCTATTTGAAAGAATTCAGTGGCAAAGCAGGCCAGGTTACTATTTAATTTTAATACTAGTTTGATAGTTCAAGGATGACCTGGCTATTTATCATTTATCCATTCTCAGCATTTTAAATACACTAGTGTTTAGTTTTAATACTTCTACAGTAAGTTCAGAAGCTAATACACACAGTTGCTATAATATTAAACAAGCAACGAGTAAGATATTTTATTTTTTTATTTGTATTACTTATTTTTTTTTTATATTTTGCTCTTATCTATTTTCTTATTGTGTTTTCTTATCAAAAGTCGATAAATTCAAAATTGATGAATTTATTCTCTTCACTATGGCATGTTTGACTTAAGTGCTATTGCGTGGTGGTTACAAGGACATTGGTTTGTCTGGCTCACTCCAGGAGTTATTTTAAGCAACTGTTCAAATTGGTGGATAAATGTACGAAGTTTCAGTAACAAACATCAGACTTCAAAAGTCAAGCGTGCATTACATTGTCAGATGTGATGGATGTCCCTATATATTTTCCTCCCAGTCTCTTTCCCGTCATTGGCTCCTAAAGCATAAACCTCAGAAAAACAACTACTGCTAACAGCTAGGGGCAAAAATTCCATGCAACTTCTTTCTCAATAACAAGAACAAAGTTGCATTTAACTAACTATTATCTCAAAACTGCTAGAATTGCTTTAGGGTTCAAAGCTAGCTTCTGATTTCAGAGCATGCCATCAGCAAACTGACTTTTATCTCTGCTGCCTGAACTTATTGCCCCCATAGTGGTCTGTGGTCAGCAGAGCTTCAAGAAAAACAAGGATTTGAATGAAAAATTACTCACAGCCATTCTTGTTATCCTCATCCCTCCCTTACCACAGTCTGGCCTGGCCATATATATTTTGTCTCTAGTCTTTCCTGTCCTTTTCTGTAGTCACACGTCTCTGCCCTGAAATCTGAAGTCGCTCTCACAAGTTTTGTGGAAACAAAACACCCAGTAGCTCCCCAGCTGGGGCTGGATCTATTTATACAGCAACAATCAAAGAAGCTGCAGCTGGAATTGTCTCCTAGGGGGTTTCCACTTAAGAAATGCAATTCATTGTAGTACTGGACTGAATTTCTCCTGGTCTGGCAGTTCCTTTTTTGGTTGTTTTTTCTTGGAAGGTGAAGGTTTGAAGGCTGCTGTGGTTTGACCAGGAAGAGGAGTGTGCCACAAATCAGATGTTCTCCTCGTTTGTATGCATAGGTTCTCCTAATACAAGGAGTGTGGCTCTTAAGCATATTCTCTGTCATGAACTTCTGTTAGTCTTGGGCATAAGGCAGTAAAATACAAACATCATCAGGTTATCCTTTCTCTGGCCTTGAGTTTATTCTTTGATTTTAACCTCAAGCATATCAGTGAAGGTAAGAGACTTGAAAAGTTCAAAGAAAAAGACCACAGTAAATAGATAGATAGATAGATAGATAGATAGATAGATAAGATAGATAGATAGATGGATGAATGATTTATTTAAAAGCCCGATCATGACAATAAGCAAAGAACTATTTCTTTTCACAACCACCTTTGTTTGTAATGAAATCTAAGAATTGCACTTATCTTCTAGATGGTAAAATAGGAAAGAAGTTACAGATCCAAATCAAACAATGTATCTTTACTTAGTAATGATACTAAGGAACAAACATAGAATCAAATAATGGTTTGAGATGGAAGAGACCTTAAAGATTATTTAGTTTCAGCCCCACTACTGGGGGAAGGAACATCTTATACTTGATCAGGTTGCCTAAACACTTTACAGCTGAATACTGTGTTTACTGTACAATATTATATATGCTATTCTAATAAAAACCTGTAGGGTGTTCAAATGGCCTTGAATGCCTTTAGGGATGGGACATCCACAACCTCCTTGGCAACCTGTTCCCAACGTGTCACCACCCTCTAGAGTCTCTGAGTAAAGAACTTCCCTATGTCTAATCTTTCCTGTAAGCCCACTTATTGAAATTTTGGAGGCCTTTATTAGAATAGCAGTGAAGGCATAACTTCAAATCACTTATAGAATAGTGTGATGAGCATGAATGAAAATCTGGATGAATGCACTACACTTAAGTACATTTCATAAGTGCTGAGTGCTTCTCTGAGTAAAAATTATTTAATAGCATGCTTCAGCAATGTTGAACTGACTGTGCATATCAAATCACAAACAGTTCTGTCAACATGGAATTCAAAGTACACTACTACATCCTTAAATTTACCACTACTTTCATCCATCATGTTAGATTACAGTCACTGCAGACACTGTGACTTTCAGAGCTGAATGCTATTTTCATTGTTTTAAATTCTGAAAATCACTGTAAAACAGAGGTATAAACTTTTAGTAATATACTGTATTCCTACTGTGATAGTTTCCACTCTGTGCGCATTTTGATCAGTGCTGTCTGTCATACTATATTGTCACTTGGGCATGTTCTCTACTTTCAGCATTGTCACTGGAAAGCTAAGACTGAAGACTTGAGGGACAACTTACATGAGAAAACACAAAAAATTCTATATAGAAATAGCAGTTTACAAAATGAAACATTTGCCTAAAATATGAGGTCCCCAGAGTTCCTTCTTTTCTCTCTAAGCTAACAAGTAAGCAGCATACTAATCTATCATTTATTTCTTCCATGAAAGCCTTCATACAAGTTAGAAATTTTTGATTAAAATCATGCCTGTTCCTTTTCTTTAGCTATTAATAACTGTCACACAGACCTAGTAAAGCTCACACATTAGTTGCTAGTTATCAGCAACGCCTAAATACACGTTTCTAAGACTGGGATGAGAAAAAAGGGAAAGGAGAATAATAAAAAAGGCAATACCATCTCTAATGCCTTTTCTCAATGTTATAAACTCATATCTACAGTGAAAGATGATCTTTTGTAAAGACAATAATCTTCCATGCATGAAGATTTACGCTGCATATTCCCTATACCTGCTTTTTATTTCATGGCAATTCTTTTTCTATCCTCATGGTATAGCATGGCCACGCTCCAATTGTGAGACCATTTTTCTTCTTTAGTTTCAAGTGAAAATGGATAGGCAAAGGCTACAACGCAACATTATTTTCCAAAACTTACTAAAAAAAGCTGGAAATGAAATTGCTTGATGGAAGAAGTTAAAGGTCATATGTTACCATGCAGACTATCCAGAAGAGACCCATTCTTTACTAGAAAGCTAGAAGATATGAACGTTTGGAATACGTTCTTCAAGCTTGTGGGATTTTTTGTTTTGTTGTGCTTCTTTTATACTTTTGCCAATGAATCTCATAGGCTGATATGTTCTACTGAATGTGACTACTGAAAAAAAGCATATTCTTCTGTTTTGATTGCTCTTGATGTACTTCTGTGTTTTTCCCTCACGTTTTAACTCACTTGCCAGCATCATTTCCAATGAACTGAAGCCACTATTCAGCTCTGCACATTCCCTCATTGTAATCTGCGAATTCATGTGGATAAACTCATTGAGACACTCTTCATTTTGTGATGTGACAGTTGTGCACAGAGCATGGCTTGTCTTTGACATCACTGTTGCTACTGCTGAAACACACCACCCACTGCCTCACTGTGCTCACATCCACTGTTTGTTCTCCACAAACACTCAGCAAGTGTTGATGAATGTCAGTGGGTGTGATTTTCCACATGGAGAAATTCAATGACACACCTTTGCTTCATCTGCATGTCCACGTCAGACACTGTTTTGTCAGACTGCCACTCTGCTGCCATCTGTCACATGGCAACAACATGGAACAGAATATTGTCAGAAAGATTCAACCACTACTGCCGTACCACCCACGTGTGCCTGTGATATCACAGGCCAAACTAATAAAATAGGAGGCATTGCTTTCAGAGCAGCCCACATAAATTGAGGACTTTACAAAGAGCACATGAGTTATTTGAGATTTACGGCACTGAGTACAATGTGATAATACAGCTCATTACACATAATAGATGGCAGAGTCAATGCAATGAATTGTTAGAAACTCAGTTGTTTTTATCATTTCATCACAGCACCACATCACTGTACCTCTCACTCTGCACTGCCCTATATTGTTCCTTATTCCTTTCCTCCTAGATCAGCATCATAGTATTTTTCTACAACTCTCTTCAGAAAGAAGTGGAAGATATTACAAGTGCATAAGGTAGATATTTATACACTGAATTACAACTGCTATTAAACTGCAAATTTTGTTAAAGCAGAACAGTCTCGTGCTTACCTTTGATTTTCCTTTGCTGTAACAGGCTCTTTTAGTAGCTTCATCACATTGCCATTCCACTGCCTGTAACCAACAGAAATTAGTTAGAAATCCAGGGAACAGAAATATATAACTCAGCTATCTAAGCCCATGCTTGAGATACATGCTTCAGGTACACTGACAATTAACTGTGAGTGGTTCTAGCCATGGTTAATCGCATTATAAGCTTTTTCTCCTTAGAAATGTAGTTCTGCTCTTAGTGTGTTTTCAGTTTTTTAATCCAAAGTGAAACTGGCTGTCCCCATGATTCACCATACCCACAGCTATAGCAGAAATAACCACAATCATATTTGATGCTGCTTAGCCCCTTTTGTATCAGTCTTACTCAGCTAAGCACAGAGAAGGGGTGGCTCTTCCTCCCCAGCAGAGTTGGGTGGCATCATGCTGAGGTCAGCTCTGCTCTGAGACCTTTTGTGTCAGAAAGGGTGCACTACTGCTGGTTTTGCAGATTTTCTCTCAAGCATGAAATGGGTATTTTATTTTCTCAAGGTGTGACTGCAGCAGTAATTGGAGGAGCTAAAAGTTCAATTGAAGGAAAAGAGCAACAAGCAGGCATCCACAGGACAACAGTGAAATGGAGCAGTGCAAAGCAGAAGTGATTTATCCTCATTTTTGAACCTTCTGCTTCAACAGACTCATGCCAGGAATGTAAGTCTAGGCTGCATTATGGCACTTTCACTGCCTGAGTTAATTCCAATTATTTCCATATTTAACATTCAACAGCTATGACTTACAAACTCTACCATTCAGTGGAGCAGATCCTGGGCTTGGTGTGTACGTGCTAATACATGCACACATTTGAATGCCTGTGTATGCTGTGCAGAGTGCATTTTAAATCTCTCTGCTTGCTTTCACATCAACAACGCACATCCACCTGTTCTCTTAATAAAAATGTCACAAAGCATTTTACACTTTACCAGGAAGAAATGTGATTACTAACTAAACACTGCTGCTCAATTGTTGAAACCACAGTTTTTTCAGTTTTATTTACCAGAAAATAATGGAAGATAATTTATTCAGACTTAATATAAGTAATCTTTTGTACCTGTCTTTCAATGGAGACAATATTGACAAAAAGTACACTCTACAATTAATACAATTTAATAGGATGAAAGTCTATTTAAACAAAGGGGAAATATGCCTTCATGGTACAATATGCAATACTTTTTCATTTGCTTTTCAACAAGCCCAGGGATGATCTTCTTTTGTTTCAGAAAAGAAAGACTTGTAGAACTAATGTTATTACTTCTCTTCCTCAGCTCCATGCCTTCCCATTTAAAGCATGTTTTTTTGCAGATAAATGACCACAACATATTGGAGAATGCACTGAAAACTTATGGAAAACCCCACTTGTGAATGGTGACCCTAGCATTTATAATGAATTGTATTTTATACTATGTAAGATAAAAACAAAAACAAGCAAACAAATAAAAAAAAGCAGTAATGACTTTTTTGATTCTGTAATGCAAAAAAACAGTTCATCTCTATAACATCAACCACACAATAAAAGACTGCTCTTGGATGAGCAGCATTAAGTTCCTTGGTCCAATTGTCCAGAGACACAATAAATTTGCATGTACAAAGTATTAATTACAAGTATCTGATAATTAATTAATTATCTCTAAACAACACAGAAAGTTGAAATGCCTGGAGAAATGCAAGAGTTACCAGTAGGAGATCAAGACAGAAAGATTCAGTGGAATACAGTTGCTTAAAAATAACTTCTGAAGGAATGCTCTAGCCAAAACTGAACCAAGAAGAATATGCTAAGCATGAACAGCAGGAAGAAAGAAGACAGAAAAATTGGATTCAAGATAAAATGTTTATCAATAAATCAATTTTTGGTGGCAAAATATTCAGCTTTCAGTCGGCTAAGACTGTGGTAAAAGATTAATTTGAAGGCAAAAGATGTCAAATGTGAAAATTATACTATGTCATAAATCAAGTAAACTAAGTACACTTTTCAGGCACTGAAAATTTTTGGAAAAGACACTCAAGAACCAGAAAGGACAGTTCTTCCAATTTTCCATGAAATCTGAAAAAAGTATACAAGGCATTTCCATGAGCAGGTCACAAGACCACTGATGTTATTATTGGCATAACTGAAAGAAAAATTTCTTCTCCGCCATCCATGGGATGCATAGATTTTAATAAAGGTACTAAATATTACAACATTAAATTATATGTATAGTAAAATAGTTAACAGCAAATCAGGAACCCAAACAGAATAAACTCTATAACTATATACAAATGCATACAATTTCTAACTGAATGGGAAACTTTATGGGAAAACTCTCTTCAAGACAATATATGTCAAAACAGTAATACTGTCTGAACAATAGAATCATAGAATTGTAGAATATCATAATCTTTTCACACTTTGAAGGCACTCTTAAATGTCACCTAGTCTAACTCCCCTGCAACGAACAGAGACTCCTATAGCTAGATCAGGTTGCTCAAAGCCCCATCCATCTGTCTCCAAGGACAGGGCAGCCGCCACCTCTTTGGGCATCCTGTCCAATACCTCAGAACCCTTACTGAATTTTCCTCATACCCAATCTAAATCTCCCTTCTTTTACTTTGAAACCTACCTTCTAGTTTGTACTATCACAACAGACCCTGCTAAGGAATCTATCCCCTTCTTTCTTACAGACTCCTTTTAAAGACTGAAAGGCCGCAATCAGGTCACCTCGTAGCTTTCTCTTCTGCAAGCTGAAGAGCCCCAGCTCTCTAAGCCTGTCCTCAAAGGAGAGGAGTTCCATCACTTGATTCACTTTTATGGCCCTCCTCTGGATGCTCTCCAACAGGTCTATGTCTCTCTTGTGCTGAGGACTCCACATCTGGATGCATTACTCCAGGTGAGGTCTCACCAGCACAATTTAGAGGGGCAGGATCACCTCCCTCACGCTGCTGGCCACACCTCTTTTGGTGCAGCTCAGGATACAGTTGGCTTTCTGGGCTGTGAGGGAACACTGCTGGCTTCTGTTCAGCTTGCCGCTCATCAGTACTCCCCAGTCCTTTTAAGCAGAGCTGTGCTCTATGCTTACATCCCCCACTTTGTACTGATAGCGGGGGTTGCCCGTAATCTAAGTACAAGATCTTCCACTTGGGTTTATTTAACCTTATGATCTTCTCCTGTGTCCACTGCTCAAGTCTGTCCAGGTCTCTCTGAATGGGATCCCATCCCTCAGGTGTGATGACTGCATCACACAGATTGGTGTCATCTGCAAACTTGCTGAGGGTGCACTCCATTCCACTTTTGATGTTACCGATGAAAATATTAAAGAGCACCAGTCCCAGCACTGACCCCTGGAGGAAGCCACTTATCACCAATCTGCACCGGACTTTGAACTATTGACCACCACTCTCTAAGTACAATCTTGTAAGCAGTTCCTTCTCCATCAAACAGTCCACTCATCAAATCCTTATCTTTCAAACTGGAAGAGAACTACATTACAAGGCTTTTCCGTGTTAAAGGCTTTATTTAATTCCATCAGTTCCTCCCTTGTTCAATGACACAGTTATGCCACCATAAAAAGTGACAAGGTTGGTCAGGCAGGACCTGTCCTTCATGAAGCCATGCTGTTTTTTCCTTATCACCTCCCTCTTTCATTTGCCTTGACATAGCTTCCAGGAGCATCTGCTCCATGGTCTTCCCCAGCACTGTGATGAAGAAGTAACTAAGTATAGACACGCTAGTGACAAAGTCTTGAACCATCACTAACATTAAGTATACTTCATAGTTCTATGACTCTGAGTTTCGCTGCTGGAGGAGACAATAAGAGGGCAGGCTGCAAGTTAAGTGCATTACAAAGGCACTCAAAGAAGACTGGCTACTTCAGAGTCTTACAGGTTTGTCCCCAAGGTTCTTGCATATTTTCAATAATACATTCATATGCCCTATTAGAGATTAAATGAAAGAGAAATGAAAATGTATAGGCCAACATTTATACATATATACATATATAAATCTGGGGAAGTTTCTCACTAAATGGAAATTCAGTCATTCAACAAAGGCTACAGTAATATACAGTGGGAAGACTGGTGGAAATTTGTCAAGTTAATTGTCATTTCAATGTGGTAGAAAAACAACAGGAGAAAAAATGCGCCCTGAATCTTTAAAACATAAAGATGAAATAAAATGTCCCAACAGAATAATAACATTGTGATTTTTGTCAGTTTAAGATAAAGACTTTAAATTCTGAAAGAGTAGACTGACACATACAGATTGTTTTATTTTAGAGAACAAGCGCAAAACCAGATTTACTTAGAAATGTTACTGTTATCCATTGCTTGCATCAAAATGACATCTTCTGCTTGGCACCATTTGCTAATATTTTCACAGCATTCAGATAAGTGGTGCAGAGAATAAGATATGCATACCATTATTATTACTTGATGCCCTATCACAACTTAAATACTTAAATTTTATCCTGTTGGGAGCTATTCTTTTTTACACATCTTAAGAAGTAGTTCCAATTTTCATATGGTAAAATACAATCTCCTGTGTTCTGTGTATTCTTTTTAATTAATATTGTAATTCAACTTAGCAGGTAACAAAATGCACTGAACCAAATTATAGACTTTCAAACTTTTCTTTGCTCTGGGGAAGGAGAGAACAAAAATTTGAATATTAATACTGAAGAAACTAAAGGTGATAGCACATCAGCTATTGGTGAGCATTTTCATGAGAAACATATGTACACAGGTTAAAGGTAGCTCACAAGCTCAAACACATTCAAACATAAAGAGGGTAAATTTAGGTTGGATATAAGGAAAAAATCTTTCACAGTGAGGCTGGTGAGGCACTGGTACAGGTTGCCCAGAGATGTGGTGGATGTCCCATCCTTGGAGACATTCATGGTCAGGTTGAAAGGGGCACCCTGATCTAGCTGTAGGTGTCCCTGTTAATTGCAGGGGAGTTGGATTAGATGACCTATAAAGGTCTCTTCCAACTCTAAGGATTTTATGATTCTATGATTTTAACACATTCTTCTGCCCCTGATAATTGTGAGACAATTACAGCTGGATGGCTTTCATAAACCCTGCTATCAAATACATGCTTTCAAGTGTCTCCACAAATTTAATGTCTCCTGCAATCTAGTAGATAGAAATAAATCTTAATTATGTGACAGTCACCAGTAGAGTTGTTCAAAGAGCTTGCTGTGAGATTTTTAGCCCTGCCAAACTCAGATTGTGTGACCAGTCTGAAAGACTGAACTTGACAAAGTTTCATCAGACAAGGAAGTTACAGTTGATTGTCATATGGATTGTTTTCTTCATTTAAAAAACACACAAAGCACAAAGCCCCAAATACACCTGGCTTAAAATCAGACTGAGCAGAAACATAGCTTTGGTGCACACCTTAAGTCTAAACTTGAACTCATCTGTAAAACTAATGGCAGCTGTCTTTTTGTATCAGAGTTTTGGTCATAACATCGTCAATGTAAGGAAAACACTTCAAAATCTTCAGATGAGTTCCCTTCTAACATTTTCAAAGGCAGTGGGAGAGGAGAAATTCCAGACAGAGAACAAACTAATTCCAACTCAAGTTTTATCTATATAAAGTAATTATTATCTTCAAAAATGAAGAAAAATATACATGCAGCACACATCAATCTTAAATTAAAAGTTAGAGCATTAAAAATAATCATATTCTTTAGAACAACAAATGTATTTCGATAAGTTCTCTACTTGGGTGAAAGACAGAGACTTGTTTAAAAGTCAAACAATCATATTTTCAAAGGACAAACAAAATAAATGTAAAGAAATTAGCTTCAAGAGAAATCAAAGTGATTTATTTGAATACCTTAGAAGAATACTAAAACGGCATTAAAGAAAATGAGGAAATTGTGAATAATAAGTTTCCTTCTCAGTTAATAACTAATTTTCAATTTGTTTTCTTTGTATACAACATATAACAACTTCCTAAGTTCTCTAGCAAGAAATTAAGTCATAGAGCATCCCAAGCTGGAAGGGATCTACTGGGATCATCAAATCCAACTCCTTTCCAACCTAAATTATTCTACAGTTTTCCAGAAAACAAACAAACAAAAAACATAAACGGAAAAAAAATCAGAAGGATAACTAATTAATTCTAACGTATCCACTTTCTACAAATATAGTAAATGTGAAAAGGAAGCTTGAAAATTATGAATGTAATCAAAACAAGGACTGGTCACTTTGAATGCACGAGGTGAGGTTTTTACAAGATATATTTATAAATCATAAATAACCATATGGCTTTCACCCTCATTAGTGGAAGATGCATACACAGATCTTTGGGAATAACTATATTCATATAACTACATAGATACACATAACATAATATATACATGTATACAGCTGCACACACAGTTATATATCTGAACTTTTTCAAAGCATAGAAACAAAGTGTACTGTTACATTTCATTGTGAAAAAAGTTAATTAGTCAAGAACCAAAAAATGAACAGAACAGTATTCCAGACAGATGGTCCAGCACTTCTTAGGCAGATGGCTCTGCTAATTAGATACTGGCAAAAATAACATTAAAGAAGATGGTTTAATTATGCGATGCCAAAAAATAACAACTACATGAGATTTCCTTTTTTCTTTTTCACTATCTGTTTGCTTTCATCTCTTATATCATGTATTTAAACAATACTTTGGGGAGTTGCGTTATAATGGCAATAATCATAACAATATATGTCAACAAACATGAGTAATATTGCCTTATTGTTTGCATCAGTCCAGCAATGGAGTGGTTTCAAAAAGCTGTGATTTGTTTGGCAAGGGCGTCTTGCAGCCTGCATAATTATATCTCAATGAATATGGTTGCTGGAGTCCAAAAGCTGAGTTTAAAGAGGCCATAAAGAAAGTGTCAGAATAGTAAATGCTAAGAGAGAATGTAGCCACAGAGGAGTATACCAACAAGACATTTAGCAGCAAATTAGCAACCGCAGTGTTAGAAGTGGTTTTGATGGTCACCAGAAATTTTAAGGCATGCTTTGGTATAATGACATCCCTGCTTTCAGCAAATATGAAAAGCCACTTACAAAAGATTTATACCTCTCCGTACTTCAGGGAAAAAACGCTTTCCTTGCTTTCCACAGAACCATGACCTCGTCCTTGCAGCCATTACTGCTGGAGCTGTCTGTCTTGCCAACCTGATAAACAATCAGCTTTCGAGAGTGGCCATCCACTGGGAAATGCTAGGGGAATGTCTTAAAAAGGGACTTCTCTTTAGCACAGATCTTCTTTTTGGATCATCATAAAAGGAAAACTGTTCTATATGGACTACAGGCAGCCTGGTTATGCTCTCCTATCAAGAAATAGGCCAGCAGCTCAAACAAGAACAACATTGTATGGACAAATTTACTAATTGATTACATTTGTTGAAGTATCTTGCCACCAGATACCAAATGCAACAGCCAGTTCTCCTGGAAATAATAATATATCTGTTTTCATTTGTTCAGTTTTTACTGCTCATCCACGGTTAGAAAACTGTGGTTTCTTAAAAAGTGAAGAGTGTGAAATAGATGAAAATAAATATCCAATTACGCTAGAATTTTCTAGGGTTTGGTTTTAAACAAAAACTGAGCTCCCATGATACATATATAATTTCATGTTTAAACCAGATAACATATGAATCTTTATATGGCTTCAGAAACAAAGCTGATGTCAACTGAATTTTCTTTCAAATATAACGGCATGAAATATGTAAAAAAGTGAGGAGAGACATAGATATTTAAGTCAAAGTTTTAATTACTTTATTTTGTTGACTATGCAAATAAATAGTTGCTGAAAATTTTGTCAGAATTGATATAATAAAATTTAGAGTTACTAAAACTTTCAGAAACTCACAGTGGACGGCTACTGTGTTAACTTTAATCACACTAGCCTCTGTACAAGATTCGACTTCTACTAAATGTCACCCAGCCACCCATCTGTGCATTCCCTGTTTTTGTTCCACAAAGACTTCTAAATGTCACAAAATGTTCATTGGGTTTACACTTAACAGAAAAAGGTTTATAGAGGAAATTGCAGTTCCGAAACTGAAGTCAGCAGCTCAGAACTTGAATATACTCAGAACCAACAGTTTTAGTCCTGCTTCCTGAGAGTTACTAATAAAAAGGCATTGCACTGTGACTTTCAAAGTTTTGAATGTTCCAGTTTGGCATTTTGAGGCTTTTATGTTTTTTATGGACATTTAAAAATTGAATGCTGGATTGTGCTGAAGGGGTAAAACAACAAAATGTTCTTGCATTTCCAGTCTTGGCAGCCACTCAGCAGGTAGAAATGAAATTTTACCATATTTTTAATGTACATTCTGAAATTATACTAAATATAGTAAATTTAATATATTGAATAAATTATATGTGAACCTTTTAAGATTAACATCTGTGTTAGCATATTAAGTTTTAAAGCTCTCTCTGCTTTTTGGCAAATAAAATTGATTTCAGTAGGCTTCAAGACCTTTTGAAAGCAACGTTTCATTTTTTTTCAAATTGTGTTGTAAACTTTTAAGTGCTGATCAGAAATGTCAGGATTCTCTTTATTTCAGGAAAGGGAAAGATATTTCAATGCAATTTCATACTCCTAGCCTCCTAGGTTAAATACCACAATAAATGGGAAAAAAAGTCCTGTAGCACAGGAATTTCAGAAAAGGAAGACTTCAATACAGACCTTGAATAGAGGAACACAGATTGTTTTCCTGTGCATCTGTTCATTGCTGCAGATGGCAAAGGAGAAGGGGGTGCTGCTAAGTATGCCATCTTGCCCCATGCTAACCTGCTGTTCATGTCATGCTGGCGTGGGATGAGGGATAAAGAAGAATGCCAGTGAGCAACCTCAGACAGTCAAGGAAGTTAGGATACTTCAGAAGGCTCTGTGCAAACCAAAATCCTTCCTGAAATAATTTCTCAGAGGCACAGCCAGCACAATATATCTTGTCCCTGGGATGTCAAAGACAGCTGGATTATAGCTTCTAGATATGAGTTTACAACAGCAAGCAGATGAACCTGAGAGATATGGAGGATGAAATTTATAACATCTTCTGACATTTTTAAAATGGCTGAACATCATACCACATAACTGAGACTACAAAAAAGAAATCTTTGTATTTTATACATACGTATTTTTTTTTCATTGTGTCTCATTATAAAGAATAAAAATTCTATCATGATTTTTATTTCTCATTTATTTATTCAGATAATTTTGCCATTGGGCTTTACTAATGAAAAACTCCATTCTTTTAGTATCATACTCATCTATATTTCTACTACTCAAAATTCACAATAACTCTTACTTACAATAATAAAAATATCTTGAGTAATCAGCCTAAAAACAGCATCTTAGTAAAAATACAAACTTGAAGAATGAATGTATGTCCATACAGTATGCAATCAAACAGGAGTAAGAACATTTTAGACACATGAAAGCAGAGGGAAAGATTAATGCTGAGAAGCAGTAAGAGAAAGGTAAGAAGAGCCAGATCACACAGAGTGTGCAATGAAAAGTCAGTAAAGAAACAAATTTTTCAACAGCTAAGCATTGCATACATGAGATTTTCTACATCCTTCTATTTAAATCAATAGGCTAAAAAGCTGATTTTGGAAAAATAGTACACAGATATACAAGATATTTAGAAAATAGTTGGGGCAAAACAGAACACAAAAAGAAAAACATCATCTAATTTCCAAGGAGTTGGCAATAAAGGTTGATGGCAGTACAACTGACTATTCACTTAAGGAAAGAAGAAACTAACTTACATTTGGTTATGCTTACAATTGGATTTAAGTAGACCAAAAAAAAGGAAAAAGATAATCAGAGAGACACAGCATTGCAAGAATATGGGGAAGAATAAAAAGTAAAATAGGCATATAACTGAGTCTTTAATACATATTGTAAACTGTGGAGAAAGGCAAAAAAAAAAAAAAAAAAAAAAGTAGACTGAGAAAAATTCTCATTAAACACAAAGAAAAAAGATGCTTATTGCAACAGGAAAGCTTGAATCTACAGCTACTAGGAAAATCACTGGAGTGTAGCTGCACTGTTAAATTATATAGAAAGCAAGGCTGAGGAAGACAAGCTACGGAGAACCAGGACCAGAAAGTGTCTGCTCAGAACATGAAAAGGTCTTCAAGAGGGCATCATGTAATCCAATTGCAGAAAAAGAGTAGATAGAAAAGTAGGACAACAATGAAACTTAAAATCACAACTTCATCATGATGATTTGGGATAACAGTGAGGCTACAAAAAAGGCTGAGTTTTTCTCCTTTTCTGAGAGAAGTGAAAGGTCTGGAGAAACATTAATGATGAATGAGGCTTTTCACATCCAGTTTGTGTGTTAAACCTCATTCATGACATTAACCAATGGAAGTTTGGGACACTGGGTAACTTGGTATTAGCTGTGGGAAATGAGTGTATCATTTCAATCCAAATTTCTAGCCTTCATACCAAAATGAGCAGTAACTGGCCATTTATGCAGAAGACACTGAACAGCCACTTAGAAAAAAAAGGAGAGAGTCCTGTTACAGATAAAGTGCCTCATTCCATATTCACAAGAAATCTCAGAAAAGCAGGAAGTTGCTGAAATATCTTAACAATTTCTCTATTTTTTTTCCCTCAAGCTGTCCTCACATATATTTCAGCACTGGACAGTTGTAGGATTTGACTCTTAAACTCAGCCTAAGAATCCCAACCACCAAGTTCCAAAGATAAAAGGGGATAAGTTTTGTGCCACTCTCATACTGGCAAGTAGAGAGTATATCACCAGCAAAACATTCTAGAGTTGGAGAATTTTATTTGACTTAGTTTATTGTCAACCACCACAAAACTCAGTCCATCTGGTGGGAATGTAGGACATTTAGCAGGCTTTCAGTTTCCAGTGCATAATCTCCACTGTCAATTTAATGGTCAAAAATAACAGTTAGAAATTAGAATCATTACTTCCTAGTCATAGTTTGAAAAATAAACTGATATATTATAAATTTATTATAAATTATTTTAAAACCTAATGAATTTGTTATAAATTGTCATGTGTGCATCTGTAGAAAACACTAACCTGTTATCAGACAGACTGTGAAATCATTCATAACAATATATTAACCATGTATTAAATAGTCTATTAATCATTAAGTAGATTACTATAAAATATTTACATAATGAAACTTAGTAAACAAATGATAAATATCCAGTGAATGTCATTGTTGGTCAGTTATTATTTGCTGTGCATTGAAACCCACACTACAACAGGTGAACACCTGAAGATTTTGCAAGGCTTTTAATCCAAATATCAAGTTGGAGCAAGGAAAAATAATCAAAAATCTGTGTGATGTGATGCCTGATGCTCAAGACTGAGAATTCTGCATTTGTTATTACTTGCAGGATCTATTAGCACCAGAGGACCATGAAAAAAGCAAGAGAAAATAGTTCATTAAAAACGGATGCGTAGCTAAATGTATCAGACTCTGGGAAAAGCTTCAGTGAAGAGTTCATAGATTATTCAGCAATGACAGAAATTTGGAAGAGTTTCTACCAGCACTCCTTTGCAGTTCTTCAAGTAGAAAGCAAACAAATATTTGTTAAAAAAAACCCATCTCACATCCCCAGAGAGATCCATGTCTGCACTTTTCATGACACAATTGCCTTTGCTGGCACTTTTCTACAAGTCGCATAGGGGAAAGTCACCATGTACCATGTATCACCATTTGTTTCACATGATCTCAACATGTGAAACAAAACCACTGGTATCACAGATGACACAGAACCTGGATGAGCAACCCTTGTATCCATAAAATAAATTGGAACTGATTCAGATTCTCAAAACTAATAACAGAAAGCTCAAATTTCAGTTTACTTCAACAAAGTTAAACTGAAGGAGCCCTTAAGTATCAAGAAAAGTATCTTCTAAATTCCATCAACATACACAAACTTTAGTAACCATCCCACACAGGGAGCCTAATAGAAGAAATTTATTTCAGAACTAGCTGTGTGATAGCTCATCCTCCTGCAGACTCTTTTCCATTTTTACTGGTTTAGAAACCCACTGATTGCTACATTGGCAGAATACTGTACTTTTGTATTTTTCACCAAGAAGCTAAAAGCTCAGTGGATATAACTGTAAAAGTGTGATCAATAAAGCTTATTCAACAGGATACCCAGTGCAGCCATTAATAAGGCAGCTATGTGGCTTTTTTTACTTTGTGCAGATGCCATCGACCTTCCTCCATCAAATTATAGCTTATTAGCAATTCATCTCCTAATGGGTACATTAAAACTCATGTCTTTCTAACACTAGTGTATATTGGATACCAGCTCAGCATTTGAAGAAGAAAGTAACAAAAGCTCACTCTTACTGCTAGGAATTATTTCCTTAAAATTCACCTGTGCTTATCCTGCTGAGGTGAGTCCTTTGAAGTCAGTGCTCCAAATTCCAAAGCTTTTACTATAGCAAAAGACTTTCAAATTAAAAGTTTTGTCTAAGAACAGAAAAAAGGACAGAAATTGTAAACATTCTCTAAATTCATGAAAGAAAAGGGACAACTTCTGTACAGTGGCTTATAATAGCAACCCCCTTAAGTATATGCCTGGAGTACTAAAGAATATAAACATCTATTTATTTATTTATTATTTATACATTTGTTTATATATATATTCATCATTATTTATTTATTTATTTATTAACATTAACATCAGAATCCAATTCATTCATATAACTTTTACTGTGAACAGAAAAATGAATTTAAAACAGACTGCTCTACACTATGTGCAACTCTACAAAGTTGCAGAGTGACAAAGCTCCTACATCTCGAAATAAATTTGCTATTTTAAGCCCATCATTTTGTATATCAAAATAAAATGTCAGTATAATATTTATGTCCATAATAATAATAATAATAATAATAATAACAGAAGAAAAGCCACTGGATTTGTATCTACTTTAAAGTGCTTGGTGGATACGTATTCTTATAAAACAATTTAATGACACAATCATAGTCTGCCTATCTCCTTGTAGATTCTCTAACCTCTCCGGGCAGATAAGTTGTTTTTTTTTTCAGTGAAACCTACTGAACATTTTTCAGTTCTTTTACCCAAGATCAAGAAACAGAAAAAATCATAAAAAGCCCAAGACTCATGGAAAAAAAATACGTCTACAGCCATTATTCTTGCATTCTGAATACTGAATGCTTCTGCATCCCTGAGTTGGGGGAGGAGCAGAAGGCTTAAAGATATTAAGGATTTAAAGAAGAAAGGAAATTGATTTAAAATGACCACAATGCAAGCAAGGCTGTCACCTCCTGCGGGTGCATTATTTTTGGCCTAAACTCAGACAGAACCAAACAAAAATTTCCTGTAGTAAATTTTTTTTGGAAGTACATTTCAGCTCTGAGCTTACTACTTCTTCCCAGCATACAGACTCTTCTACTTCCTGAAATCTTCAAGGACAGGATGAGACCCTACCTAAAGTCGCATATGGGACTGGGGTCTGCATCTATGTAAAAAGAAAGTGATGAATGTCCACACTTTACCTTTATGATATACCAAAAGTAAAACTGTCCTACAATAAAAGGAGCAGGTACATCAATTAATCTTGCTTGATCTGTGTGACAAAAGGAAACTAAGTGATCCTCATTTATAAACAAGGCTAGAGACATCCTTTTGGCCTGCATATTAAATGCAATTGAGGACCAACGTGACCAACTGCTCAAGCAGAAAAATTTACATCAGTAACATAGGTCCTGTCTCTCTGCCTCACCTTTTAAAGGACAGTGCCCATTGAATTTCTCAAACAAATGAAAACAATTAATCATTCCATAGCGCATTCTTAGAAACAGCAGAAATCTAGGTGAATCAGTCATTGCACTAGATAATTCAACTAAAAACAAAAAAACACACAAAAAAAGTCTGACTTTCCTAACATCTGTCCTTCAAAGTCATTCTCACTGCTTCTGAAAAGTCAGAAATGCACGTCCACCCAGCACACTGAAGACCATTGCCCTCTACCTCACTTGAGAAGACCACAAATGTTTCACATCACTTTGCTGTTGAAGTGGCTGACTGGTGACTGGAGGAACTGGCTCAAAACTGGAAATCAGAAACTGGTCCGTGTGTTGAGGCTATGCTGGCCTCTGAAAAAGCCCATGATTTGCACCTACATGCACATCTGTGTTTCTGTGCAAATATTTGAATTATGCACTCTAGAAATTGTATGAAGCAGTAGAGACAGATGGCTATTGGATGACATTCTTCTGTGAGTATTTAAATAATGCCGGGTTTATGTTGTGCACTTCCACATCAAGAAAAAGCTGCAGAAGATATTAATATTCTAATAGACCCTGTACCACAGAGAGGCCTTGAAAAATAAGTCCCTTATCTGCTAGTCCTCATGCAGACTCTCAGTCTTCTGTTAATCATGATGCTTTGAATCCAGATAATTTCGACATTAATTTTAATCTGTGAGTTACTGGAGGGAAAGAGGGACAGAGAGATGAATGCGTATTTATTAAAGCATTTATTAAAGCCATGCTCATTTATTGTGACGGCTTGATCTTGGCTGACTGCCAACACCCATTCAGTATTTCTTTTATAAATTTTATAAATTTATAAAATATTAATTTATCGCCCATTAAAAATAGAGTAGAATAGTGAGAAATAAAGCGACGGGGACATTGGAGCTTGCTGGACTTGGCTGTATACAGAATGGGATAGCCCCTGCCTTGCCTCCTGCAGCAGCCCCACAGCATCTTGCCATCACCCGCACCCCATACAGATGTCCTTTGAACTATGGCACACCTATTTATTCCCAATTCTTTCACCTCTTTCTTCAGATATTTCCAGAGTGCCACTGAAATTTGTTGTGGTTCATTTACCTCTCCTCACACCTGAAGTTGCTTTGAACTCTAAAAAGTTCAGATTTCTGATAATGTTTGCATTATCAGAATGTTTGCTCACGCTATATGCAGTTGATCTGTACATGTGCTGTGATATGAGTAAGGAAGTAACTGAAAAATGTAGAGAATCCACAAAATCTGCCTGGGACAGATTTTTTTCATAAGAAGAATCTCTCCCAAGAAGTTCAGGGAGATGGTGACTTCACTTACCAGCACTGTTGGGAGTGTTTGCCACCAATTCCTGACCGAACACAGTACACATATGGTGCTGAAATAAACCCTGAGGCTCCTGAGATCAGAGAGCTGCAGCCCCCACTTTATAAACGAAGGAGGCAGAAGCACACAGCAATGCTGAGGGCTGTACAAAGTCCAGGCTGGTAGCAGAAGCCATAGATTACATGGAATTACACATGGAATTATGCAACTGCCTTCATTCATGATGCTATACATTTGCTCAGAGAAAAACAGCGTCCCTCTCAGAGCTGCTTTAATTCTAAAAAGCTTTGACTGAATACTTTCATACTTTCTTTGTTTTTTAATAATTGTTCCAAAACACATGCATCTTTCTACTCTTACAGAATATACTGGATTACACTAAAAGTGATAAAGAGCCAAAAGATCCATCAACATTGTACTTTTTATGACTAAATGATGGGCTAACCAGATAAGTTATTAAAATAATCTTCTACTAATGCTTCTTCTTCATATTTTTCTGAAACTTTCACCATTTAGACAGAAATTTTTCAGGTATGAAATCTGCTTAAGAGCAAAACGTAGCCAAAGAAGTTATTTGTAAGAATCAGAGTACAGAAAAAAGAAATTATTTCAACTGTTTTAGTAAATTTTTTTCCGTCTCTTTCTTCTTTTGTGTAAAGCATCACAAAGTAGTGTGAAAGACGATCACCACTGAGGTGAAAGTAATGTAAAATAGTCAGCTTCTTTTTGAGAAGACTGATTAGGAGTCTGACTGGAAGAAAATCTTCTAATTTTACAGAGTTATTAGCAAATCAGTAGCAAAAATTCAGCTCACATGCATTCATAACCTTAATTCTGTTATGGATTTTTTACTCTTTTGTATGTTTTCCTATTAAATAACATATCATAGAAATAGTTGATGTCCTCAGGAAAGAAAATTCAATTGTTTGGGATGAATTCTGTTTCATCAAAAATAAAGCCTTTGGCAAGAATATTACGATTCTTAAAAGAAATAGTGCTACTACTAGTGCTACTAATAAAAATAACAATACCAATAATAGTAATATTAAATCAAACAAGTAAACAACAGAAGGAGAAAAGAGTACCTCAAACTGAGATGGGCAGATGTTTCATTTTAGAGCCCTGATTTGACCCCCTTCCACTGGGAACTAACTGCTAGAACAGAAAACTTCAAGCACAGCTGTATTAACAGAATACAAAAGTAACAAAACTAAAGGTAATGTACAGTAAAAGCTATTGTACCAGTAAACAAAAATAGGAGTACGAAGAGGAAGAAACAAGTCCTTAGGGTGGGGCCAAATCATTATCTCTACAGTCAAGTGTCAGGTCCTGCATTTTGGTCACAACAACCCCAGGCAACTCCAGAGGCTTGGGGAAGAGTGCCGGGAAAGCCCCCTGATGGAAAGGAAACATGGTGTACTGATGGACAGTCAGCTGAATGTGAGCCAACAGCATGCAGGTGGCCAAGAAGGCCAATGGCACTGTATCAAGAATGGTGTGGTGAGCAGGACTAGGGAAGTCATCCTGCCCCTGTATTTGGCACTGGTGAGGCCTCTCCTCAAGTACTGTGTTCAGATTTGGGCATCTCAGTACAGAAAGGACATCAAGGTGCTGGAGCAGGTCCAGAGAAGGGCAACAATGCTTGTGACGGGCTTGGAGAATACGCCCTACAAGGAGAGACTGGGGCTGTTTAGTATGGGGAAGATGAGGCTGAGAGGAGACCTTATTGCTCTCTTCAATTACCTGAAAGGTGATTACAGTGAGAGCAGGGCTGGTCTCTTCTCACTGGTGACAGGATGAGGAGAAATGGTTTTAAATTGCACCAGGGGAAGTTTAGGTTGGATATCAGGAAAAACTTCCTTACAGAAAGGGTTGTTAAGCATTGGAATAGGTTCCCCAGGGAGGTGGTTGAGTCACCATTCCTGGATTTGTTTAAAAACCCCTTGGATGTGGTGCTCAGGGACATGATTTAGCAGAAGGTTGTTAGAGTTAAGGTAGTATATTAGGTTGAAGTTGGACTTGATGATCTTTAAGGTGTTTTCCAACCTGAGCAATTCTATGATTTTGTCTTTGCTAGTTTTCATCTTCTCATAATTCATTTTCCCAAATCCACTGCCCACAAATGGCTGCACTAGATTAATGGCAGTCAGGAATTATTTCTCTACTCATTAAGTAAATTTCTTCCTTCCAAACATACATGTAAGCTCCTCTGTAGAGGAATTAACTCACTGTGTGCTAATTGAACCAGCACACTTTAACTAAGTAGACCAGTAACCCACTGAATGCTTCCTAGCACTCCCATGAGCCACTTCTAGTAATCAGCAGTCATAGCATCAATAAATACAAATTTCTCACAGTAAATGGACAGAATAATGAATATGCAATAAACAGTTTTAGTCTCAATCTAAATTACATGCAAAATCATGTTCGATACTGTGTTAGCAGAAAGGTATTTTGTAACACACTATTTTTCTGGTAGCTTGTCACGTCTTACTGTTGAAAGAATGCTAGCTTTCCAAATGTGATAAGCCAAGGCAGAATCTATCACTGGCTGCTCTTGTTTTAATGAAAGGAGATTGGTATCTAAAGAATCCTGTGGGGATAATGCAGATATGATGCAAAGCAGAGCACAGATAACAACTCTGACATACTCCGAATATATAAAATGCAAGCTTGCAAATCCCTCCCACTACCACAGTAAAGCTCTTATGAAATTTTCAACAGTTTGGGAGGGCTCTCCACAAATGTACGTCTGTTCATGTTCAATTCCAAAGTGAAACATGCACTTGTATAAATTAAAACCATGGAACATGCCAAAAAATGTAATGGTTTGGCTGCTTTCTGTTCAAAGAAGGCAGAGGTATTGTGCTGCTCTTGGAGTATGGAGTAAATCTCTTTCATATCTTAACACAACAGGTCAACAGAACTTTAATTTCTGTCCCTGATTTATGCATTTCATACACACTCCTACACTGAAACCCTGTGAGTGGAAGCAGGACTGGCTGCATCCCACACAGGCACCAGCTAATAGCACTGGCAGTCACACAGCATAAATATGCTGCTTCTCTGAAAGGGAAGGCTATCTGAACATGATATATGATTACACGCCCCAGTGAGTATAGAGGACAAGTGTCGTATGGCCTTTTCTGAGAAAGTTACATACTCCAGTTCTGTGGCAGCCTCAACTACAGTGGGACAGAAAAGTTGACTGTGTCTACAACAGGGACAGCAGGAGCACTGAACTAGATGAAGAGATGCAGGCGTCTGTTGAGATGGCCTTCAGTGACACTGCAAGACAGTACAGAGAGAGAAACCTCAGTGATACGTGAACAAGTGACTGAGTAGAAAAGGAAAAAAGTTATCCAGCAGCAGAAGCAGAGGAAAATGGTCCCATGTCAGACTCCAGTCCCTGTGCTAGTATATGGGATTAGGGAAGCCAGTAACAACAAGAAAGGAAGAAGTGAGTTATGGTGGTGATTTGTTTAGTGGATGCTGCACAAGGAAAGCTGAGACAGGTTTAGGCAGTGGCATAGATCATGCTAAACATCACCTGCAAAGCTTTTCATGGTAAGAAAAACAAAGTTACTTATGGGAAAGAAAAGAATAGAAAGGGAAAAAGAAAAGTGTAAACTTCTCTCCAGTGGCTAGATAAGACGTAACTGGAGGGCTTGGATGACCAGTGCAGCATGTAGTGTTCCCAGACAGACATTTTGAGGGATGCTATGAGGTCAGAAAATGTAGGAGCAATGGCAGGCCACAGCTACTTCAGACAGTTAGAGTATTCATGACTATGCCAGCAAGATGAAATTTTTAGACAAAAATCAGAATTTTCATGAAGAAACTCAAAATTAGACCCTTGAGTGAAAAAGCAACTCATAAGTTAGTCCAGGATAGCATGCAGAAATAGCAACCACAATGTACTTAGATTCACCATCGCTGCAGGAGCAAGTAAAGACTCAAATCCACTACAGCACATTCCACTTCATAATAGGGAACTTAAGTTCCCATTATGGGAGTTCCCTATTAGGGAACAAGCTTGATAGAAAGAAGCTAAAAGGGGCAGCAAAGAGTAAAAGATTTGCAGGTAGCATTCAGGAGTACGCAGACAGATGCACTGGAAGAATTAACACTACCTACCAGAAAAAAACACAAGGAAAAGAGAAAAAGTAAATTTGGCATAGATTAACAGTAGGGCATTTAGCTAATAAAAGAAAAAAAATGTCTGCCAAAAAAGCAAAGCAGGGGCAAGATAGCACAAGAAGATAGCAGTGCCACAATAATGGGGCATGAGTGCTGAGGGAATTGGTGTATGTGATTGCCAACTCTCCATCATTCTCTGGCAGTCCTCGCTAACTAGAAATGTCCCAGCAGACTGAAAACTGGCAAATGTGAAACCCACTTTTAAAAAGAGCTGGAAAGATGATCCTAGTAGCTACAGACCTATAGTCTCACTTTGGTGCCAGGGAAGGTTATGAAATGTATAAACTCAGAAGCCATCATTAGTTAAAAGTCTACCAGGGGATCAGGCCCAGTCAGCCTGGGTTTACTAATGGTAGATCCTGTCTGACAAAACTGATTTCATTCTATGACAAGGTAACCTGCTTAATGGATGAAGGTAAGGCTGTCGGTGTGGTCTACCTGGACTTCAGTAAAGCTGTTGGACACTGTCCCCCACAACATTCTTGTGGAAAAGCTGGCTGCCCACAGTTTGGATGGGTCTACACTCCACTGGGTGAAACACTGGCTGGATGGCTGAGCCCAAAGAGTTGTGGTCAATGGAATTAAATCCAGTTGGCAGCCAGTCAAGAGTGGTGTCCTCCAGGGCTTGGTACTGGGGCTACTTCTCTTTAACATCTTTATTAACGATCTTGATGATGGGATTGAGTGCACCCTCAGTAGGTTTGCAGACAACACCAAGTTGAGAGGAAGTGTTGATCTGCCAGAAGGGAGAAAGGCACTACAGAGGGGCCTGGATAGACTGGACAGATAGGCCAGGTAAACTGCATGAGTTTCAATAGTGCCACGTGTCGGATCCTGCATTTTGGTCACAACAACCCTAGACATTTGTACAGGCTTGAGGAAGAGTGGATGGAAAGCTGCCTGATGGAAAGGGACCTTGGTGTACTGACAGACAGTCAGCTCAATATGAGCCTGCAGTGTGCCCAGGTGGCCAAGAAGGCTAGAATACAAGAACATGAATAAAGACAAAGTAAGGATTAATGATACCGAGATGACACACTCTGCTTGGATTTATAACAGCTACTGGACAAGTTCCCTCACCAAACGGACTTTAAGAACCTCTTCAAGAAACTAGGCAGAGTATAAGACTGAAGGTTCTTTCAAGAATAAAGAATCTGAAAAGTAGGTAAGGCAAGCACATGATCAGTTTTCAGGAGGAAGCCAGCATTTGAGTCCCACAGAAATTTATTGTAGAATTCATAATGCTCAACATATCCTCAAATGATGCAGAAAAGAGAATGTATGGTCAAGTGATAACATTTGCTAATGATGAGAAGTTATTCAGTTTAGTAGAGGGGCAAACCTTACAAATCCAAATGGCTAATTATCTCTACAGAATTTCATTTGCAGTTTTAATAAATACAGTGTTGCATACAAGGAAGAAGAACCTTAAATAATGAAATTACTTCATGTATTCAGCAATGGGCTGTTCAGGAATGAGATCTTGAGTTACAGTAACAACAAAAGATGGAAGTTACAATAAATTACGAGTAGTATGGAGCATAAGGAAATATCACAGTACCAAAGAAAAATCCATTTACTCCTCTTGTTTTGAATAGCATGTTCTGCTCTAATACAGTCCTCAATTTCAATTTTGAAAGCAGAGCTAGGAAATGTGCAGGGAAAGGTGACAAAAGACCTCCATCTTTCTGTGTTTTCTCTATGAGGATTAAACAGACTGATCTTTCTGCCTAGAAAAATGACATGTGAGGAGAAAGATAGTTACAAAATCATGAAAAAGTTGCATGGGGAATGTTATTCACAATGTTTAAATAGTGAATTCAAAGAATATTCACTGCATTTTGAATACTAAAGATATTTAAAGAGATTTTTTAAAGTTTTTCATTCGCATGTTGCTACAGAATTCTTTCCAAAAGGAAAACTGAATATACAGAAAGTGGGCATGAGTTAAATGTCACAGGGTGAAGCCAACATCACTCACCTAAGAGAGCTCTTGACAACATCTGCCTTAAATGCATTAGATGAATCAATGTAGGTCACTCAGAAAAGTAATGCCTTCTACTTATTTCCACAAAAATTACAACAGATACAAAGAGAACAAAAGCACTATACAATAGAGCGAATTCTAAGCTACAAAACACCATTTTTCAACACAGTCACCATCATTAGTATGTATTTCACCAGCCATGAACAAGAATCTGCATGCCACACTGGTAAAAATCTGTACCAGTGATCCACTGTCACTGTCACCACTCCTGAAACAAACTACCCACCACCTCACTGTACTCACATCTGCCGCTTGGTGTCCATAAACATTCAGCAAGTATGCATGAATGTCAATGGGTGCCATTTTTTCTTCATGGAGGAATTCAGTGACACACCTTTGCTTCATCTGTACTTCTAGTTCAGACATCATTTTTCAGACTTTCTCTTTGCTGCCATCTGTCACACAGCAACAAAATGTAATGGAATATTGACAGGAAGGTTCAGATTCTACTACCATACTACCATCATCTGCCTCTGATGCTGTGGGACAACTTCACGAAATAGGAGGCTTTACTTTCAGAGCAACTCTCTACTTATGTGCCAAAAAAAAACAAATCAAATACAGATAATTATAGTTGTTTAATTATTAAAATTTCTGCCACTGAGTGGTGTAATTCTGTTCTCATGTTTTCCTCACTTTGCAGCTTCCCTGCAAATACAGGAATTCAACAAATGCCCCTCATCTCAATAAGCTCCTAGATTTCAAATACTTGAGAAAGTTTTCTGAGAAAGTATCATTACTTGATTAAGATTTGCTTCTGCTGTGGGTGGAAGACAAGACTGTAGGCGAGGTTTGATCTGACCTGATGACAGGTGTCCATATAAACTTCTAATTACAACTCCAGGAAGAGTTACATCACTCATTATCTGCCTTAATTCAATTTACTGCAATAGATTTTCATTGACATTATTGATTCTGATGCCTTTTAAAAATAAGTTCAGCAAACAAAATAAAGTTGAATAGCATTTTTAATTAACATCTCTGAAGTTTTGCTTCATAGCAAGGGAAATAACATGATTATCAAATGGGGACCAATTATTTTTATATAGAGAGGAAAAATGGAAAAAATAAATCCTCTCTGAAGCCTTGACTGTACTGAAAATGTATCTAGTTTTTATTATAAAATCCTAGTTCAGCCATCTCACACTAACTCTTCCTCTCATAGGTTGTATATTTCATAAGCAGTTGCATGTGGAAGTGAATAGATGTTTTTTCTTTGTCTACAAGCTTTGTATAACTGAATTCATGCTGATAACTGCATATCTGAAGAACTCAGTACATGCATGTTGTCACTGCATTCATTACACCAATGAAACTTAAAAAAATGAAGAGAGAAATCATACCCCAACTAAAAATATTTGTCAGCATGAAATCCATGTGACCTAAACTGATGAGTAGCTTCTTTAAAATGTCAGCTACAACTGACACAAATTAACTAACATCTGGATAAGTGGGTGCTGTTTAAAACTGTACCTATTTTATAAACAGCTAAGGAACACCATTTGATTTGGGAAGCACATTTCCAGTGACTAAAAATCTGTTCTACCTATGCAGACTACAAGTGAGAGTTCATAATGATATTACCTGTTCTGAATTTGTCTTACCATCTATGTAGCCCCTATTTCTGATTTGTTCTTGCAAGAGAAGATTTCTACAGAAATTTCCCTTGTGTGAAGTTTTGCATATTCTGCACATTCCCTTTTGCAAATTGCCTTCTGCACTTCAAAGCACTGGGAAGAACGTCCAGCAATGTTTTTGTGTCCTGACTTATAAATACAATCCTTATGTCTTTTTGCCTGGCTACATTCCATGTCTGTGCATGCCTCATGCACTAAACACATTTTCCCTACCTTGCACTGGTTTTTTCTTTTAGTTTGCCAGTGTTGTTAGAAGTCAGGGAAACGAGACACGCATCCAGTGTTGTGTAGAGGTGTTAGGAGCAGGTGGTTGTTCGCAGCAGAGAGATGCTGAGGGCAGGATATCTTGGATACTACTTCACAAGGAGAATAAGAAAATACAACATCACAAGAAATGATAGGACTTTCCTATGTGTCTCAGAAACCTGGGACTCCTAACAGCTGGTTCCACCAGCAAACTGAGATATAAAGAAGGGACTGAGTACCATGGCCTCTGTAACCAGTTCACCCATCCCATTCAGCACCACTCCCCTAGTCATCTGCCCCTTCTTCCACCCCTACGCTTCCTTTTTACAGCTGAGTTCAGGTAGGAGTTGCTTGCTCATCCATGCACTTTGACACACACTCATTTCTATCCACTGTATACATTTTTGCTGATCATAGTCAAAAGACAAATATATTATTTTTCATTTCCATTTGGTTCTTGAATGCCTTGGCCTTGCATTGAAGTGCAAGCCACATGCTTCCACTGACATGGCACCAGTCCAGGAATTGCATCACAGTTGTCTATGTTCAAGTCTTACTCTTATTCCATCTTGCAAACAGGCTCACCATCTCATGCAGCTAGCTGTGGGCTGACCAGCAGGAGCACCATTCTGCCTGCAGCAGGGATGTTCTTCTTACTGATGTGGCAAACTCAGAGCTCTGAATATCTTGCAAGGACTACCAAAAACAGTGTTTCACCCTTCAAAGTATCCACTGAATGAAAAGGAAAGGATTTGGGACTAAGGTGCATTTCGAAGAAAAAAAAATGATCAAATTGTTTTAGTAAATACAAACTCAGAAAGTAGAAAGAATCAAGAGCTTTCAGAGCTTGCCCTATATGGCTATCATCTTTGAGCCAATCTAGACACAGTTCTATATACAAATTTTGACATGAAAGCTTGCATATTGAGTCTACCACTCAACTCCCTGCTTCTCTCCCTGTTCTGAACAAACCATTCCTACTTGCCAGCATAATCCTGCATTGGCCAGCAGATCACAGACAGAGCAGGATATTTCAGTTTATCTGCCAAAATAAATACACAAAATTATCTAATTGATTCTTCTAAATAATTCAATATCAAATGAATGTTTAATTCAATTCAAAACATTTAGATAATTTCAGGGATGGGTTTTTGAAACTGCTTTCTTTCTTAATGTAAATCATAATCTAAACAAAACCAAACAGAGGGGGAAGAAAATCTGAAAAGTGTTCATCTGAGAAATATTAAAATACTCTGCAATTTTGTGAAATTATCACAGATTCCCTTATGATGGCTACAATAGCTCACTAAGATTGAACAGAAATCAGTTTTTCATTACCATTATTCTTATCTATCCTCAAAAATGATCTGGTAGCAGTCTGTCAGTCAGTCAGTTTGGAACCTAACACTTTCTTTTGATAATTTGTCTTCAGGTTTCAGCAGTATCTTCCCTAGCCTAAAGGCCCTGAGGTCATAGCATTTGGGTAACTTTTAACTGAACTCTGTAGTTTTCTTTTATGAACACAGCACTTCTTTATGAACATAGCACTTAGGGCCAACTTTTTGCCTCAGGTAAAAGAGGGAAAAAAAAAAAAAAAAAAAAAGGAAAAAACAAAGCAAGAAGAATAAAACTATATCCAGAGACATCAGATTAAAAACAAAGGGAATGTTTATGGAAAATACCCCCCATCAGTCTCTAGTAAGACTGAGGACACTTAATCATTTTCAAGGTTAAGTCCTGGAATTCAGGGACCCTACTGAAAATTTTGAAGATAGTCTAGTCTAAAAACTAACAGACAAACAAGAGAGAGACTACAGACTGCTCAGGGAGCTGGAATAGGCAAGAAAGGAGAGACAAAGACTAAGAAACCACTGAGGAATCCAGATTAATCTGCAATTGGAAAGTAACTGGAGAAAAGGATACAAATCATTAACAGAGAAAGACTGAGGTTACAATTAGAACTGATGCTTAAATTGTTTTTACCCTTTAATTGTTTTTAACTCTAATTTTATATATGTTTAGGCTTGGGCTTAAACAAACATTTTAATTTGGAGACTGTTTTTACGCATGGTCTCAGTCATCTTATCACTCTTTCATTCAGGACAAAGGTTTACACAGTACCAAGAACAGGTGGGACTTCCTTTGGCGCAGCAAACATGAGCATGAAAGACACTGCACCTGTCACTGATGAAAAAGTCTCAAGGATGCTGAAGAGATACACAGCACAGTTTTGCTTTGTGGTTATAACAGTGGTTAGGAAAAGCTTACTGGTTTTATAACATCATTAAGTCTCCATTTTCATTCTATAACAATGCTACCCCAAACCACATTATTAACAATGTCATCATAAAGTGAGATAATAAAATGACATGAAAATGGACCGTTACTTGCCCAAATAAGTATCAAACTAAACAGTATATGGCTTTGGCTTTCAATTCTAAAGTTTTACAGTTGGAAGAACTACATTTGATGAGTTTTTCCCATGTGAATAGTCATAACAACAAATAAAAATAAAAAGAAAGCCTATCTCTCTTACTTCGCTCATCCGTAGCTTTTCACATCTGACACAGTGATCCATTATCCAAGCCACGCATGAATACTCATTTTGACTGCAATAGTTCCAGACTTCCAGCTGGAAAATGCAATCCCAAATTTGAAATATAGACAAGTTATTCAGGTTTAGTTTAGTCTATACTATATAAAATGGTATTTTGATTTTGAATTACTTATTTACTTTCTGACTTTGGCATTAGAACTCTTGTTTCAGCCAAGTTATCCTTTTCTTTCCATTTGAGATGTCAGGATACAGCAAACCCGATGCAGACTTAAAAAGGGAAACATGCTGTTCTGATATAAACAGTGTTTCTCACAAGGACTACACTGCACTGAGCTTATTATCAGACAGAAGACAGCCAACCCTTGAAATAAAAGGAATACGGCTGCACTGAAGCCAACAGCAGTCAGAGCTCCACTCAGCAGCCCAGGCATAGGACAAAGACCAATGCAGATCAAGTTTTGCCAGTGGAAAGGACTGAAGAACTCTCCAAGCACAAGTTGCACAGTGTTTTTTGTTTTGTTTACCATAAAAATTTCTAGGTGACTAGCCTCTGTGCTAGTCATTTAACATAAAATCTTGAGATATGGTGTAAAATTAAGACAAAGGACAGCCCCATGCTTTAGTGTAAAGAAATACAAGTACTGTTGAGAGATTATGTTCAAGCACCGCAGCATGAGGATTTGATGGTAACACATGCTGAAAATGCGGGAAGAGGATATAAATTACATACTTGTTATGGAAATGAGTGATGACTGTCAATCCTTTTTCTTTAACATCTTCAAAAACATCATTTGAGTCATTGTTCCTCAATTCTGTATTTAGAAAACTCCTCACATCAATATATTTTTTTGCCACTATAAGGGCTGTATGATATTTTGAAAACATCCAAAATCAAGCAGCTCCATAATTTTTAACTCACATGAAGAAAAGCACCATGGTGACAGGTGACAGGACAAGGGAAAATGGCTTCAAGTTGTGCCAGGGGAAGTTTAGCTTGGATATCAGGATAAACTTCTTTACAGAAAGAGTTGTTAAGCAGAGGAAGAGGCTCCCCAGAGAGTTAGTTGAATCACCATCTCTGAATGTGTTTAAAAACTGTTTGGATGTGGTGTTCAGAGACATGATTTAATGAAGAGTTGTTAGAGCCAGGGTAGTATGATTGGGTTGTGGTTGTTCTTGATGATCCTGAAGGTCTTTTCCAACCTGAGCAACTCTATGATTCTGTGGCACAGAAAGTATTACTTAGTTTAACAGTGCCATTTGGGACACTCACATTAAGCTGCAGTACCCACATCAACACTTCCTTACAAAACTGTCCAGCACCATCAACCCAGTAAGGTTTTACTTCTGCTGATCTAGGAGCTATATTTAGAGTTGTTCTTGTTTTCTTATTATTGTTATTTCCTTATCACTTTCCTTGAGAGAGCAAAATACTTGAAAATATTCTCCTTGACCAACCTTGTGGCCTTGTATGATGGCATAACTGCAACAGCAGACAACAGAAGAGCCACTGATGTCATCTATATGGACTTCAAGTAAGGCCTTTGACACAGTTCCCCATAACATCCTTCTCTATTAATTGAAAAGATACAGATTTGACAGGTGGACTGTTCAATGGAAGAGCAATTGGTTGCCAGATCATATCCAGAGAACGATGGTCAATGTCTGGATAGAGATCAGTGACAAGTGGCATCCCACAGAGGTCACAACTGGGATAACAGCATCAACAGTAGAATCAAGTGCACCCTCAGCAAGTTTGTGAAGGACGCCAAGCTATGTGGTACAGCTGACATGCCCAAGGGATAGGCTGCCATTCAGACACACCTAGACAGATCCAAGCAGTAGGCCCTTGAACACTGTCAACTGTACTCCGGGCTGCATCCAAAGAAGCATTTTCAGCAGGACAAAGAAGGTGATTCTGACCCTCTGCACTGGTAAGACTGATGCATCCAGATGTGGAGTCCTCAGTACAAGACAGACATGGACCTGTTGGAGTCTGTCCAGATGAGGACCACAAAAATGATCCAAGAGACAGAATGCCTCCCTTATAAGGACAGACTGAGAGAACTGGGGCTCCTCAGTCTGCAGAAGAGAAAGCTCCAGAGTGACCTGAGAGTGTTCTTTCTGTATCTGTATGGAGCCTGTAAGAAAGGGTCTGTTAAGATAGGACAAACAGAAGTGATTTCAAACTAAAAGAAGGGAAATTTAGATTGGGTATTAGGATAAAGCTTTTTTTTTTTTTTTTTTTTTTTTTTTTCCAATAAAATAAAATAATTTTTTTTTACAATAAAATACAGTAATGAAGCACAGGAACAGGCTGCCCAGAGAGGTGTGATGGAAGCCCCATCCCTGGAGACATTTGAGGTCAGCCTGAATGGGCCTCTGAGTACCTGATGTAGCTGTAGGTGTTCCCGTTCATTGCAGGGAAGTTGGGTTAGATGACCTTTAAAGGTTCCTTCCAACTCAAGATTCTTTGATTCTATGAATTAAATTCTGCAACTTCAAAGGCAAGTTTTCCACCTTCGTTTTAAAGGAAGAAAAGGAGAAAACAGATTTATAGCGTAATAGAATAGATATTCACCAGAAATAAGTGTTTGAAAAGGAACTAGCCGTTTTAATATGATTTTTCAGTCCAACTGTTTCCAGGGACTCGTATTATACAAAACACACAGAGAAAGAAGTGCCTTGAAGGAGATAACAGTTTAAGAGGAAAAGTGATAGTAGGGGGTTGGAATCTTCCCAGTAAAGAAAAACCACTGTTACTTATTCTCCTTTAGGCTCCAAACCGTTCACGCCTTTAGCCTTTTCAGACTGTGCTGTAATCTCTAGCAGCAGTACTTGAAAAGAGCAGCTGAATGGCAGGGGAGTTCTGCCATACTTTCCCAGCCGATGCATCCATCTCTATGAGTTAAACACTTATATTTCACAAATGCAGACTTCCTTTAACTTGAAGTTCAAGTTTAAAAAACCTAGTGTTCTTAAAATGTTTTTGGATTCTTCTGTTTGTTTTTTAATTTATTTTTTCTTTAACAGCAAGTACATGAATTAACATCCTTTTTTTTTTTTTTTTTTTTTACCATTTTTTGATGTTTTTCTTTCCAATTGCTTTTCTTCTGGGGATGGAATATGGTTAGAAGGGTGAGTTAATGTGTGATAATAAGCTGGTCATTCAAAGAGGGCTATCTCCTCTCCATTCCTAGTACTGCACCAGGATGAGAACTGTGGCTCCAGAAACCCTTTAAAGAATCTAGCACAAAGTGCTCCCCTTCACTTCAAATTGACATCACTCCTGGCCACGAATTCCTGCCTTTTCCTCTGTAACATCACCTTCACATGGCCCTACAATGAGCTGATTACATCAACTAAAATGGCCTAAAACCATGTATTTTTTTTTCCTCACAGGCACAGCTGAAGCACTGAGGAAAGTAGGAATGCTGACATCCCCAGTCACATCTGACTACATTGTCAGGGAATGGCAACATGCATGGCTTGGTCACCTGAGAATTTATCAGCCTGATACTACAATAATTCCTGTTACCTGTTATGAGTTTTATTTACTGATTCTTTTAAAGTCATTTGGTGGTCCTTAAAAGGAAGTTATTAGACCTGAAAAAACTATGAGGCTCAGATGGATGGAGATGACGTAAAGCCACATCAGCACATTCTTCCTTTCACTTTCTTTTCACTAAACAGACTCCTCTATATTTAGGTATTTAAACAAACATAAACTGACAAATTCATCATGCCCAGCAATTCCTACTACATGCAACAGATAAGTATGAAGCATTCAGGATTTCAACTGCTACTCTGTCAGCATCTAGTATTTTAAAACTCTGTTTATGAATCTGAAAATGGTAAATGGCAAGGTAAAGCCTTCCAAAATTAGGCTGTTCCTTATTTGTTTTTTTTGTCAGCAGAATAGCCAGATTTCTTCATGCAGAAGATCTGAAGTCACCTTTGAAATAAATGTGAATATTTCGCAGCTCAGGATTACATATCCAAATCTTATGTATATCATGCAACACTAAGAAGGACTGAAAAAGATTAGTATGTTTCTATGCCCTCATGTTAACCTTTCATGTGTTGCAAATTATTTTAATGAACAGTGGAGAGAAGAGAAGGCAGTGATGTGTGGTGAGCTCCTACAAGGTTATCCAGCTGCTGAATAAAAAGTTTAACATTTGAGTACTATTATCACCATTCCTCTGATCTTTACCATCCACACTGTAAGGGTATTGTAATTTTCAAAGAAGGGAACAGAGAATTTGTCTCTAGACTTTAACTAACATTCAGGGAGCCATAAATTCCCCATTTTATTGAACTTAAAAAGGTATTTGGGACATAACATTTTGTGATTGAAGCCTTCAGAATTTAAACTTCAAACCAAGCTGTTGTTCCCCTCTATTATAAAGAGCTTGTTATAAAAGGTGCAGTTGATAATGGAACTTGTTGGATTTGTGAGCCATCATTCTATAAAATAAATGGTCTAGAACCTGAGAAGTATTTCACAAGCAACGTTGAAAAAAATATCGAATGTCCCTCTGCAACTGTCCAGTACACATACAAAGCTGAGCTAATGAGGACAGATATGTAACAAACACAGTATTATATAAATCTATGGAAAGTTTGCTGATGTTAGGGCATACTGGAAAACACGTATTACATGCAAGTTTTGCTCTTTTCCCCTCTAATTCTCTCTTCCCCCTGTAAGCAGAAAGCAGGCAAAGATTCACAGATTTATTGCAGCTTTTCTGATATGTACTGGTCCACCCTCTGCTTCTGGTCCCCAAATTTGGTCTTATGCAAACTCCTGTTTCAAAATGTATTTTCCTGGAAATGCAGTCATATGTATTTAATGGTAGGACACATTTTTAGTGTATGGACTTCCCATGAAATTCTGCATAATGACATTATCATCTTGTCAATCTAATCATTACACTAATTAGCTCTCTTCTCCATAATGATCTACTAATGGTGAACCTCAAGATGTAAAATAATACCTAAAAATCTCTTGAAAGAATAGAACGTGCTGAAAATTTCCTCTACTCATTGGCTAGATATTAAAGCACATCAAGAAAGAATTACCTGTTCCTCTTAAAAGCTGCAGCCCAGCCCAGATCCCCATTCAGATCCCCACCTGTTCTAGAGATCCACTATGTTTTCATTCTTCCTACTCCAGACATTCCTGTAGATTTGACACCACTATGAAAGAGCAACTCAGCCCTGCTTTTTCTATGTATATCGCTAACAGTAATCATCAGTTTCCCGATCAGACAGCCTATTTTCATGAGCTATTTGCAGGGTTCTCTAAAGATCACTAAAGTATGAGATTGATCTGATAGATGCTGGTGCTAACATGAAGGCACAAAAAGGGAAGAATATTGTCCCAGAGGAGTCTGCTCAGATTGCACTTTTGCTTGCTTTTCTGTACAAGAACTCTGCAGAACAGTCACACTGAATAAAGAACAGAAAACACAAATTCCAGTAGGAAAAGGGTCTCACAACCTGAATTTCCATGGCAGTGCATTAATATCATACTCAGCAATTATAGTATCTATGAATGTTCACATAGTAATTACAGTATTCAACGGGCATTTTAAAGCAATGTCTATACCACAGACAGGTGAGATAAAGGATACTCAATGTTCTTTAATTAACACAAACACCTGCTTCTCCAGTCCCATGGTATCAGGAAACCTGGTTCTCAGTCTGCACAGAAGATCACACTTCTACAGCAACCCTGCCATCACTGCATCCATCTGTCACACTGAAGCACCTCTGATAACACCACAAGTCTGCATAACCACTACAGCATTTCCAGTACTTAGCCACTGCAGCAGGAAGGTAGCAGAGCAGCATTACCTAAAACCCTCTTCACATTCAGCCATCAATTATTCAAACAGACACAAACTACATGAGAGACCTGAGGAGTTACAAAACTGTAGCTATGTCGCACAAATGTCAGCATAACGAATGCTGGCCAGCACTTAGGAACCTAGGGAACTTGTGGCCCCAGATAGATAAAAACACATCCATTTCTCCAAAGCCTTTTCAAAGTTTTCCTACAACTTTATTACCAAAAAAACCCAACACTTGGAGCTGCAATTACATATCTCCCCAATTAAAAGGGAAAAAAGAAGAAAAAAAATCAACTCTACTGAATCCTACAGTTCAGGAAACACAGTTAAGAACCAGAAGAACCAGGTCCAAATCCATGCTGTGAAGCAAATGACAAAAGCAGATACAAGCCAGTCTCTTACACTCAGACAGTATGCTAGCTGTTAGACTATTAACTCAGTTTTACCTTCCAGCCCTCTCTTGCCTCTTTGAGATCATCCACTTCACACGGACAATTAAAAATATTTCTCTGGGATATGACAAACTACCTCTGAATGAAATAGAAAAATAGTTAAGCTCTTCTAATATTCTAATCCATTATATATTTTCTTCAGGTGTATATGATTTTATCTAAGAACTGTGGGCACATATAGGAATAAGACCATCTTCCAATTAAGTTCTCTTCATTTTACTTTTTTTTTTTTTAAAGTAATATGCATTTTTAAAAGAAACATTTTGTTTTTGGGTTGTGGCTCCCAAATAAATTCCTCTTTAGATATTTTTAAAGCTTCTGAGAGTGAAATTGTATAAATCTGCTACATCCCAATCTGCAGAAGAGTAGGTAATCTTACAAACTGTGCTAAGGAAATACACTATACAAGAAAACCTGTGTTTTTCCTACAGGAGGAGCAATTTGGGAATCACTTGGTTCAGATGCTCTTTGTTTTATTTTTCCCTTTCCTACTCTCAGTAGCAAAGATGTTATTTGAAGCACTCCATTTCACTGCCTGCCACAGCCTTCTATCATCTGAGAGGCCAGGTAGGGGTAACTGATTGTACTGTGCTGTCTTTTCCCAGCTTAAAGGTACAACATGCTGCTCTAGCCATGGGCTCAGAAATGGTAAATAACTTCAGACAGCTTCCAAGCTTTGCCCAGCTCTCAGCAGAGATGTTTCAGCCAGGAAGCTTGAATGACTGCATCCAGCCATTTGCAGATCTTTGTAGAGACGTGCATCTGGAGAGTCTCAACCACCTGTGCTTTAAGAATTTTGGCTGAAAATTATGTGTGTCAGCCCAGTAAACACAGCAGTAGCTCTTCTCCTGCACATAGTCTCCGGCATGCTCTAGCACTCCATAAGAGCCTTCTCTGCCATGACAGTGGGCATGTTGACTGGCTTCCAGAGACACCGTCGCTTTGTGGCCATTTTGTGACCATATTTAAATGGCCTCATTTAGTGCAACATATTCAGCCAGACCACAAGTTCTACTTGAATAAACTAACAGTTTTAATCCTTCTTTCTCCTCAGATTTTATCATCCAATGCTCCATTTTCTAGCTTAGGCTGACTAGAGCTCTTGCATCTATTTTACGCTGATTTGCTGTATAAACTAGACAATCTGTGCGGTTTTGGTTTTTGTTGTATTTTTTTTCAGAAAAGAAGTTACCTCTAGCTTTCTGGTGCTTTTCCTTCAGCTGGATATTTAGCAGCAGCAGGGAGTTTATGTGTGGCTGATTCTCTCAGCAAGGATACCAAGATTCTTTCTGTTATTTTCTGCATTGCACATATACCTGCTGTTCTGGAAAAGTCTGGTAAAAATTGCATCTTCCTCACAGATAAAAACAAATAATATATTCTTTACTTATCGCTTATGCTAAATTAGGAACATTCCCTTGTATGATCAGCCTTACTTTACCTGTAAAATGCATTTGCTATAGCATGACTGTCATCTCAGGCTAAAAGATGCTTTTCTTTCCCAGTACACAAAGGTAATTAGCAGAGACTTTCCACAGCACCACATTCTCCACGAGCTTTGTACCTCACATAAGCTGTAAAGTGTATTTACTGTGCCTCACTCTGATTGGTTTCACTCACAGTAATTCATGGTTTTTTTCCTCCATTCCATCCTGCTCATTCTTCTCCAAAGTTTGCAAGTCAAAGGGAGAATTCACCTTTTAGAGAGCAGTTTCTTATCATGTTATACTTTATTTGATCAAGAATGTTAATAAATATTATTTCTGAAAATATGTGGAAGTAATTGTTCATTTTTTCCTTCTTCCTTCATGTTAATGTGTACATTCATTGAATGCAATGACACCATAAACAACAACATATTTTATATGCAACTTTGTAGAAATAATTTGTCTCTTACTCCTCCCCATCCCTCACTTCTTTTTGTGTGTCTAGTCTGCAGATGGAGCAGAAAAAAATAAATAAATCACTAAAACTGTAAGTTTCAGTGAAATAATATTTTTTACATTGCACGCTTGCTTTTTTTTCAGAATAATTTAGTTATGATTTTTCATGCATCAGTTCTAAAGTTTCAGCTTCCCTGCTCAGCCTTCCTAATGGATAGCTGGAGCATTACAAGAGTATGTCAGCTGAATCTAACTTAAAGAGAAATATGACAGCAGTAGGTTCTTAAATGATGAATTTCTTTTAAAATAATGTTTATCAAAGTACATTAGAAACACCTACTCAGATGTTTTTAACTGATGTGTATATGCATACCCTCATGTGTAAATATATGGAAAAACTGTCATGATAATGTCAGGAAGAAACAAGATGCATCTGAATCTATTTGACAACAATCTTATTTCAAGAAGTAAGGAATATATTTAGTCTAATTTCAGTAGTTGCATATTACAAATATTATTTCAATTGTAAAATATCCATACACATAAGCATATGAAATTCTTCATAGAAGACTTTGTGAGTATAAATAATTTTACTTCATTTTCTTGTGCTGCATAGCACAGTATTCTATTTTATAAGCAAAACTGCTGACAGTCATGCAAGGAAAGGGTTGTAGAATCACACCTAGAGCAGTTTTCATAAATATACAATGACCTATTTTTGATCTTGTCTGAACTTACAGTGTCATTGTTTCTTCAGACCTGTCCTGGCATATTATAAAAACTTCAGTAAGAATAGCCTCATTAAAGTAAGAAAAAAATGCAGTTGCAAAATGTTTTCTATGCATTCAACAGCATAAAACACAAATACAAATACAGATACTTTCGTTTATTTGCTTCTTGTTTTAATTTTGTTCAGCAGCTACATATTTAGGGAAAGCAGTATGCAAAATTCTGCTGGAATAACTGAAGCAGCCATGCATTTACGGGTCAGAAAGAACAGCACTGAAGAAAGTTTCCATTTCATCAGTGGAAATAACAGTGCATGCAAGAGTCTGAGCATTCATGCAGACTAGTCACTACAGTTCCAATTTGCACAGTCTCTCCTCTCACAAGCTTCTGTTTTCAACTTATAGCAACAGGGTGGGAAGAAGTAAGGAACAGTTTGACTGATCATTTCTTTGTGATGAGTACAAGGAGGGACAGAACTTTGCCCAGAATTCTCCAAACATCTAGGCAAAGGTTTAGAGCTTCTGGGCCTAAGGCTATAATCCTTTCAAATGGGATTTCTAATGACAAATATCCTGAAGGCAACGGCACATACAAATACTGCACAGCTACTGCATTTTCCACTTAAGCTATCCTGAAGATGAATGCATTCTCTAATTCATATTTAAGTCTAATAAACAGAAACCAATGTAAAGTGCAAGTACCAAACCTAGCATTTCATTCAAAATGTCAATTTTTAAAGCTCTGAAAGTAAGATATATATATATACACACACACATATATATAAACTTTGTGTTTCAAAGTGATTCCTTCAGGTTTCATTTAGAGACTAAGATTAAGAAACTGAATCACATTCTATAAAAAAATGGCCACTACCGCAAAGATGTTATTATTATTTATCTAATTAATATAAATTTGTGTTCCTTCTGCACCAGTTACTGAACAACCCTCGATCTCTACAATCTCTATTTTCATAACGTTACTTTACCAAGGTATTCACATTAATATGAAATTCTGATATTTTTTGCAGGTCTCTTATTTGCCTTTTAGCAAATATAAGTGAATCAGTCAATTAAAAAATAAATAAAACAATACATAAGCAAGCTTGGTTGACTGTTTTTAAGATCATTAAGTTGTCTGTTTTTGGTTGTTGCAAGGTTAGCTGTCCCCTGGGAAAAGTGCTAATGAGTTTCAATCAAGAAAGTCATTTTCATTATTGAAAATATAGACAAACAGCAGGTATAAATATTAATCTCTAATCAAATTTCTTTATGATTAACTCATTTACCTTTGAATCATATTCTTGTCATTGCCTATTTCAAGCTAAATTCCCATAAACATCAAGATATATGAACAAGCCCAAACACAGATCCTGTGTTTTTCTACAGCTTTACAATGATCTGTTTGATATTTCGTTCAGTTGATTGACAAATCAATACACCAACAGCCATCACAGCATTCAATTATTTTATAGATCTGAAGAAGAAAATGAATCATTTTCCAGGCACTAGGACAAATGTGAAAACTAGAAGAATTGGCTAGAGAAGCTGGTATTAAAATCACATGAGGGAATAAAAGTAAAAAAGAGAAAAAAAAGCAGATGGACATCACGTGAGCCTATAACAAGGATAATTACTGAAAAGATCAGCCTATGTTCAATATGCCTTGCTTAAGAATGCTCATTAGTAGTCACACAATCATTTAATTTCATACAGATATTTCAGTTTAGAAACCACGATAGAAAGAGCTTATTGTACATTTTAGATGCAGTTCACTTACTGTGAAATCTTGCTGCATATGGCTAACATGTATAAAATCCCTATTGTCATATTCCATACAGATGTGTAATTCAAAAATGGAGTGACATTTGTGCTTCTTGTACTGTCAGCATTCTTCCCCAGCAGGGTTAGACAGCTGGGGATGCAGATGTTGATGGATCCTGTTCTTTGGTATACAGCTGCCCCCATGCACTGGGCAGACAGGCTGAGCACCTGACCCAAGGCTCCAAGTTCCAGTGTGGGGCAAATGAGCAGGAACACTGTCATGGGGCAGAAGCCGCTGACCAAGTGTAACTCCTAAATTCTCTTTGTACTGAGTTGCCCTCATAAGGCAATGATCTTACAAAAATAAAATAAATAAATAAAAATAACAAATTGCAGCTACGAGAAATAACGTAGTTGTGTATGATATCAGTACATCGTTCAAACAATGAATATTTTCAGTGTGGCTGCCTCAAAATAAATCCAAAATAGACCTGAACCAGTGATTTAATACAGAAATCTCATATATATGTCTAACACCAGATACTTCAAAGCACATCTAACTTTACTAAATAAAATTATTAACATATTTTGACATGATTTATAGCTTCCAGACTTGACAACAGAAGTATCATATTGTACCATCTGGAATGGATAAAACAATACATGCCAAAAGAGATAAGAACACCTGCTAAAACTGGGGAGGGGAAAAGGTAGTAGAAAAACTAGAACAAGCAAAATAAAGGCAATTTATTTCCCAAAAGATTGGATAAACTTATCAGAATAAAACTTGAAGCTACTTTCACTGTTATTCTTAGTTCAGAACAGGAGTACCTCCTTATGCTTCATCTAAACAGCATGTCTGAAACATTTAGGAGCAACAATCCTTGTTTAAATTGAGCCCAACAGTGCTTAACAGGCAAGCAGTGCACTGCCCCTCTGTGTCATTTATGAGAGCACTCCTACAAGCCTCCTACACTTGCAGGCTCCTCTCCAACCACTGTTCTCCTTGTAAGATCCTCATACCTTTCCCTTCCCTTTGATTCTTCACATATTTCAGAATTCTGGTAGGTTTTTTTCTTTAAAAAAAAGTAAAAAATCTAGCAAGGATCTAGTTTGCTAAATCTAAAAAGAAAAATCCACCAGTACCCTAGGGATCAGGAGAGCAGAACTTTTTGCCAGTTCTTTACAATTCTTTCAGCAGCTGGGTACATCCTTTAACAGCACTGTGGCGAAAGTTCCCTAGAGCTCAGTGCATCTTAAAGTTTTATTTCCCATGTCAAGTGGACACAAGGCTACTGAGCAATTTTCTCTCAATCTCAGTTCAATTGTTTTTAATTTCATAGGTCAACAAGCAGTGTCAGGGGACAATATGGACCACACAGTGTCCTCAGACGATGGACTGATGTTACGCAAAGAGGTGTAAGCTGAAATCATCTCCAACACTTAAAATTACCCAATAGAATCTATGTCCATTACTCTGGTAGAATGGTTTAATTGCTCTCTGCAGTAGTGGGTAACACATTCCTCTTTGTAACTCAGAAGACCTGTCTAAGCTTACTCCTAGGATGTACATGGTATACAAGTTGTGGTTGTACTCACATTAGTTATCATAGGTCAGGAGAGACAACAAACATACATATAATTGTCTATAACCAAAACCTAATAATTATGTTTGCAGATTCTGCATTACAGATAGAAAGGGGACATGTCTTTCAAAGCATATTCCAAATATTTTCTAAATTGTTAAAACACTGCAGCACCACTGAAGCCTTTGACTAGGAACTGCTTGTAGCCAACTCAGGCAAGACAACATCAAATTGAAGACAACCTGCCTTCATTCTCCATATTTTCTGCTTTCATTTTCTGTACAGTCAATCATTTATTTAATACAGACATTACACTGGAAAAGGCTACTTCTCAAGGAGAGCCCATGTTTCTCTACCACAAGCATATCAGTGCTTGTAGTGTGTGACTTGTCACACTGCTTTATTCCAGAATCAGCTGAAGCATGCCATGGCCTTATATACAGACTAGATATTTGGAAAGCAAAAGCTTGCTTTCCCTTCAAACATGATACTTCATGATTACTCTTCTGCAGATGCACTACTTTGCTCATGCTCAAGAAAAGAAACACGGGTACCACCTTCTTAGAAAAAGGCATTTCCACAATTACTTCTGGGGTATGTAACAGTCTGGTTGCACACCACACATACCAGAAAAATTTAGCAGTCAGTCACTCAAAAAGAGATAAATTATATCACTAGAAAATCCTCATCAGCAGTTTTTTGAATATCTGCAGTGAAACAAATGCACATACATTTTGAAATCATCTCTATTTCTCATGAGAACAAATGCACTTATATTTTATATCCAGGTGATTCAGGCTTCCCCTCTATCTCAGAAACAAAACACAAGTGTTTGTTATCTACAAAAAAAAAAAAAAAAAAAAAAAAAAAAGAGGAGGTTTGCTCTAGTGGTAGTGAAAAATTTCAGTACCTATTTGTCTTTGCTGCAAAATCAGAAGAGAAAATTACAGTAAGCACACAAAATATGCTGCCTAATAAGCAAAGGTAGGAAACTAAAACCCTAAGCTTCTGTAGCTAGATGGAGGTTTTCAGACTCATTTGCCCGGAAATAAACTTGTGCTTGTATTTTAATACTGGTCCAAAACAATGGCAGATACAGCAAATAAATGACAAAGCCTTTGCCTGACTTTCTTCTTCATACTCACACACACAAATAAATACAAAGCAGTTGCAAAGACCTACCAGTTTGCCAATATTTTGCTTCACTTGGACTCATTCTAAACTTACATGACACATTTCAGCTGTAGTGAAGGGCATATGAAATTACAAGTTCTGGAAACAAAAAACACCATGCTACTTAGAAGCCAATTTTAAACAATTAACGGGGATGAGCAGAAAAGAAGTCATACATCAACTGTCTTCCTCACGTGCACCCTGTATAATTTTGTGGTGGGATCTGCAGAACATCACAAAGGAAAAAAAAACACAACCAAATACATAACATATGTAACTAGTCTAATGTGGGAGAAAAATCCCATGTATAGAAAGACTGTTCACAATGAATACTGAAAGAGAACATGCCCAAATACAACCGAGGACAGATTCTAGAAAATTTGCCATCTTATGTGTTAACATGTAGGGGTATCTATGAACACTAACTATTTTGGTAGCTCTTCCCCCCCCCCCCCCCCCCCAGGTAAATGAAATACTGCCTGCTGGTAGCTCATTTCCCCACAGATACACTATTGAGAGAAAATAAGAATACATGCAATCTAACATATTTCATCTAGTTTGAGGAAAGCTTCTTAAACTACATGTAGAAGAGGTCAGTGAGTTACAGTTAGACACGCGAAATTATGCACTGGTGGCTGAATTCAACTTTAGCTTCCAATAAGGTTGCAAGTTTAGTCAGAAAAATACAGTTCCGTGTGTAGGCAACAATACAAAATGAGAACACTAATGATACCACAGATAAAGAAATGCTCACCTCGGTTCCCTACAAAAAAGTTATGAACACTAACTGTTTCTTTCGCATTCAAGACCTCCAAGAATAATTTGCAGAAGTCTTACCAGCACCAAAAGTAACACTAACTTATCTGCTATGGCCATCCATTTTTCATTCACACACCTCACATATGCATCACACATGAAGAGCCCAAGCATAAATAACGTTTTGGTGGATGATGCAAGCAATTGTTATTTCCTAATTGAGACTACAACTGGCATAAATATTTTATCTTTATGTAAAAATATCATAGATTGTCTAAAGCATTAAAAAGTATTAGAAGTACTAAGTATTAAAAATTTTCACGTATAGTTTCAACATATAGAACAGTTCAACTCAGTATTCAGCATACCATTCAGACATTAATGACACATAAAGCTCCATTATCTTTTGTAGGAAGTACTTCAGATGTACTTGAAACATGCAAACAACACCAGTAAGAATCTCCTTTGTAGAAGCCATTCTCCAAAACAATTCTTATTCCTGGCAATTCGTAAATCACATCTTGCCTTTACTTACCTGAAAGCCTCATTAGTAGTTAACAAATAAGCAAATAAAATCAGCTTTATACACCTATATTTAAAGTTAAATTAAATCCTCAAAAAAAAAAAATTCTCCAAACTTCTTAGCTTGTATGAAGAATTTGGCTCTTTTGCAACAAACTGAGAACCAAAACTGCCTTTAAAAATGGACTTAGAGGTATCTGTGCTTTCAACAGAAAAACGTACAGACTCAACATGAGGATAAAATCTCAGGAGAGTTACATAACTACAGGAGCAAGTGGAAGGGGGTGAATTTCAAAGTGATAACAGCCTCCAAGGCTAAAAGATTGAAGTGAAAGGTGAGCCGAAATTCTTCAAGTATTTACAGGACACATCCATATGAAAATGCCACAACTATTATAAAAGATTATATAAGCCAGCTTGTATTAGCATACATCTCTTCTCCATCCATAAAATAAACTTTACAGATGTATCAGCAAACTATTTGAGGATTAGGAAAGGAGGCACAAAAATCTTTGAATTCATAATCACTCTTTTCCAAGATTAAAAAAAATATTCCAAAAATACATTTGTTACAGTCATCTTCTACATACTGCCAACATCCTACTATTAATCCTGACACTGTCTAGATATCATAATTTTAAATATTTTTTTCTTCCTGAGTTATTTACTGTAGGACTATTATTTTGATTTCTGGTTTTGTATTTTAAGAAATATATAAGAGTTCTCAGAAAATTCAGCTTTCATCTTAGGCAATGTTTTTAGGCAATTTTCTACTGTTACTTTAGGTGAGTGATGAAAAAAAAAACAAAAAAACCTCAAATGAAAATCACATAGATTCAGGCCTTCAATAATAGAAGAAAGTCTACATGGCTACTATGCTGAACTGAGATGTATAAAATATTTGTCATTCTATAACTGTAACCCAATGAGGGCTTCTTTCCTAATCCATAATCATCATCCACACATTGTTCTGACAGTCAGCTTTGAACAAATTGACTTCTAGGCTTCTCCAGCAAGAGCTTTAAAGGGCTTTCACTCTTTTTATTCTTCTTTATTCTCCCACACAGAGAAAATTGCTGAGACACATCAAATACCAGTTTGCTATAGACACTATCGTATTGAACTTGCTTACTCAAACAGGCTTTTTCTATAAAGTACAGAAAACAGAATCATGACATGTTGGATGACATCTTTGATGCATCCACAATGGGCAACAATGGCTCGTATCATGTTAGATAAACATCCTGTCTGAGGCAATCTATTAACATTTTAACTCTCACTTTTACAAGGGATTAACTTTCACTAAAGAAATGGAAACAGAAATCTTTCAATGAATTAACTCTGTTCTGCATTTCTATTGTGAGAATTTGAAATTCAAACATCTTTTTTTCTTTTTTAAAAAGGTTATCTAGAATTCCAAAATTATTTTCCAGGTACCCAATTAAAAAAAAAAAAAAGCAGCATCTTTATATATTTGATTCATATTTGCCTTTTCTTTTTTTTCTCCCACAACTGTATAAACAAAGATTCGTTATTCTACTCCATTCACTTTTAGAAAGGTTTCCCATTACATAGTTGTTTCTGATAAAAATGCAATGCCTGATAAAATTACAAAGTAATATCTTACCTGAAAAAAACCCTTTCCTTTCAAAGATACATATAATGAAAATAATGAAAATTGTAAACATGACATACATAGATGGACTTGGGTGGACTGTTCAACAGACAAAGAACTGATTGTGAGGTCATACCCAGAGAATGGTGGTCAACAGCTCAACATCCAGATGGAGATTGGTGGTGAGTGGTGTCAGTACTGGAACTAATGCTTTTTAACATCTTCATCAGTGACATATACTGTGGAATCAAGTTCACCCTCAGCAAGTCTGCAGATGACACAAAGATGTGAGGTCTGGCCAACAAGCCCAAGCAATGGAATGCCATTCAGAGAGACAGACAGGCTTCAGCGTTAGGCCTGGGATGTTCAAGAAAGCGAAGTGCAAGGTATCGCGCTTGCATTATGGGCAACCCTGACTATCAGTACAAGCTGGGGGATTTAAAGATAGAGTACAGCCCTGTTAAATAGGACTGGAAGGTACTGGTGGATTGGAAGCTGGATATGAGCCAAAAATGCACCCTCACAGCCCAGAAAAGCCAATTATGACAAACTCCAAAGGCTACTTCAGCATAACAGATGGGGAAAACTTATTTATATTAAAAAAATAAAAAATGAAGTGTATCAATGATCAAGATTAATTTATAAGCATTCCCTTTCTTTCCTGAAACATGCTAAAAGATTAAACTGATAAATCAAGACAAAGCAAAGCAGAAATATAAACAAAATAAGGAGTTTCAGAAGTTTAATTGAAAACTCAAAAAAAAAGAAGAATGCAAATTGTAACAAACATCCTCACTTTTTTGCTGGAAGTACCTGCTGCACATGAGGAACAGTCAGCAATTTTCCTCCTCCTTCATACACACAGTAATGAGAATAAAGCTCAAGCAATGTTTTAAAACAATTAAACAAGTGTATAGGTTACACTGTAAGTGTACAGGTTACACTGTTTGTAGACCTTTCATATTTTTATTGTTCTACACTGAAAATATTGTACAGCTAGCACTTCACCGTGCACCTTTTCTTCCAGATGTGAAAAAAAATAATTAGTCTGTGAAATATCTGCATGTTTTCAGAAAGGCTTCTTCATGCATCATAATCAAATAAGCAACATAAACAGAAAAATTAAACTCTGTTTTTATGCACCATAACAACTTTGCGAAGAAAAAATGCTGCAAGAACAACTCTGTCAGTTCATAAAGTGTCAAAGTGTTCAATCATTCAGCAAACAAATGCTTACTAGCCATAAGATATTAATGAACAAAACAACAGCATGCCTTATTTCTCCTGCAAAATTCCATCTTTCTGTTACTCAAGGATTTCATATCATTTTAACCATTTCTCATTGTTTTCCTACCTCTTTCAACCACAACAGAGTTTAAGGTTTAAAAGATCTGAAACTTCAAAATACTGCATATTTTAGTCATTAACTTGGTAACATCCTCTAATCCTATAGCCATTCTCAAGAGATGTAAAAGATTCAGGTTTCACCTTAAAACTTTTATTTACTATGAGTGACTGAGAACACATACAGCCTAAGGTTTCAGAAATTGAGGTTTACTTTTGTTTCTCTTTGGGCAAATCCTATGGCACCTGTGGATGACAGCATTCACAAACTAGGATTCTGTACTTTTCTAGAGTATACGAAATGTTTGTAAACCTTTATGAATCATTTGGTAAATACAGTTTTGAATTTAGGTGGGTTTCAAGTTCATTGTTGGTAAATTCTGGTGAATTCTGAACTTTCTCGTGGAAGTTCATGCTTATTTTAACTAACAGAGCTTTCACACTTTCTAGTGTGAGACTTTGAGAGACTGCCTCTATATCTTAACTTTCTCCAAAAATACTGAAAACAGTTGTGGAATCATACTTGGAATTGTAGAACTTCCTACATTTAATCCCCACTGATGGTGGAAGCGATGATCATGCTGCTGATCTGGAGGGAGGTACCTGAAGAGACTTACTTTTATTACTGCACGATCAATGACAACTTTCCTACTTTCCCTGGAGGACTGCAGGATGATCTAAATGTAATACACAGTACTCGTGCTCTACTTGCCTCAAAACAAATACTTCAGATATCAATCAGTTCACTTAGAGCTGCCATAACAGACACATTTCCCAGCCTGGAAGAATCCAAGGGAATACACCTTTTGATGTATTGTATGTAGGACAGTTCTAGAACACACTAATGAGACCAAAGGGAAAGCACAGGGGAAGAAAGGAAAGGGTTTGTGATTGACAAGTATGGAGGAGTCATAATGGTAGAATACAAAAACAGAGAGAAAATTTAGAAACATGGAATAGGGGTAGCAAATACACCAGTAGGAAAAAATACTGGCATACTTTGTTTTATAGAAATGTAGTCCCAAAGTATTGTAGGAAAAGGCCAGCCAATGATGTTACAGCAGTAAGGACTGAAAAGAAATGTTACTAAAAGATAACACGAAAGAACTAATTAATGGCTTCTGCACATTCAAACAACAAAAACTTAGTAGTCTAGCAGAAAATCAATGTCAGGGTTTCTGTCCTAGTATGAAATTATGCTGATCCATGGGGGTGATGGTTTGAATAAGCAGTTACAAACTTCTGTAAAGTAGAGATTTCTCTCTCTTTAGTGAGCTGAGTCTATATTGATACTTACCCTAACAGGGAAAAGCTAGGTTAAACACTGAAAGAGAAAACCAACAAAGCCAAAGCAAGTAACACCACTCAGAAGATTGAGAGATGAGATAGCAGATATACGATAAATTCAGCATGGAACTTACATAAAGAAATAAACTGTTCAGGAATCACCACTTGGCTGTGACACCAAAGTGCCTCTTAAAAGCTTCTAGTTTCTGGTTCCAAGCTCCAACAAGTTTTAAACTGCAGACAGCTGCGTTTTCTACAAAACTTCTGACACCTTTGTTCACATTATATTACTTCATTGAAAATTTGCTGTTTAATTTGCCTAATTTTTCTTCAGTAAGTATGAAAGAAGTTTTTAGTTTATCATTATTTTAAAAACACCTTTTTACCTTAATAATAATAATACATTCTGAAGACAGAAGCTTTAACAAAGTCTACAATCCAAAGTTAGAATATTTTCCTAAGAGAAAATGATTCAATTTTCCAGTCTCCTTTTGTAAAAATGGATCCAGGCTAACAAAAATCCCAGCAGAGAGTAAAGCAACATCAGGTCTGTACGGCCTGGGACAAACACTAATCTAGAATTAAAATGGATTATATGACTTACATAATACAGCAAAGAGGACAAAAAAAGCTGAATATTTATCTGTGGCTAAAAAGCTTATGAATATATCTTGATTATTTGCTCTAAGACATCCGCCTAACCTATATAAGGCAAAGAAAACATTTAACATACCTGTATTAGAGAGAGATCCTCGAGTTGCAACCTGAAGAGGTAGTTTCTAGAATTCAAAAATAAAAGAAAAAAAAGTAGATAGAAAATTATTTAAATTGTTACTAACATTTAAAGAAGGGTATAATTAATGAATATAAAAGAAAGAAAAAATGAAAACGTGTCTGGGAGTCAGAATTCTTAAGTCTTTGATGGACTGTCACCTAAACGCTGCCCTTAGGCTAAAGACTTATGGCCGTTGCCATAACTGATTTTCAGCTTGAAAACTGTCTATGAAGTGGATATTTACACTGCATATATGCAGTTCTGGACCATACAGTCCAGTCCTCCATTAGAATCTACAGGATGAAATATTTCAGCAGATTCATATTACCAGCGTTAACTGTCTAAACAAGAATAAAATGGCATGTAGGTGAAAGTTGTCTATTTCTCTTGGCAATACAGGAATCTTGCACAATAAGCTCAGTCACAGATATGTACAGTTTGAAGCAGAGGAACCCAATACAACAAAATCTCTACATAAGCCACAAAGTCTTAATAATTCTGATTGAAGATTTATCATTATCTGACATAACTTCTTTGACACCGAAAGTTGTTTTTGGTTTTTGTTTGTTTTAGTTTTCATTTTTGTTTGTTTTTTATTTACATCAGAGCCGTACAAGAACAAATTGTATTTTAAAAAATCCATGTTTTTACTGCAAAAAATATTTCTCACTCCAGTTTTGCTGTTCTGCAGTATTATAACTCCTGAGGAACAAAGGAGGAGTTGAGGTGAATCCTGAACAAGATGTGACACAAAGGCACTGCAATGAAACCTCTGAATCATAGAATCACAAGGTTGGAAAGGACCTACAAGATCATCTAGTCCAACATCCTCCCATTACCACTGCTACCACAAGCACTAAACCATAGTTCCTCATCCAGACGCCTCCTGAACACTGCCAGGGACAGTGGCTCCACCACCTCCCTGGGCAGCCATTCCAGTGCCTGACCACTCTCTGAGAGAAAAAGTTCTTCCTTAAGTCTAACCTAAACCTTCTCTGGTACAACTTGTGGCCATTTCCTCCGGTCCTGTTTGCAGCCTGGGAGAAGAGGCCAAACCCCTCCTCATCACAACCTCCCTTCAGGAAGTTGTACAGTTCAATAAGGTCTCCACAAATTTGGAAATGATAGGCTCACAGTTATTTAGAAAGATGAGTGTACCCCTCTCTGAGCAAACACTTCTTCACCATATATCTTTTCTTATAACCCAGTTCTGTTGGTAGGGCCTATAATATCAGGCCACAGTTATCATTAAAAAAAAAAAGGATAGCACCCCATCTTCAAAATTATTTCAGTAAGTCCTTATCTCTACTGCAGATTCTCTTTTGTGTTATGTCTGCAATATGGCTCTTCATCTTCCATCCTCCATTTTTACATTCCTCCTGCTCATCTTTCCCACCTCCCATCCTTCACTTCTTTCATATTCACTTCTCACACACATTTTTCTTCTTTTCATTATGTTTATTTTCCCCTTATTTTTGATCCTACTTAGAGCCATTCTGCCTTTTCCAAAGTGACTGTGGGGTAATCATTTTAAAGAAAAAAATTAAAAAACAATAAATTTTTGAAAAAAGAAAATATAAACATGACTAACTTTTGTTTATTCAGAATAAATGTGTAAGATTATTTTAACATTTTATTTAAATAAAGTAACCAAAAATAGACAATAAAGAAACAATTAAATTTAAACTTTGGATTTTTTGCAAAGGATCAGAAATATTACACTCTGAAATTGGTAGGAGTAAAATTTAAATTGAAATCTGGACATGTTTTTGGACATAACAATTCTGATTCTTTCCAAACAGGCATGAGATATGTCTATGGGCACAGACAGTGAGGACCTGTATTTTAAATGAGCCTTAGAGCTAATGTCTAAACAACGAAAAATGTTATTTGTCAAATTACGTATCTCAGAAACACAATTACTATCACAGTCAGCTCTGTTTGTTGCCAGCAGTGTGCATGCATCTATATTCATGTATCGAGTCATGTCTGGTCACATATACATATGTGGTCTTCTTAAATTGCGTATTTATAGCAAGGAAGGGAAATCAGTTCTCCCTTAAAAAAAATAAATAAATATATATATACATATATATAAAAATATTACTACAATATCTGTGTTTGAGTCATAAGGAGACTTTAAAACTGCAAACAGATGTTGTAGTAGGGTACAGTGTTTATGTAGAGCTTCATCCTCAAGTAAAGTGCAAATTAACTTTAAAGACTTCCATTGAAAGTCAGGAAATGATACATATAGTTTTCTAACCCATCTGTACTATTCTGTAAAAACAAGAATTACCTTCATATTTTTATCTCGCTCAGATATAGTCAACAAGGAACATACATATACTAAGATAGGTTCATATCTCATTGCATATATGGAATTGCATCCATCAACCATCATTGATCGTGCTTCTCTCACTCCAGATATCAAAGCTAAGAAACCTGCCGCTTCACCGCTGTTGCAAATCTTTCTTTCATTTACAGGAGAAGGACAACTTTTTTTCTTCCAGAGAAGTTGAACTGCATCCACAGCAGGCATAAATTGTTTTCTTAACTCAGTGGTATCAGAGTCACATCTCACTCTACAAATAAATGGATTCACTGTTGTAGGATATATGAGCACAGTCTCATCTCACACTTCTATTTTTCAGGTCAGTTCTTCCACACAGTGTCATGTCAGTCCCTATGGGTACTTCGTCTTAACGTAGCTACTGAATCTTTATCACTGATGTGGCATCACAAAACAATGATTGAGGAATATTGCATTATTAATGATGAATTTCTGTGGTGTTTCAGTATGACATCATTTCAACTTATTAAAAAGTAAATCACTGATCCAAATTGAAACAAAAAAAAAAAAAAAGAAAAAGAAAAAGAAAAAAGAATGTAGTCCTAGTGAAAAAGAAGGGCTGAAAGTCATTGTGTTCCTAAGAAAATGACATTTATATCCCATGCAGTAGAGCACAATACTTCTCCCAGTAATAAACCCAGTGAAATTAGAAATATTGATCCAGTAAGTATTAGAAATAATAAAGTATCCACATTCATGTGAATGAGTCAAGAGCCAGGGCTAATTGCTGTATATTTCTACATTTTCCAACTGTATATGGCTGCCAACAACCAATTACATTTCTCAGTTTAGTAAAACCAGTTAAAATAAAAAGAAGGAAATCAAATTTCAATAAATTGCAAAAGCATTAAAACTTGTAACATGAAGGCAAATTGGACAAGTGGATAGCACAGAGTGAATGTTACAACATGAATAAAGTGAGGACAATTAGCAAATTAGCACTTGGTTTGCAATCAGAACTATTCCTACAAAAACATCTCCACCTCCGTAAAACTACTAAGTGTATATTTATCACTATACATACAACATTTTAACATACAAGAACTCATTAGAAGGGGGTATATCTAAGAAAAATCTAAATAAATAAATGTAAGAGTAAAAAAAAACAAAACACTGAAAATATGGTATTAATAACTTTGTCAGCCCAAAGGAAAAGCCAGCACTAACTTTCCTGCTATATGCAATCATTAGGCCTGTCATGAGACAGGTCACAATGCTTATTTAGAGATGTTGTTAAGTTTATGCCTGGGATTGCTATTTTCTAATCTGTTTCAATTCACTACACTGCATATATACTTCAAAAGCAAAAATGGATGTAAAATAAACCTATTCAAGCACATTTCTGAAGCATTGCTATAGACCTCTTAGCATGTAGGTCCATCTCTTGTCCAAGTATGGTGGTAATAAAAGTAAGACCAATACAACTTCACGTGATGGAATTAAACTGATTTTACACTGTCTGTAATTGGTAAATGTGTGTCCATTTTGCATGTAATGAATTAAGAAAACAAAAATGTTACATAAATCTGCAAAGAGAAGGTTGTAATGAGAAAAAAAAAAGCCATAACTGCAAGAAAATGCACAATCCTACATTACTTTGGACCCTCAACAGTCAAACTTTCTTTACATTCTCAATACTGAACAACTTTCCTGGCTGCGCTATACCAAGAAGAACTGGTTAATCATGAGACTGCTTAAACTCAATAACAAAGACTTACATAGGCATCAGTGGGAACTGAATGAAGCGCTACAAAAAGCAATCACTAGTCCCCATGTACTTCAATTTATTGCAGTGAATGCATCCTGCATGACTTCAAGTAAAAGGATGAAATTTATCTGCTATATGTTTCACGTTTCAAGTCCATGTCAAAATCCACTGAAAACCTGTCCACTATGGAGTGTAAAGAGTGTTAATAATGGCTGTGAAACATAGTCCTTTCCTCTTTTAGTGAAACAGCAAGACAAAATTTGAATAATGAATACTGTTGTATTAAGCACAGATGTGAATTAAAAGAACATTAAGGTGGCACACACCACTTAGGAGAATGTACTGTCGGCTCAATTTTTGAAAATTTTTGACAAAAAAACACCATACAAGCACCCATATTCCTCTGCAATTGGGAGCTCAAGTCAGAAACTCAAGGCACAACCAAACAGATATGGCCAAATCTCCTGGAAATAAAACAGCAAAAAATTCTTTCCTGTGGACATCTGAGGAAATTATTTCACATGAAGGAATAAAATTTAGCATAATTTACTGGAAGGAAAAAAAAATAATTAAGACTAAAGTATAAGCTCCCTCAAAATTAAATATTAAGCAAAAGTCAAAAGTCATTGTTTCATAATTGAAAAAGATGAAAGCCAATTCCAGTTCTTCAGTGCAATAAAAGTAGCATTTGGAACTAAAACAATCAGTGGAAAGTAGATAACCTATATCATAAACTTACCATGTAGGAAATTGACTTGGTTTATTAACATATAGGGGGGGGGAAAAAAAGGAAAAAAAAAAAAAAAGCAAGCATGAAAGAGTTAATAACATCTCAGAAATAAAAAAAAACTATATTAAATGACAACAGTAAAATCACAATAATGAAAAGTCAAGTTTTATCAATATTCAAAAGGACAAAGGAAGGCTGAGGTTATCAGACCGACCAGACCGACCAGCAGGCACTCAGCTTTGCAAAAAAAGAATTGGCATGAATTAGGAAAAAGTGATATTATAAACTAAATTAACCCAGTCAAGAAGGAGCATATAAAATCTGATGTATTTCTATGATTATTACTTGTCAGGATTAACAAGTTTTATAATACACACCTCCCTGTGACTCCACACACAGCCTCAATAAAGCATGCCTTACAGAGGACCGATAACAGCCAGGCACTGCTTTTAGATATTTCATGCCAACTGCTTCTCCTGGAAAAGGAGAAAGTACCAAGTGGCCTGTCTCTGCAACTCTGGAGCTCACTTTCCTTCTGAAGTCCCCTCAGGCCATTTCAAACATATTACAGTCTTCTTCTGTCAGCTCAAGCTTCCTTCACACAGCACCTGGGCTCCCAAAGCTGGAGATGATCACAGTGTATCTGTCACTTGTGCATCTCTTATGCCTTTAGATCATAGTTTTTCTGGTTATTATTCTTTAAATACATACAACTTCATATTATATTTATATTATATACATACAACAACATATTATTCTTTAAATACATACAACAGCTATTCATTCTAGTTTTATTTGAAATATCACTTCAGCAAAAACATTAATCAGGTATGTCATAACGGTAGACCAAGTCTTTAATACTCTAGTATTGCAACACTTATCCTCTGGTATATGCCCTCTATATTTTGGAAGATATGATATATACTATACAGTACCCTACCACATAAATAGTCATGAATGTTTTCTGTGGTCTTTGACAATTTGAATTTCGACAGGGATCTCTTAGAAAGAGTCCAGAGGAGGGCCACAAAGATGGTGAAGGGCCTGGAGCATCTCCCCTATGAGGAAAGACTAAGTGAATTGGGTCTATTTAGCCTTGAGAAAAGAAGGCTGAGAGGGGTTTATAAATACCTGAGGTGTGGGGGGCAGAGTGACGAGGCCAGACTCTTTTCAGTAGTGCGTGGGGACAGGACAAGGGGAAACGGCCAGAAACCGGAGCATAGGAAGTTTCGCATGAATGTGTGCAAGAACTTCTTTACGGAGAGGGTGACGGAGCACTGGAACAGGCTGCCCAGGGAGGTTGTGGAGTCTCCTTCTCTGGAGATATTCAAGACTTGCCTGGATGCCTACCTGTGCGACCTGGTGTAGGGAACCTGCTTAGGCAGCGAGGTTGGACTCGATGATCTCTACAGGTCCCTTCCAACCCCTACAATTCTGTGAATGTTTAATATCTTATTGTCTCACTGCTGCTTTCTGGGACTTTTATATCATGGTATCAGATTCTTAGGCAGCAGCTCCCCGCCCTTCATTCCAGTGTTGTAAAAGTACACAGAAGTAGGCAATGTCAGAAGCACAACCCATCTGTCAGCAAGGTTGAACTAAGACAGTACAGCTGGATTGAAGACCATTAAAGAAGAAAGGAGTAGATAAATGGCATGAGAATATAGTCTAACTGGGAAGCAAAAGAAGGCACAAGTTGCCATATCCCATAGCAAGATCTGTACTACAGTTAGCACAGATCAGGCATGTACACTTAAAGACAGTGACTTCAATTAAAAACAGGCATCTTCAGAACACCTTGTTTTGATATTATTTCTGAAGATGGTTTACACTGAAATAACCATGGTCTCTGCTAAAAAATCTTCATTTAATCCTGCCGTATTTTTTTTTGTCTTGTCCTGGGTCAACTTCTAGACTTCTTCTAATGCTGCATCATGTTCGTACAGCAAACAAATGGCCAAACATTAAAACAGCACAAGAAAACTAATAATTTTTGCAGGATTAGAGAAATGTCTAGTCTTACTAGTCTTACTTTGCAATCAAATTATCACCAGACCTGGATGAAAAAGTGTCATAGTGGAGAAAGACATGAGCAGGAGAGGGACAAAGTGTTAGCTTTTAAAAATATTTAAAAATCCATTTAAAAGGTAGAAAAGGGAGACGAGGGGAGAAAGACCCTCCTTTTTCAGTAGGATGATAATTTCTCTTAGATTTAACATTAAACCATACCTTAAATTAGATCAAATCAATCAGTGGAAGGACAGACATTGATTACTCTGAACAAAGTGTTAAATGAGCAATAAAACCCAGATGGATGTTCAAAAGCATGCAGCAGCTAATTCCTGGTGCCTATATTCTCCCAGTATGCTCAAAGCATCTCATTAACAACAGACTCAGATTCTCCTGCTGGGAGCAGACAAAAGTAAGAAGTGAACCTGTACAGTTATTTATTCCTTTATTAGAGATCTGTAAACCACTGTTAATGAATCCCTTAATTTGCCTTTCTGTTATTGTGGCAAGTAGTAGTAATGGTTCAAATTAACGTTCCCAAACACACATCTAATTAAGTGAAAAGGCATACTGTTATAGTCCTTCATCAGCAGGATAAGGAGTGACTGAGGCAATAAGCCACCTCCAAGCAAGTGATAAACCTCAAAGGAAGTTTAATTAACTTGAAGGAGAACATACAGGAGAAAGCCACTGCTGTTAAAAAGCTCTGCTTTAAAAGAAAAAAAAAAAAAGAGAAAAAAAAAAAAGAAATCTACACATATATTATCCTATTAAAAAAAAAAAGTTGGGTAATAGCTTTAGAACCCATTTTTTATAAGCAAACAAAAGAATTTAATGTATAGTAAAAACTAGCCAAATTTGAATTGTAAAAACTAAATTAGAGCATTTCATGAATAGCCTCCAGTCGGGCTCCTACCAGCCCAGAGTTTTAAGCAGAAGATGCTTGGGAAGAAGAGAGTTACTTTACTCTTGCTTTAAACAAATAACCTTCTTTTGGTATAACCTGGTACAGTTTGAACAAAACAATTTTGAAAAAAGAAAAACTAACAACTAAAAAAAGAAAATGCAACTAGTTCAAACCCCAACATTTCTCCTTGGAACTATTGGGTTTGAGACCAGATTCTAGTTAGCTGTTTACCAAGATGTCTGGAAGACTTTTAACACTTTCGGATTTATAACAACTAGAGTTGTTAAGTGTTTACTGTGCTGTCAGGGAATAAGGAGAAAGAAGGAAATGCACAATTTGTCAAGACAATTACAACACTGCTGCATCCCCTGAGTAGGTCTTCCCCCACTTATTTGAGCTTTCCAGGAGGGAAGCAAAGAAAACACCACAGTATATGGAGCAAAGCCTGTATAAAGAAAGAAAGCAAGTGGGGAACTCCATGCTTTCTGGCTTCCCAAAATATAGGATTAATTATCATATTTGACTAGATGCTAAGTAGGCCCACTAAATAGCACACAGATAAATGTACGTCTGAATATTTTATTAGGATTTATCAGAATAAGATAAACAAATGGCCTTTCATTTCCCTGAGCTTTGTGATGACCTAATGTCCTAAAAGTAATCCTTCACTGATGCCACTTAATTATTTAAAAAAAAAATTGTTTTGATATGTTTGTTTTTTGTGGGTGTTTTTTTGTTTGTTTGTTTTTGTTTGTTTGTTTGTTTGTTTTCCTTTATAAGAAGAAGAAGGAAAAAACAAATGAGTTCTTGTGAATGTTTCAGATTTTCAGAGAATGCATTTACTTTGTCAGTCAGGTCATACACGTTGTAACAATGTCTGGGGCAAAGCTTAGAGATAGGGCAAATTTAGCTATACTCCCATAAAATTCAACATCAAAAGCCAGCAGCCACCCTGTAATGTACTAAAAGTTGTTTTGCATCCACAGAAGTGCACAGAGTCTCTCATGAAACTATTTTATTTCATTTCACTTAAATGTATAATCTCATCCAATTTAACACATACCTATTAGGAGAAACAGTTCATTTTACATTAAATCTAGATCCAATTGACATAATACTGAATATTCTGTCATGTTCTCCACACGCTAATCTTAAAACCTAGCAAACAAAATAGAAATAATTCTTCCCCTAATTCAGCTTCAGAAATTGAAGTTTAATCTTTGCTTGTCCTCACCATGTGCTTTGGCTGCTTCATCAATGTCAGGTAATACAGTTTCTCCCTCTATCTCTACACGTCTGTCTCCACCTCCTCTAACCCCATTCCACCTATTTCTCAAAGCTAACTAAATTAAATTTTCTACACAGGCAAGTTGTGGGAAAAGGTCCCAGGTAATCAGAGCAATGGAAGGTTGTTACTGAGATCCAGGTTAATTCATCCATCATTTTAGAAGACACTCCTCTCCCCCTGAAACCCTCACCAACAGCACACATATATTTCAGTTTGCACAGCAAGTTGACAGAAGACACAATTCTAGGGTTTTAAAAGAAAAGTACTACAACATTTGTGCTTCAGATTCAGTATGTTATTAAGCAAACCCGTTACACTGGAAGGGGGTTAATGATTGTCAACTCTTTGACGCGAAGACAAGTGCAAGCCTACACTGAACACTAGCTCTGCTAGTGTTCTTTTAACATTAAAACAGAAGGTATAATTGAACATTTACTGAATAGCAATATTCAGAAACTAAAGCAATCACTACTAAAACAGGTTGGACTTCATGATAGGAAATGCATATAAGTGTGACCTAGGAGATCAAGACACCTCCCACGGTTGAAGTACAAGATTTGTGAGAAATCAGAGAAGCAATTAACAAAAATTGACTTCACAGTTGCTTCATTCTATTGCATTCAGAGAAACATAACTGTGTGCACACTAGAAATAAGCCAGACTGAGCCAAAAAGAGCCTTTACTCAGACTGACAATTTCTCTCAAGAATGGGGGTGGAGGAATGCGGGAAATGGGGCAGTTGTTCCCAGTAGTTGTAGGCAATACAGTAGCACAAGGAAAATCCCAGGGCTAGGGTGGGTAGGATGATTAAAATGGAAGTGTAAGCTAGCACTGGACCACTTCAGATGACTTTCAGAGATCGCTATGGATGGTGCAAGAAAATTGAAATGAGCCTAAGATATTCCTAATTAATCAACTCAAAATCTGTAGGAGAACTGGACATTTCGCAAAACAAAATGTCAGCCTGGGAGGTCTCATGAGGATGGGAAGACAACTGTGTCTAGGAGAAAAAATGAAGTTTTTTTGCAAAACAGCTACGGAATGCCCACAGACAACCAGAGGAACACCTTTATTTCCCAAAATGAGTAGAAAAGACTAATTTTAGCAGTAAAGGATTGCAAATAGCCTTCCTGCTAACTGCCTGCTATGGAAAATACTCTTCCTTTCATTCATTTAGAGATCTCTATCTCAAGAACAGCCATTTTTCTTCTGTTCATACTGGTAAAATGTGACAAAACTCATTGTTTCTTGTTGAAAGTTGTTTCTTGTTGACTAAATTACCCATGGCCAACTTCAAATAATTTGGTTTTCTGCCAACACTACTGTGCAGTTAATACTATTTCCTCTACTAGATGAACCCACTGATGGATTTATAGGCAGTCACTGTCAGGCTCAGTCTTTTCTCCCAACATTGATTCCAGTTTTCTTCTAGCAGCTCTTCCCTACATCTCTTTTAAGCATATATAAGCAGAATTATATACGCTATTACAGTTTAATTCTCTCAAGAATCTTGTGCAATGGTAACAATCTTTCTCCGTTTCTAGCAGAGAGAGTTTTTACTGACTCACAGGATCATATCTGCCTTTTTGCTTAGCCGCATAATGCTGACAGCCTCCAATAGGAATCCAGTGTGCATCCCAGCTGGGATCCTCTCCACCTTGCTCATTACATTAAGGAAGTCATGAACTTCTGTACAGGCTATAGAATATGGAAGACAGAAGAGGTCTGGGCTGTGAAAATCATTCTTAATCAGCTCAACTAAAGCAGAAGCCTAGGGGAACAAGCATAACCCCTCAGTTTTGTTTGGGTGCTTGAGAAGTAATCCGTAATAGGAGTACTTCACCTGACAATGTAAATCAACAAATATATTAATGCAAGTATATGTATCTTTTCCACGTGCCACGTTGGTACTGAATAATTGAGTAACACATTAAAAGATTACAGATTATAATTTTCACCACTAAAACAGGAAATTTTAATCAGCCTAATCTTCTTGAAATTTCATTTGATGTAGTTACTAGTTTTTCAATACAAAAGTGCTAGTACAAGAACACAAGATAATAAAAAAAAATTATAATTTCTGGGAATAATTCAAGACATGGTTCTGCAGATGATATTCCACAGGAAATGAGAAATAAACAGTGCATTCTTCTCACTGTCTTTTAATACAGCACATTTGCAGCTTAGGACAGAAAATTTATTTCACACTGCTTTTAGGACACGTGAAGCTGATAAAGTAAATGAGGAAGAAATTTGAACTAAAATTTATCCACAGGTCTTAGCACAAATATAATAATGTTAATGATCTATTTGGATGACTTAGAGTGAAGCACAGATACGAACAATGCTTCAAGGAAAAACTCAGGAAACTCATCACTCAGCAGATGAAGTTACACACACAGACACTCAGAAATATATTTCCTCTTCTCAAATTTTGCAAAAATTCACATTAGTAACACCCTTGGAGCCACTTGTGACTACAAATGGCTGCAAACATCACTCCTGAAAAGGAGCTGGAAGCTCTACATCACATTCTTATAGAGTGGATTCACTCTACACAATCAAGAGAAGTCCACATAAAATGTACATTATCAGTAACACCAACTCTTGCAGTTACGGGACTGCAGCACCCCAGCAATAGTTTGCTCATCAACTGAATCTATGACCCCACGACACACAATGTCATCATATAGTACAGCAAGTGCTTCAAGAATAGTAGAATATGTAGTGAAAAAAAATTCTAAGAAAAATAGTATTAATAAAAGGTACAGTCAGGACAACTCAACAGCAAGTGCAGTCAATAGTATGAGTTCTCTGGGGAAGAAAAACAAACAGCATTGTGGGAAAATTCAAAATTTAGACTGGAAATACAGAATAAGGAACTGAAAAATCTAACAAATTATATGAACATACAACAGTCAACTACGATGGACTATGAAAAACAAATACTTCTATTGTGATTTTAATGACGCTGATTATTTTCAATTATGCTTTTTTTGGTCAAAGCTTCATATCTCTTGCTCTGAAGTAGTAATAACTTGCAGAGAAGCCAAATGGATTCTATTGCTCTTACTGCATTTGGTCTTTTGCAAAAGGCAGAACAGGCAACTGGTATTTTTTCATAATCACTGACAATTCAAGAAAGGTGCCTGAAGCTCATCTCATAGCTATTCATTAAAAGCAAAAGTTCTAGTGAGCATAATCTTCCCTGAGATTTGGAGCCTATGAGAAAATAGAAGAAAGTTGTTTTTTTTTTTTCATAAGGTATTGAGATCCATACAGTATGCATTCATCCAATATGTAGTTTCATGGGACTACAGAGAGGCTCAGACAGCTCTGACTTATGCTGGCTCTCTTTATAAAATGGTACTAGGTGATAGCCTTATGCCTCATTGCACTTGGCATCTCTGACAATAGCAAATCAATATGAGTACACAATAAATCTCATTTCAGGTGTGCTAGACACACAGAAAGGTTCACCTCCTGCAGGGACAAGTTTCTTGCAGCGCATTATACTGCTCTGTCTGTTTCAAACTTACTTTCAATTAGGAAACAAACTGGGAAACAAATATACTCCAATGCTAAACCTAACAAAAAAAATTGCATGACTAGATCTTCAAAAATTGTGTACAGTAAAATATATTCAAAAGCAAGACTTATTATTTAAGTCAGTTGGTTAAGAACTTTTGCCAAGGAAAATGTTTTATTATAGTTTGGATGCTAAGAGAAAAAAAAAACAACTGGTGTATAAGGACTGACAGTGCTTCCAATGTTGACAGCTAGGACAGCATCTCTATTTATCACAGCTTGCAAAGTACTGTCTTACTGTGTAGAAATTATGATTATCACTGACTTCAACACTAATTCTGCAGCCTTTAGCACATTGTAACTGACACTGCACTGAATAATTATTAGAATCACCCATGCAAGAAGATCAAGCTATATTGTGTAGCCAAATCATTACAAGTTTTGTGCTACACTAACTTCTGTTACAGCATCATACAGTATCTGCCTTGTTTTACTGTATGCATCCAAAGTTTGCATACCAAGTTTGAGAGTACCCCAGGACATTCCTCTTAAAAAGGATAAAAGAGTAAGACACTGTGCACTCTTCAATAGCAGGTACTCTTTCAACTCTGGTCAGGAATAAGTGAAATAAACCAACAGTGTTTAGCTGAGTGAGTCTGGAAAGGAGGAGAGTCATACAAGAGAAACTTGATGTCAGAATTTGGCTCAGTATTACTTATCAAATAATAAAATCAAATCTGATGCAACGTGAAAAGAAAATACATTTCTCACCTTGCTCCAGCAATAAGCTCTTTTTGTCCTGGATCAAATGTTAATTGTGAGAAGTCTACAGCATCTTCTGCTCTGAACACGTGTAACCAAGGGGCAATTTCTAAAACAATGAAGAAGAAATATATCTGTTATCATAAATATCATTGTTACAGAATATCAGGTCCATTTGCAGATACTGTGGGGCTGTGAGTTCTCAGTATGGTCCGCTGAGGAAATATAGAATATTTTCACCACCTTGCCACATAATCTTCACTACAGACATATAAAATATATCAGGCAGTCACCCAATAAATGCTCAAATTAAGTATTCAAATTTTTGGTCTGATTCATAAGCCAGAAGTGTTATTCTCCTCAGTTAAAGCAGATAAAAACTCAGCACAACTCCAGTATGCTGTCCGATAACATACAAATGCAGTCAGATTAATTTTTCATGCATCAGAAGCAGACCAGGACTAGTGTTATTTTTGCTATATTCTTTAAAGAAGATCACAGAGTCATCAAACCGTCAAGGTTGGAAAAGACCTTCAAGATCATCCAGTCCAACCATCCATCTATCACCAATAATACTCACTAAGCCATGTCCCTCAACACAAAATCCAACCGTTCCTTGAACACCTCCAGGGTTGGTGACTTCACCACCTCCCTGGATCTGACCAAGTAGGAAACAGTGAGAAAAATGAGCAAATTTGACTTTTCATCATTTCCGCAATAAAGAGTTAAAGGTGTGGAAGATAAAAGTGAACAAGCTTGGCATTCACATTAACATTTTTTTATTTTTATAACTTGTCTTCCTCAGACCAATGCACTACTACATAAAAAACAGAGCATAAAAGAGGGTAAGCTGATGAAAATCAACAAGAAGTTGTATCTGCATTTGCTGTTTTCAAAATTAAACACATAAATAATCAGCTCAGTAACTAGTAGAACAACAGTTCATTATATATCTGTATTGCTGTTATTCTTACATCCATATCACTAGTTGGACACAATAGTGTGTTAATATCACCAAAAAAATGACAAACTTTGTTCTGGAAACATATTAAGATTCACTTATTTTTACACAGACGTATTGAGAATATAAGTGGTTCTTTAAAGAAAGTGTAGTTGCAAAGAAGTACAACCCTCAGAAGTTTCTCTCAATTTTCACAATATCAAAACGCTATTTTTAAACATTTGCTGCAATTCAGTCACGTGGAATGTATACAAGAGTAGAAGAGATCTACATATGTATGACACAATGACCTGCTGAATCATCTATTTAAGGACTATACTCATGAAAAAATCAATAAAAAGACCAAGGGGAGCACACAGTCACGGCCATTTGGAATACAGTCAACACCAGCCCCTGAGAATACTACATCATTGTCATTTTTGGAACTGATATCCCCACCTCCATTCAGGTTATCAACCCCCATTATAAAATTTCTTCTTTACTCACATGCTTATTTTTACTTTTACAAAAGTCTGGATTGAAATAATCCATGTCTGGTGCCTGTTTCTGGATGATTTGTTCTTAATTTAAATATTAAAGTTTTAGCACAAGTAGGTCATCCATGCCTACAGAGAGAGAGCCCAGGAGAAAAATGTTGTTCTGTGCCCAAATGTATTCAGCCATTGCAGAGAACCATTAAACATACTGTGCAGAAGCTGTAGCATCACATATTTGGAAAAAAAAAACAAAACAAAAACAGATGGAACCACACAGTAGAATCACTTAGGTGTCAGAAAACAAACTTCTACATTTTTAATGACAGCCTGTATGCATCTGGGAAATTACAGGCCTGTAATGTCAGTTTGTACATGTTCTGCAGAATTTGTAGCTGTTTCCATCTGTGCTGGATAGGTTATCAAATCAGGTCATGTGAGGGGATAGGGCCACTTATTAAACAACTATGTACAGCTGCCACCAGCTACCACTACAGATGCCGTGTACAGAACCTAGCAGGATTCAGCAGGGAAAAGAATATATATACACATTAACACATTATAGGCCTGTATAGCTATATATGCATTTATCTATTTGTGCTTATACCTTAGAAGGCTACATAGGCAAGACCAAAACAGGCATTTCCTAACTTTGGATTCTTGATTTATCAACCTCAACTACTCAGTGATGCCTTCTGTATGATATGATCAATAGTAAAGTTATAAAAAGTCAAGAAATTGCGTAGGACACGTAAAGAAATAGAGATGCAAGTCTTTAAGAAGCTCACTTATTCAAAGCTTTAAAGCCAGGCCAGAGGACAGAGAATGCACCAGGGCTGGAAGGACAACTCTAGGACACAAGCTCATGGCAGGTCTACGAAGAAGACCGAGAAGCAATTCTCTTCCACTTGTCCTGTTGTCTCAGTATGGTCTTCATAAGACTTCAAGGTACAGCAAGGAGGTGATCAACACCATTTCCAAGTTTGGAGCAGGAAGGGCAGAGGTCAGGCAGTGCAAGTTAAGTCAAGGTGAGAGAGTGAGAAGAGAACTTAGGAAATCTCACTTAAATCTGGTTCCCTTCTGCTCCTGCAAATAATAAATTATTTTATCCTTTCTTTGTTGCATTCAGCGTCATTCTTGCTTGAGGGAATAAAGTCAGGAAGATCAAATGGTAGCAAGAATTGCTTTCTTTTCAGCAAAAACTCCAAAACCATGTCTCATTAGCCAAAGTAGCATCACGCGTCGCAGAGAAGCCAACTTTTATGGGATAGAATTACAACTTTGTGATATTTTTGCACAGGAAAACAAGCAAATAACAAAAATACAATCAAAGCCCTTTTAAGTGGGAAAATAAAAGCTTATTGGTATAATACTGCTTCAAGTCACACTATAAAAAAATTGCAACTCTATCACAGAAAAAAATATTTATTACCCATACATCAAAATCTAGCTGAAAAATCACAGGTGACAGTGTTTCCATTCTTTCACAAGGTCTCCTTAAAGTCAGAATTGTATAAGAATCTATTAAACACCCATAAAATAATCTTCTTAGAATTGAAAACCCATTAAAAAGTAATAAGAATAATTTCATTTTATTAATGGTTTTCATATAGATGCAACATGACATGTTTTCCAATATAACACAGCTATATATTTTATATACTACAACACAGTGAAGAATGCATAAGTTAATTAAAAGCTGCCTGTTGATATGACCAAGGTATGCTGTGTGCTGATCACAGGGAACAAGTTGCAGCAATCCCACTCCTCCCAGCTCTCTCCAAACCCAGGCTCTCCATCCTCTTTCCCCACCCATGTCATGTGCAACAGTTAAATATCCAGTCTTTCTCTACATCCTCTCTTCTCACACCTGATATTAAAAAAAAAATATTATTGACACACCTTCATCTTCTCCCCAACCCCCACTGCCTCTTTTAAAGGTGAATATGCACATCTACTTTTCCACATAGTTCTCAGGCTTAAACCTGTCCATGGAAGAGTTATGCAGTGCTTACATGCAATCATGACAACACCACATGATGGGCCCCTTTCAGTACTAATATAACAGATATCTATCATTAGCTGAGCGCGAGATACGTATCACTTACCAGAACTGTATTACTAATATATCTAGGTTGCTCTAAAAGTAATGCTTCAAGTTTATTTCCATGGAAACTACAACTGATACAAAGAGCACAAGAACACTATATAAAAGAGCAAATTCGCAGCTACTAAACACTGCTTTTCAACATAATCACCACCATTAGCTGTGCATTTCCACCAGCAGTGAACAACAGCCTGCATGTCATGCTTATAAAAATCTGCACCTGCAGAGGTGACCCACTGTCACTGTTGCCAGTGCTGAAATGTGCAATCACTGCCTCACTGTGCTCGCATCCACCGTTGGCTTGCCATCAACACTTACCAAGCATCGATGAATGTCAGTGGGTGCCATTATTCCCACATGGAGGAATTCAGTGCCACACCTTTGCTTCATCTGCACTTCCATGTCAGAAGGCATTCTCACAGATTGCCCCTCTGCTGCCATCTGTCACACGGCAACAAAAGGTACTGAGTATTGGTGGGAAGGTTCAGTCTCTACTGCCATGCCACCAATATCCGCCTTTGAGATCGTGGTCCAGCATAGTAAGACAGGAGGCACGGCTTTCAGTGCCACCCTTGAAGTACTAAATTTGCAAGTCTTATAATTCAAAAAAGCACCCAAAAGAAAATTGATCTTTTCCCATGAAATTAAAAGATAAGTATTGAAAGAGTCAAGAGATTTTGAGGAACCTAGAGCTCTTTCACAAGCTGTGAACTGCAGTGGGTTTCCCTGGATCTTTCAGGGTTTGGTTCTTTCTTTAGTAGCTTAGATTTAATAGGAAGCAAAGTGTGCTATGGTTCATATACCCATGGAACAAAAAATGCACTGGAGTTCCCTCAGCTTGTAGAAAGGTCAAGGGAGTCTTCTAAATAACTTTACAGACAGGGGACGTTAACAATCAAAGCTAGGCAGGAGGGTATTAGACAATCATACAAATAATGGAAGTACAGAAATGTGCCTCATTTTTACTTTAATATTAGTGTCTGTCCAGCAGGCCCTGGCTTGTCTGGTGTACTTTGCTGCAGACTAGACACAGGTTGCTGAGCTCTGCAGTTCTTTGTAAATTAAATGGTCAAGTTTTCTCTAATCTAAGTTTCCCTGTTCAGCCCACCAAAATTGAATTACAGCAACTAAAAAAATAATTTGAAAAATGACAAATAAGGGAGGAAATGGTATATTTAGAAATGAATTCAGAAGTGATCTTCAATGGTAAATAATGAAATTAAAAGATGAGACCTCCAGTCTCACTAGAATATTAACATAGATATTAGGAAAAATTAATTGTTCATGATGTACACATATGCCACCTCAAACCATGGTACCCTTTTGGGTAAATAAGAAACACAAAATTAAACATTTGTGCAGAATCACCTTCTTGAAAATACTGTTAGCAAAATAATAATTGTTCTACTGTGAAAATGAGCAGATTTGCAATATTAACAGAAGTCTCTGGGTGGCATCAGTACTACAAAATCACTAATCTTATCATAAGGAAATTAAAATCTGCTACTGAATGCTGAAGTTGTTTTCTAATTAAATATATCTAATCTAAGTATGGTACATTAATCCTCATCTTCCTGAGGTTGTGTATTGATTTTAGCCTATCTTAGATTTCACCTTCCCGTTATATCTATTTGTACTACATCTCTGTCCTTCTGAAAGTCAGTGAGACGTGTCAGAAGCTCCTCTATGGATATCCCATGTTCTCCTGCTGCCAGCCTCCCTCACCCCAGGGGGATCCACCAACAGAGTTACCACGGATGGCAAGAGGCCATCCACCTGCTCAGTCTACAACATGCTCTGGTTTGGGGTTTATTTGTGGCACTGCACTCTCTAGGGACTAACAGGGCACACTGGGAAACTTTTTGCTGTGACATTTCCAGAATCCATCAACACTAACTATTTTAGGACAAAAGCTGAGAAAAACAAGATATTCTTCAGTAAGCCCTGTGCAGCATCGGTATCAATTTCAGCGTGATTGTTATGCCCTCATTTTAAGCTTCCCATTATTATCTACTTCAATGAATAATGAATTCATTCAAAACAACTTCAAGAAAATAAGCCTCTCTCTGTGCTAAGGTAAAAAAAAAAAATAGAGAAGAAAAATTGCATGCTGAAGCCTGTTGCATCTTTTGTAGTTCATTGCTGTTTACACATTTTTTCTTACATTTCCAATCATCAACTTTTTAAGGTTTTCCATCACATCATCCTCACAGTAATGAATTAAACACACTCTTATCTCGCTGGTAAGTCATCAGCTCACTGCACATGAAAGTACCACAACTCAAGTGAATAATGGAAATACGTGCAAATACTATTCCACAGGTGCCAAAAGAACAAGACATTTCAGGCAAAGAATGGCTGCACTCCATCCAAAACCACTCATACTTCATACCTACTGATCCAAAAGGGGCTTAGTGTGTCAAAAATACAACTTACTTTCCTAGAGTTTATTCAAGGTACATGTTACTCAGCATTCACTACAATGACTTCCAGATTTAAATAACTTTTAAGCTCTAAGGTTTTAAAAATAAATATCTGTAGTTAGCTGGAAGAAAGTTTCTATATTTACACACATATCATACACAAGTGCTTGTTTCTTCAGATGAGCTTCTGAAAACACAGCTGTGAACAGACTTCTTCATCAGGTACCATGGCTCCCTTGTGTGTCAATGAAGTGGAGAGGAAGCCAGGCAAGACCTGAGAAAATATCTTTGTGTTCTCCTCAAGCTATAGAGACCCAAAGCTCTATAACAGCTAATTCATTCCACTTGGGATGCACAGTGTTCCAGCTGTACATAGTAAACACTTAAATTGCGTTTAAACCCATAGAAATACAAGGAATTCTTTACATAACTTTAAAGGTATCCTTTACATATTTGTAAATCATATGCATTACTTCATAACTTTTAGTCACTCTTTACATAGTTTTACTTATTTTAGAGCAAATTCTTCTTCTATCTATACTAGTCTATCACTGTTGCTAAACAGGTCAGTATGAGGTTTCTCTGATGGTTTTCTTACTGCTATAGTCAAAATTCAAACATCATAAATGCTAAAAGAGTAAGAGAGAACAATTAAAAAAAAAAAAAAACAGCAAAAAGAAATCCCTGCTCAACTTACAGCTATGGTAAGCACAGTAAATTTTCCATTTCTATTACAAAGCAAAGACTTGTTCTAGAAGTAATAAGCAATATGTTAATTATACACTTATTATTATATATAATAACGTAATTATTATATATATCCAATTCTGAACACAAAAATCTGCCCTGTTACTTGCCATTCTTCTGTAAGCTGGAAGAATAAATGGTAGAAGCTGAACACTTTGAATATAGCAGTCTACTGCAAAGCAGAGAATGCCTGCCTGCTATAGACTGCTTTTCCAAAACCTTTAATTCTAGACATATATTTATATGTTTTCTATATGCAATGGTATGTTGGCATCCTTAGCTTTAGATCCTGATGCTAAGGCAGGTTGTGTTACAGAACTGTATCAGTAAAACAACCATGTCTGGCCCATGCTTCTACAGGAAATGGAGCCATGATTTGGGAAGACCCTACAGGAAGATGATGTAGAGTCCTGCCTCCTGGACTGCATATGCAGACTCCCTGTAGGATGCAAAGGCATAATTACTCAATATAGATACAGATTCAGATCAAAGCTCTGGACATTCGTTAGCCCTTTCTACATGATTTATAGTGCTGTCCTTTACCATGCATTTCATAGTCAGATGAATTAATTATTAATGCATCTTACAGTAGCAGAGTTTAAAGACAGTAGTTAAAAACACTGTATTGTAGTACCAGAGTTGAAGTTGTGCACTTCCTTGCTATTTCTATATAAGTAATCTAACTTTTAGATAGCAAGCACATATATATTCCACCCACGATGAAGAATTACATTGAAGAAAGGTGGCTCTTGTTCCTTTTCTTTGATCTTTAATATGATAGTAGGAGAAGCTACTGCATTACAAATATTAACTAAATAGAAAAAACAAACAAACAAATAAACAAATAAAAACAAACAAAAAAAAACTATTTATCATTTAAACTTACAGAAAGAACACATAAAAAGATTTTTTTTCCTGAAAAATATCCAAAAGCCCAGCCCCATGTCCCAGTGAAATTCCTGATCCACTTGTTACTTAGATTTGAACATGTTTGCCATATCCTTGTGTGTATGGTCCAAATATCCAGATGTCAAATTTAAGGAGGGTGATGAATGTAACAGATCATACAGTGTCTGCTACCAGACAGCTCTACTAGTCTAAATGAAATGCACCAAAAGCAGACTAAATGCAACACAGGTAGAGAAAAGCAAAGAAATCAGACAAAAAGGTGGTATCACCAGGCACCATTTCACGTTCCTCTGTAAAGTGAAAGGCTTAGGACAGACAGGCCTACTCTACAAACTCAGAACTGTTTTCAATTAGAAAGTCATTCCATGTAGACCCCCATCAAAAAGAGGACATTTATGTTAGGGCTGTATTGATTTCAGTAATACAAATTTAACAGGATGCAGACATCATAAATGGGAACCAAAAGAAAATGTATTTATAGTAGCTAATCCAAAATTGCTACAAAAACTGAGAACACTTTTTATGTTAATAATGGACTGGGGGCAGTGAGTTCCTGGCACAGCTGCCCAGAGAAACTGTGGATGCCCCATCCCTAGAGGTGCTCAAGGCCAGGTTGGATAGGGCTCTCGGCAGCCTGAGCTAGGATGGAGCAACATTTCCACAGCAGGGCACTGTGACTAGATGGACTATAAGGTCTCTTCCAACACAAGCCATTTTGTGATTCTATGATGGAAAAATAACAGACATTCTGTTGATTAAATAGGGAAGAGCTGTGAGGTTTCTAGAATAAGGATGTAGGATGAAATAAGAAAATATGATTTCTGCACACCAGTGGATGAAATAAAAATAACTGCATAAGCAAGTTTAGTTATAAAAGTCTTTATAAAAGACAGAGGTGCTATTTTGCCCATCAAGATTAAATCAGCGACCACAAACAACAGATATTTCTCTTTAAGTCTTATATGCTACATTTTGCTCCCCTTTGGAAACGTGAAGATATGCCAGACCTCCATCTATAGTTCAGAACTCAACTTTGCTTACAGGGGAAAAAAAAAGAAAAAAAGAAAGCCAACCTCAAAACTATGGCTTCCTTTCACAATCCACCATTCTGAAGGTCTCTTTAGAACATGAGCAAAGCAGTTATCTTTCTTCCATCATCCAAAAAACACAACATATCATGGTCCTGAAGTCTCACCTATAAGCTCTGCTAGCTCCTCTGCAGTTTAAAACATATATAATAAAATAGATCCTAAGGCTAAAAAAGCTCTTGATGTTATCCTTCAAGTTCATCAGCTTCTCACTGGGCCCCTAGTTTTTAAACAACTATTACCAGCTTCATAACAATTTTGGACATAACACAGCAGGGCTATAAGTAGTTCATTTATTATTAAATGGGGATTTAAAAAAAAAAAAGTATATTAAAATATCTGTTTCTTCACTTACAATAAGCCATATGTTACAGAACAGTGAACTAGAACTTCTTTCTTAAACTTACTTTCTACCCAGCTCCCCATTTCTTCTACTTCTGCTCTTGTTATTCCCTAAGTCATGGCCTCAGCTGCTGGCTCAGAGGGCAAAGGAGATGAAGCCACAGTGTATGGGAGCTGCTGAATCACAGCCTGAACCTTTGATTAGTTATCTGAGGCAAGCAGTATGTCAGCCCTGGGAGCACAGGTGAAAGCAGTTCACCTGTGCTGCAGGAAGGGGTGGAGCCAGGCTCCACCTCTCCAGCCCCATTTAAGTGCTGACTGCCAGGGAGGAAGGATCTCTGCTGAGAGATCCACTCCTTTGGAGACCTTTACTGCGAGCCCTCTGCACGGGTAAGCGTTCCACCTATTTTCTCTTTGTCTTTGTTACCCTTGTGCCTAACTTTTTATTGGGTTATTTTTGATTATACATCTATTTGACTGTACTTTTCAATTATATTATTTTTTCCTTGATTGTACACACAGCAAATGCCCTGCCCAGGATTGCTGACCTGCTTTCACAGCCCACACTTCTAACCTCCAAAGTCTCAAGGTGCTTCTGTTCAAGAAACATTCAGATGTTGCACTAAGGGATGTGGTTTAGTGGGGAAATACTGGTGGTAGATGGATGGTTGGAATGAATGACTTTGAAGGTCTTTTCCAACTTTGGTGGTTCTATGATTCTAGGGTCTACAGTCTAGCCTACATTCCTGTTTTCTTTGCCTGGACAAATCTTTGCCAGCTAGAAATACACACTTCTGCATTCTTAAGTGCATGCAGATGTCTATTACTGGGATAATTAAAGGGAATTTGGGTTCTGACTGTCTGTGCCCTCAGGGAAGAGACAGTAACATCTGCTGCAATGACTACTTATTTCTTATTTTTCTGAACAAGGATTTTGAATTGTTTATGTTTCATTGTTCAAACACACACACATTGCATACAAACACAAGTTATAACAGAAAAAAAGACTTAACTCCCACCTAGATGAAAGCAGTTTCAGTGTTACAAGCACAGTTTTCATACACTTCAGAGTACTTTAGAGTTCTGTAGAAATTAAATAGTGACAAGGCATCAGCCATGGTACCCAATTAGATCTTTTTGTTGTTAAGTTTTTGTTTGTGTTCCTTGTTTTTTTTTTTTCCCCCCCTCTCTTTTGTACACAGAAACCAGAAAACCAGAAGGGGAAAAACAACAATAAAACCTACTTAGCAAAGTGCCACAAACTAGCTGGAAGAACTCTCATTAACCACGCTCTCCTCACTTGTAAGGAAAAACAAACTTGACTTACACGTAGAGCATCTGATTTTAAAATGTTTTTAAATTACGCAGTATTAGTCATCTTAGGATAGCATTGTAGTTAGAAATAATAACCAGGTAACTTTCACAACTGTTTGAAATGCTAAGAAGTGTTTAAAAACTTTCAGTTGCCCAATCTTCAGCACTGTATTTTGAAGAAATGTTAAGTGACTTACAGACTGTTGCTTAAATCTGGAGTTGAAATATGGATTTCCAAATCCTAGCCCACCTTAAAGCAAAAAGTCTAGTGATCTTCACTAACTGCCCAAACTAGAAGCCATAAAAATATCACACTGCATAAACAAAAATTATGAAAAAAGGATATGGGTAGAGTCAAAACTAAAGGGTCTGGGAGCTCAGTTCTGGGTTTTTCTCCACGATACATAGGAATACAACACCAACTCATATTTGTCTACTTGAACATTGTATTCCACTGTCATTCTTTTTCTATTTTGTCACTGCACACATATGTTCTCACTATTTCGCAGTGAAATACTCCTAAGTATCACTCTGAATGACATCACCTTGATATCAGCTTCAGGCAACAGACATAGAAACACAGCAGGGATAGCAGTCTCTTGCTGTCTAGATTCTCTCCTATATTATATATTGTATATGCTGTATATCTGCAATATTAATTAAAGGTGCTGGCACAAAGATACAGAAAGTTTTCAGGATATTTTCTAGGCCAACACTACCATAGCTAGTATACAGTAAGATTAAGTTCATGTACAAGAAGAGAAAAAGGGAAGCCTGGGTGACAGCATGGAAACTAATTTATAGAAGACTTAGGAAGAAGGCATAGAGAAGGAGAACACACTGGGGAAAAAAGAGAGCAAATGCAGGAGATGTCAAATAGAGAGACAACTTCAGCGAAACATAAGCATTATTATCCTGCACCAGATGCACGTTCCTTCTACTTGTATATCCTGTTCACATCAGCTGTTAGTTCAAGAAAGCCTGGGAAGAAAGGCATAAAGAATCTACTGTACACAGCAGTGGTATTTTCAAGTCTTAACATTATGGCTCAATCTAAAGCATAAAAATGAGAAATGGCCTAAGCCTGAAACATACAATTTAAGAGCAGAAAACCAGGAGAAGTTTCAGAAAGCTAATCAAACCAAAAGGCATGAGAAATAATTAAATAAATAAATAAAAATAAGAAGAGCATGAGAAATCTCTGTAGAATTCTCAGAAGAGAAGGGGAAGAAAAAAAAAAGTCAATTTGTGAAGGAGGATAAAGCAAAGGAAACTTTTTTCCCCTCTGCACTGTAAACCACCTTGCATGTAGACTAACCCACACTTCAGAGTAGGGACTTATTCAGCAGCTCAGATGCAGATGAGTACATTATCAAAACATGGAGTTTTTCTGAGCTGTGAAAACAATGCCACCCATCTCAGCTGTGTTTTCACATGTGGAAATAATACTAGTTGCATCAGACTTTAGCCACACCAGTGAGAGATTTGTTCCTCACTGGGGCAGTTCTGCTAGTCAGCACTCCAAGCAGACAGTAGCTTCACACCTCAGCCTGCACAGAGCCCATGTTCTCCCCAGTAAGCACAGCACCCCTATCCAGATACCAGCTCCAGCACCCACCACTGCCACTGCCTGCCTTCCCCTCCCTTAACTCCTAAGAGCTTAACTTTTCACATTTAACAATTAAAAGATGGCTTTGGCACCCAGCCATAGAATTTACCTTGAAGGAAACCATGTTGTATGATTATAGGAAACGAGCATATGAAACGAGCCTTAATGAGGAGTTTCACAAAGAAACCTGCACAAGTTTAATTTATTTACTGTAACAAAGAGAAGCATAGGCCAGTTGCCTATAGGTAGTTAAAATAGTACCATATTACTTTTCAGGACAACACCTGTTTCAGTTAGCAACACTATTTCTCAAAATGAATGTCCTGCATTGAGTTACCTAAGGTGGCATATTACAATGCTAAACTCTTTATTTACAGTACTTTAGCTTAACACAATTCCTTGATTCTATCAATTTTGCCCAAGACAACACCTCTTAAAATATTTTCAGGCCTGAAGATATTTCATGGGTGGGGAAAAAAAAAGGGAAAAAAAAAGGATATATGGTAACACAAAGAGCAAAGGAGACAAAGTCTGATGCTAATCTCAGTAAGAACTTGGGACTTCAAATTGGAACACATACCGCAACTGCTCCAAAACAACAATAAGGAAAAAAAAAAATCAGCAAAAAAAAAAAAAAAAAAAGCAACTACCCCACAAACAAATGGATAGCAATTCTCAAATAAGCACACCTCCCAAATTTTCTGCTAAAGGACACTGACAGATTGCAGGTACTTGTCATTATTAGTATTTCAGTCATTGTACTGTAAGAGCTAATTGTACAATCATCTCCTAATCCTCAGAAATTGTAAAGAACATTTTCTTAGTGCAGGAAGTCATAACACTGGACACACTAGAAGGTTGTGCTACCATGCAACAAGACCTGGACAGATGGGAGCATTGGGCAGGGAGGAACCTGATGTGATTTAACAAGAGCAAGTCTAGCATCTGGGGAGAAATAATCACGTGCATCAGTACAGCTGAGGGGCTGACCTGCTGGAGATGAGCTCTGCAGAGAAGGACCTGGGTGTCCTGGTGGACAACAGGTTGGCCACAAGCCAGTACTGTGCTCTTGCAGCTAAGAAGGCCAAGAGTATCCTGCGGTGCATTCAAAAGAGAGTGGCCATAAGGTTGAAGGAAGTGATCTCCCCCCCCCCCCTCTACTCTGCCCTGATGAGACCACTTAAACTGTGAAAAACAGTTTAAAAAACTGTGTCCACTCTTCAGTTCAAAAAAGGACGAGGACGCCCCAGAAGGAGTCCACTGAAGGGCCACAAAAATGACAAATGGACTGGGACATCTTCCTTATGAGGAAAGACTGATTAACCTGGCTCTGTTCAGCCTGGGGAAAAGAATAAGTGAGGAACTGATAAATATTTGTAAATACCTAAAGGGAAGTGGGAGGCAAATGGATGAGGCCAAGCTCTTCTCAGTGCTACATAGCAACAGGACAATGAATAAAGGCCTAAAACTTGAATATAAGAAGTTCCATACAAACATGCAGAAGAACTTTATAGTAATGGTGATGGAGAACTGGAACAGGTCTCACACAGGGAGGTCGTGAAATCTCCTTCTATGAACATATTCAAGACACGTCTAGACTCCTACCTGTGCAACCTATTGTAAGGGTACCTTATCTGTCAGTGAGGTTGAACTTGATCTCTTGAGATCCCTTCCAATCTCTGCAACTCTTTGATAACAAAACTTGAAGTGAGCATATAGTAGAATGATAAGCTTATGAGAGATCAGAGTACTGTCTCACCTGAATATGACAAACTGCCATGTTACAAATGAATATCTACCACACTCAGCCATGCAAACAAAATCAGCAATAGCAACTGAAACTGTCAATAGCAACTGAAAGGTGTCACAGAGGTGAGGTGGGAAAGCAAGCATGTGGGGAAAAAGAAAAAATCACCTTAAAATACTGACTGCTGAATGTTTAAGAAGTTTTGTGATTCTTTTTTTTTTTTTCCTCCTCCTACAAAGAAAAAAAAAACAACAAAAATATGTATGGACTATGAAAAGTTGGACATGAATGGGTCACACAAAGACCAGCTAAAAAGGGTTGATTCCCAGTTCCTCACCTGGCATACACATGCTCTCCTGCAGTAAACCCTAGTAGCTCCCTAGTCACAAAGCACTAAAGACCCTGAAGAAGAAGGGGAACAAAATTCACCTGAATCAAAGTGGACATTATGCACTGAGAACCTAATCCTTTGGCAAAGCATAGTTTACTCTGTGCTAGTTGATTTACAAACAACAGGTATGCTTTGCTAAGGCCTTTCTCAGGGGGTGAGATCAATAGAATACTCACACCAACAGCATCAATTAGAGATAGAATATTCCCATAACGTTTTTTGAAAAAAGTAAAATATTGTGTAGTGGAAAGAAAAATTAATCAGAACAACATTTTTTTTCAATTTCTCTTTAAACCACCAAAGCTTGCGAAAGATTATAACACTTTAGCTACTCAGCGTCTTTATTTCTTGATTGTCCATGTATTTCTTAAATACATTCCAGTTTGGAAACAATCTTCTACAATCTTTCTGCAAAAATGCCCACATGCACTAAAAATACGTATCATTTGGAAAAAAAAAAACAAAAACAAAAAAAAAACACAATAACAGAAAACAGATTAATTCCATCTGTAAGCTCTTTATCAGTAGCAGGACGTGGCAGGAGCTTCTCATTCTGCTGTTTTGCTTATGGCCAGGAAATTTCACATGCTCTAAACAATCACACTTAGAGAAAAACAGTCATGGAAAAGCTATGCAAAGGCTAGAAGGACATGTTTGTGCAGCTGATGAGCCTTTTCATTCATTGCTAACATTATTAACATTCTAAGATGGCCCAGCACTTGACTTGAATGCTTACAAGAACCAAAGGAATTGAAATTTGACACTTGCTTTAAAGAATGATCACTTCTGCAAAGAAAAATAAGTTATCTAGTATCTAATTATTCTTCCCTTCAAGAGCTTCCCTGTCATACTGTTTCCTTATAGAATTGGATAAAGAGGATACAGGCTGATTGAGACAAAGAGTAAAGGATAGTAACTTTCAATCTTGAATGCTATCTTTTTTTTTTTAATTAACTGTAATCCGTCAAAAGTTGCCATTCCCTAGTGGGTGCTTAGTCTCCCGTACAAAAATAAAGGCAGACTTGATTTTGTTAAGGGAAAAAAAAAAAAAGATTATTTTCCTCCTTGAAAGTGGCTGGTTATTGAAAGGATAGCACAAGCAATCTCATAGCCCTGTCATCTGGACAAGCCAAAGTTGTAATATTAGCTAGCCATTAACTTCACTGATAAGGGTTCTTTAAATAAAGAAAAACCTAAAGGAAGATAAAGGATGGAAAGCAACACACCTCAATCCCATTGCTGAATCTGTCAGGAGGTCTTTAAAGATTATATTTGAATAGCAGTGGAAAAAGAAGAAAAGAGCAATAAAAACCAAGCAGCTTAAGTAGACTATTATTAGTTTAAACAGTAGCTTGCAAAAAGATTAGGGGAAAGCGATGAGAGTACAAACAAAAACAAGTTCATACAGCATGTACTTTTTTTATTCAGCCCACAAGTTATTTCCTCTTGGCGCATGTTAAGCATATGTGCTCTGTACAGAAACCACATGATAAAACAAGCAAAGATGTACTGAATCTATATTACTTAGACAAATGCCAAGTAAGGGAATTCTGTGGTGGTTAGACAATAAGGTTAAGAAAATATATTTCTTAGGATTCCCGAACCAAGAAATCAGAAAATAACTGTGCTAGTTTTCTTTTCTGGTTAACCTCAAGTAGAAATGAAAGGTTTACTTTCATTTCTTTTAAGGACTGAGACATGTTATTTTTAAGCAAGTTTATTTAACAGATAAGTTCTTTACAGCCCACCATGTCTTCAAAATATCACTAAACACAGCTTCTAAAATTGTGAATTATTTATTTATTTATTTATTGCTGAGACAGCACAATCTTAAATTTTGATTACTTTAGAGAAGAACAAAAAATGAAACTTGCCCTAGAGCAGACTGTCTCAGTTATACTCTGAGCATCAATTAAGTTCAAGTTCACAACTGTATTTGATGCCTATTAAAAAAAAAAAAAAAAAAGAAACAAACAAACAAAACTAAGAAACTAAACATTATGCAACTGAATGACAGAGCAATAGAACCTCAAACCTGAAACCAGTATTGGGTCAGTTTTTTCCAGCTTATACTTCACCTAATAAATATAAATGAGATCTATATTCTAAAATTGCTAAAATATGTCCCAAATCCATTAGCTAGCCAGCATCTCAGGCCAGTGCCACTCTATATATATGTATGAGAGAGTATTAAAAAAAGAGATGGCAGCGTAAAGCTGTAAGCCTGAATATTCCTCCAAGTCAGGCCACAAGGGAACAGGTCACTGCATCCTTTGATCTAGCAGTGGAGGAGACTTCCATCAAGGATTTTGTGTGGTTTGCACAAAATACACTGTGCTAAATCATTCCACTCATTTAAATTGCATGAGTTAACACAGCTAAGTTTGTCTGAAACAAAACAAAAAGATGGCTAACTGAGAGGGGACACAGGCAAGCTCTTGGGTAGGTCCCTTTAGGTCTATCTAGAGGACTCTACCAACAGCACAAGTCTCCAGTGGACTGTACAAGTTTGGGCAAGTTAGACAGTTTTCAAGTTCCACCAACACACTGGTAAGGAGAAATGCCACTGCAACTACTTTTATACTGCAGTAAAATATCTGCGGTAAATCACCTTCATCTACCACAGCTTCTCTAGAATGTGTGGCTAAGTGCTTTGAAAACTATGGAAATATTTAGACAAACTTTAGTCTTCTCAACTGGTTTGCTTTGTTTTTTGAATAATAACAGCTCAACTTTTACAAAGACATTGATTTTTACAGGCATTTTATTTTTCTAAATATTATTTGCAGTTTACTTGTCACTGTCCCTACCCACAGGAAATCTTGTTTCATAGCCTTCTCTAACTGTTCAGGTTAAACACGTTCATTTACTATATTGAGAGGAAAAGAATAAGTAAGAAAATGTTGGCTATCAATAAAACCAAATATACTTTAAAAATTTAGTATTTTGTAACTGTGTGCACATAAAAGCATATCCGGATAAAAATTAATAAGAATTACAACTGTACAGCTCTATCTTTAAAGATTAGCTTATCTTATGCCTTTTTCTGTCTAAACACTTCAAGTTTCAAACAAATATAAGTATTTACACACTATAAACATAAACACAGACAAATAATCTTTAACACTGGGTCTCTGTGTATGCTGTACAACCTGCATTTTGTTTCCTTGCCTTCAAAACTACAAGACGTACTACAGGATTTACAGCTTCTTACCTCTAATTTATTTCCAAAGTTGATGCTAACATAGATGATGAATCTTCAGCACATACATGTAACATGTGCAAGCAGAATCAAGGAAAAAAAACAAATTACAACAGATTAATGCACATTTGCACATCTAGAGGCAGACTCCTTGGAGAAAAAGGGATTTAAAAGAGGGTCTATGCATTATTACAGGTATTCTCGAGACTGCATAACACACTGAACTGCACACTCCTGAGATAATTCTGTCAGTCCATCCCAATTTTTATTTACAGAACCGCTTTTATCTGATCCCTATAAAAACCCCAACTAACTTTAAAAAATAAGAAAAGGAACTTCCAACTTCCAAGTGAAACACAAATTTCTTTATTCAACTCAAGAAAAGCCCTAGGACAAAGGATTTTAGAGTTGAAACAGTTTTTTTCACTCTAAAAAACTAATTTGTTCCAGGTTCTGGAAGGAAGAAGTGGCACACTATGCATTCACAACATTAATTATGCAGATAAATAAATTACATTATGATTACTGCTACAATTTATAAAACAAATACAATGGAAGAGTGTTTGGGGTCACATCAAAAGTTATTTGCGTGTGCATATGCAAGTTGTCTTTCCCTTCCCTTCCCTTCCCTTCCCTTCCCTTCCCTTCCCTTCCCTTCCCTCTGCCTGGCACATTACTTGAGTAAAAGGTTCTCAACTAGTGTGTGTAATTCTTGCCAGTTAATATGAGATGATACATCACAGGCTTTCAGCTAAAAATATTTAGCTGAGAAAATCAATTATAGAAGTAGCATATGTCTTTACGGAAAAGGTAGCTTGACAGGATCATCACCTAAGTGTTTTTTGATGGGCAGTAGAAAAAGAAAGCAGGCTCTTGCAAGAAATGTAGTCCCTACCTATATTTTACCATGACGATTCTACAATTCTCTGGAACTACTTTTTCTTTTTATTGTTTTTTTGTTGGTTTTTTTTGTTGGTTTTTTTTTTTTGTTTGTTTTTTGCAGCTGTTCATGCAAACACATTACAGCAGATTCTCACTCCATTAGTTTTATTTAATAGTTCATACTCCACCTACCATGCTTCTCAAATTTGTAGAGTCTGTCAAAGGCCTTACTGAAGTTCAGATAGATGATATCAGTGACTCTTCCCTTGTCCAGTGATGTAGTCATGCCATCATAAGAAGTGACAAGATACATCAAGCTGGATCTGTCCTTGGTGAAGCCATATTTGTTATCCCATATCACTTCCTTCTCTTCCATATGCCCTAGCACAGCTTCCAAGAGGATCTGTTCCATGATCTTCCCTGGTACTGAGGCGAGGCTGACAAGTCAGTAGTTCCTTGAGTGCTACATTGCCTTTTTTCCAGTCATCAGGGACACCTGACCACCATGAATTTTTAAACATCATTGAGAGAGGCTTGGTGACTACACATCAGCCAATTCCCCGAGAATTCTGGGATGTATCTTATGGGGACCCATAGACTTGTGTATGGATATTCATGTTCTTCAGGCAGTCGTGCTTCTGATCTTCACTTAGAGCAGGAGATACATTGCTCCCTGAGTTCCCGTCTTTGATCCTGCAGGATTCATTCATGAAACAGTTCTCTCATACATACATCTTCATCATAACTTGATACTCCAGGTATTTAATTCCTTACATACAGTATCAAAGACAAACCTCTCTTACTCATCTTTTCCCTTGGTTTCTCATCTCTTTTGCTTAACTAGCAGCCTTGTAATTACTAGTCAACTGCTGTGTGCCTGCACTAGTAATGTTAGCCAGTTATTACGTACTGCATAACATAATTGCACATACATTTCTACATATAATTTCAAAGATTTACTGATTACTCCCTTCAGATTATTTTGCTAAGCATGAGCTGCATCTTATCAGAATATTTTAAGTGAAGGAAATTTTTGTCATGAGTTCAAAGTTTAGATGCAGCATAGATATGTACTGATCAATGATATGTATGTATACATATATATATATATTTTTTTTACAACAAAGGTCAATAGTCTAGCATAGAAAAATATTACTGAATCTCATACAAAATAAAATGAAAATAAATGTTCCAACATAGCAGCATTCTCCACATCTATTTACAGCAAGACAGAGTTGTTCAGGACACTAATGGTGGCTACTTAGTAAGATGCAACTGAAACAAGAGAACAGAACATGCCTCTATCCTCAACAAACCTTAGCACAGATAATTTCAAACTGAAATAATTCACTAGAAATCAAGTATGGTAGAGTACTATATACTATAGTAATCCAAAAGGCAGGATAACGTTAAATTCAAGCTACTCTCCTATCTGTTCGCTTAAATTTATGGATAGAATCAGTCTCAGATCAATGCATTTTTAATCAACCTTTAGCATGTGGCACTGGCAACAAATCTAAATTATTTGCCTTCATAGTTGCATATACAAAACATGTAAATGAAATTTACATTTAGTTTGTTAAATTAAGTGAAGTGCTGGAATTTTAATTGCACTTCTTTAATTTACAACTTTGCTTATGTATGTTATGATAAAATATAAAATTATCATTTAATTTTTAAATCTAAATTACACACACTATTTGAACACTAAAACTGCTATTTCAAACTAAATCAGACTACTTAGTCCATGAATGAGAGATAAACATCCCCCATTCACATTAGATAGATCATTTGCAATTCCAGTTTTAAAAAAAATATGACCAATTTAGTTCACTCCTCAATATATTGGAGAAAAAAATGGCTGACACCATTACTCTTAAACCATTAAAACACCAGAACAACAAAAAAGACTTTCTGTACAGAACCTCATATAAAGAACGGAAACAAATCTTCTTGTCAATTAAATTTCAATAAATCCTAATTCATTAAAACAAACAAGAAAATACATGTTTTATCTTTAGTGAAACAGAAAGAATGCAATAGGTAATATAAAACATCTCAATCCTTGCATCTTCACAGCTACACCCTATTTGAAATTTGTTTTAAATCATAACACTAATGTAAAATAATTTAAATTCAAAAATATAAAAGACAATCAGATAAGTTATTAAATGCCCAACATTTTTATAGACAACGTTCTCTAAATGTTCTTGATTTTGTTTCAATTATTCCTCAGCAGTTCATCCCAGCACCTCAGAAGATAGCTACTGGGTTGGCTACACAGGGAGTTCAGAGGAGAGCTCCAGTGCAAAAACACAATATGTAACAAGTGGAAGCGGGGACAAAGTGATCAAGGAGGAATTTAGAAACACTGCATGGGCATGTAAGAATCAAGTTAACTGAAGTTCAAGGGCAGTTAAAACTTGCAAAGAATGTCAAGTCAACAAAAAGAGCTTCTAACTGCTACAACAATAACCAAATATCAAACAGGAAAAATGTAAGTCTCGCTGTACTGGGCAGGTGACCTAGTGCCAGCGGACACAGATTAGGTTGATATACTCGATGCCTCTTCAGTTTCAGTCTTCACCAACAAGATCTTACAGGCTCCATATTTAGCAAAAGAATTAAAGAACTATCAGTGGTAGATGCAACCTAAACCAGGGATAACTTGCAAGATCTAAGCCCATAAATATCAAAGGAAGAAGACAAGCTGCATCTATGAACAATGAGATAAGTGGTGGCCACTCTTCATCTCTGAAAAGAAACAGAGAGAAAGTAACAGAGAGAAAGAAGCAGACAATGAAACATGAGAACCACAGGACAGCCAGTCTTTCTTCAATTCCTGAGGAAGTCACTCAGCCTCCTAAGAATACTCTTCTACAGAAAGGTGGAGAAGGTGGCAACAGTGAATAGTCAGCATGGATTTGCCAAAGCTATGTCAACTCCTGGCCAACCTGATTACCTTCTATAATAGAATGACTAGTCTTGATGATGAGGTGAGAGCAGTGGATGTAATTTATTTCAACCCTTCCAGCACTGTCTCAAGATAGGATGTTATAGCCTGTCTCTACAGACGGGCAATGAGGTGGATAAAAAAATGCTGGTTGATTGATCAGACCTGGAGAATAAGTGCTTAATGACACTTACTCTACCAAGACGCTGATAACAAGTGAAGTATCACAAAAACTGATCCTGGGACCTGCTCTGTTTAGCAGACATTTTAATCAACAACAAAGGGGAGGTAAGGCAAGAGGTGACACATTATTGAGTTAACAGATAACTCCAAATTCATTTATAAGGGCTGTCATCCAAAGAAACCAAGGTGGGCTGGAGGAAAAGGCCAAGAGCAACATCAAGAAATTCAGCAACTACACAGGCAGAGGCCTGCACTTGGGAAGGAGCAACCCCTCAACACAGACTAGGGAGGAACTGCCTGGCTGGGGAGCAGCTGAAAAGACCGAAATATCTTGGCAGACATGAAAGAACCAGAAGCACATGTGTGGAGAAGAAGGCTGTCCAATAGCACCCCAAGCTTCATTAACAAGAGCATAGTCTTTTCAATGAGATAGAACCAAGGAAAGAGATCACAGAATCAATAAAAGCATCTAAAATATTGCATCCCATTTAGGACCTCACAATACATGAAGAGTGCTGATAAACTGAAACAATTTGCATGTCTTGTTGGAGAGCCAGCAAGATGTCCAAGGATCTGGACAACATGACTTCCAATACATTCAGTGTGAACTGGGCTTTGTCTAGCTTAGAGAAGGGAGACCTCATGGAGGCTTCTGGTACCTGCAAGATACTTAACAAGAAGATGGAACCAGGATCTTCACAGTGGTGCATGGTGGAGGATGTCCTGGTATATAGTTAATTTTCTTCGTAGTGACCGCTATGATCTTGGATTTAGGAGAAAAACAGAGTTGATAACACATTGACCAGTGTTTTAGCTCTTGCTGAATAGTGCTTACACTAAGTCAAGGACTTCTCAGCTTCTCATACGTGACCTCCTCCAACCTGAGCTACATACTTTATGGTCTTAGCTTTATTTTAATCAGAAGAAAATGAGTCATCCTCTGTCAATTGACACATTCAGCAGCAAATTGCAAACAAACTTTGCAAACTTTGTTGTATTCATTCTGTGTTGAATGTCCAGGATTTTTTTTTTTTTTTTTAAACAGCGCTGAATGCACTTTTCTTTCATAAAATGGTACAATGCAGACAGACGTTTCCAGGAATTAAAAGATTACACACACTCCTTAGCATACTTTTAAGGATATATATACATATAACTTTTTTTTAGAAAGAAGAAAGGACATATTGCTCTTAGTACTTACCCTTGTATGTGATAACCGGGTGCACAGCTTTGTGACAGTGAATATCTTCTGCATCTGGCTGCAGTATTCCTAATACTCCAAATCCTGCCAACAATAGTACAAGAAGGCAGCTTCCTTTCATGGTGGTCATGCTGTCCTCCATAGCAGTCACTTCTTTTAACCAGACACTCTTCTCGCACTCATGGGGGAAAAACACCTAGAGAATTCAAAGAAATTTACTGAAGCATAAGAGCAAATACAACAGAGAAGTTAAACAATTCCTTACGCTGTTTGTTTTGTTGTTGTTTTAAATAGCAACAAGCTAATGAAATCATTTTCTCTCAATTTATGCATATAATAGAAAAGATTCAGAAAACATCAGCAAACAACTGCTGGTTTTTTGTTCACTTTGTCTGCTCCCCCCCTACTCCTTTCTCACAATGGAGAGTGTTTTGATTCCTTGCAGGTAGGAAGGAGAAAATAAATTGTTTTTTCATATTACTGACTGGTCTGCAGAAACAACTGCCCTGAAGCATGTATTTTTTGTTTATCCACACAGCATGTCCAGCATAGCACAAATACAGTAGGACAAGGTTGACCTCAACGCTCTGACAAGGTACTTTTGCTTTACAGAAGAGAAGTTGCTAGTTCTGACATTGGTCTAATCCCTGCCAATTTGCTGAGACTAGGCTGCTCATTGTATATTCTAATGCTGAAGACTCCTTTCTAATAACAAAAATAACGGTTTTAATTCACAACAAGAATAAAATTAAGTCTTATTTCCATTGTATTTTTAAATGGCCACCACTTTTATAACAACAGAATATTCATTATGCCAGCATTATCTGAAAACCAGCTCAATTCCTTCAGCTTTACCACAACATTCCAAGTAATAACAATCTAATGATGGGACTCAAAACACTTCTGCTGCCAGCAGCTTTACCAAGTCCTGAAGGCTTGCCTGATGATAGCACACGTTTTTAAGACATTATTGCCTTTTAGAAGAGGAAGACGCGAGATTCAAGACAGCTCCATAATGGCAGAAATGTCATTCTGCAAATTAATGAAGCCATTCAGGAAAAAAAACGATCAGTAAAATTGAATCCTAAAACATCTGAGCTCATTGACTTTTAGTGTGTTATTTAATAAGATGGAGATTTTCTATTTGTCTAAACATCCTAAACACTGAAATAAAGAATTTCAAACAAATAGTTACTTCATAGTAAGCCCAGTGTTTTAAAAGCTGTGCTCAGAAAGCAGAATGGTCAGTAAACATTGCTCTCTAATACACTGGAGCAGCTGTCATAAGATGAACTGTGCTTCTCTTACTACTTTATTTTACTGCCTTAAAAATCCTTCCAGCCAAGACCCGGACACATCCAATCCTTGTGAATTTAAAGAAAAATAATTAGATCACAGACATAATACATCTGAGCACTATGTGAATTTAATATTAGATTACAGCTTTTATGCTAAATTTGCTTACATTTCACAGAAGAAAAAAAAAGCGAGAGGGATGTTTCTAGCCTGTTAAATTCAGATTCTTACCTTTTGAAGTCATATATCTTATATCATCACATTCCAGTATGAATCTGTTCCTATGAATTGCTTGTGGCTCACAGCAGGCAATACCTGCTTATAGAAATTCTGTGCACTCACATATAAAAGGGCATAAAACTCCTGTTTCAGTGTTTTGGTAGTTCATTTTCTGCAAGGATGACATTTCAAGCATTATGCACCATTCAGATCCAAATTCAACCAGTTTATGCAGGTTATATCATAGCTAATGGTTATTACTACCTTACAGATATCACCAGTATATTTCTACCAGGTGGTTCTAATTCAAGTTTCTGTAAGATCATGTATGTGCATTTAGGAAGCAAAATGAGGGACAGATACCACATCACAGGCTTTCAGAAGCTGTTTTTCTTGTTCATAGTTCAGCAGCAGCTATTGCAACACCTAGCAATGTGGTACTTTTATATTAAAGAAACAAATTTTATTTCCTTTAATTCACAAAGTCCCAGAAATACTCATAAATATGTGACCACAAAACTGAAATAAATTAAACAAGAGGAAAATGAAGCATTAGTATTGAAAGATCAGCCTTCTCTGGCTCCCTGGCTGTAAACGCTGTATACTTGTACAGTCATGTTGTATGAAGAATTCTAGGGCAAAAACTTTTTTTCTAGCCTTTCTGTACTCCTTCTCTCACTATATGCTTCTCATACTGTGAAGATGAAGGCAGGAAACACTCTCCCTTCTCTCAAAAATAAAATCCAAAGACAAGGTTAGCCTATGCAGGAGACACAAGGAAAGTGAATGCAATTCTGTTAACTTATGTCAGAGATAAACAGTAAAATTTAAGTTTCTATCTAACTCAAATACTACCTTTTTATATTCATTAAATGTACTAATCCATTAATTCAATTTCATTTAATTAAATGCATTCATTAATACATTTAAAGTAATAAATTCAAGTAATTGTGGGTAACTGCCAGTAGACGCTTGCTTGCAACTCGGAAGAGTTTCAGCAACCAGACAAAAGAACAGTAAAGCAAGCTGGAACCAGATGGAAATTTTATCACCAGGTCTCTCACAAGAAAGGAATGAGTTTTATTCCAACTAAGCAACTGGGAGGAACAGAGACTCACTACCCACTTCATTACTGCATGGTACGGACAAAAGGAGAGAGGAAAAGGACTTTCTAGAAACCACAAACTACACTAACGCACACCAAGACTAAACAAAAATTCAAAAATTTAAAAAGTAAAAAAAAAAAAAAAAATACATACACCTCTCAGCATGTATGAACAGCATGTACAGACACCTTAGAAAAGCCTTCAAAAACAAGTTCTTTTCCACAGAGTTTGCAAGAATTAGATTGCTCCCTTTTGTTCATCCTGCAGTAGTGGCCTCCAAGCAAGCTCCACCTCTCATCCTGAGATCCCGCTTGCAGGAATAAGCTGGTATAGGCAATACCTGAACTCAATGCCTGTGCAGCACTGAAACAATGCAACAGATTCAGAAGTCTTGAAGCAAAGAACTGGCCCTTTCTCCTTAATATAGAGTGACTCTTAGACCGAGATCTGGCACTTGACGTGGGGCATTGGACCAACACCAGCTGAACGTTAAACACAGGACTTTCAGGCTACTTTCCTCCATTTCTGCACAATGTCTAAAGGAAAATCGCTCTCAACAATGAAATGGTACAGTCAGCATTCTTCAGAACTGATCAGGAATAGCCACTCTGACCATTTTTTAAACTACTGCTATGTATTTGGGACTTGGCAAATTAGACGTAATATACAGTTTTTCTAGCATGGCTCTTTACATTAGACTTTTGACAAGTTAAATTTTGCAAGTCTCTAAAATAACATGAGGATGCAAAAAGAAAAATGCAGAATTAGAAAATTCAGTATGTTATTCTACTTCTACTTGTAAGGGTTTTGTGCACTCTCTCCCTCCTCCACTTTTGTGGACCATGTTTGCCAAGAAGAAATGCAAGGTTCATCAGGTAAGTGTATTATTATTTACCAAAGTGTTATTTAGTTTATCCATAAGGTACATTTGAGAAGGAAAAAATAATTCAAAATCTTTATTGGTTGAGACAACAAAAGATATGTATTGCTAAAGAGAAAAACTAAGCAGGGAAGGCCTGTAATAGCTACATTAGTTCCATGAAGATTCATTAGAGACTGTTCCCTCCAAGCACTAAATCCATCTATTTCGGATGCCAATATTTCTAGATTTAAAAACCAAACAAAAACTTCAGTCTACCTCTGAATTATAAACTGAGTTTTATTTTATTTGGTTAAAACAAGCTGCCAGCATTGCCATGCAGTGCCAATAGTGGCAACAATGCTTTCAAATAATCATCTATATTGATTCTCTGTCAGCTTAACAGCAATTTCAGTGCATGACAAAGTGAACTTATGTCAGTATAAGTATGGAAACAGAGTATGGTTAAAAGATGCTAGTTTCAATTTACACGCAGTGCCTGCTATTGCAGACACTGCTCATGTAACTTGCTTTGGGAGATCTATTTCACTTTTCCTGTCTGCTTTGCTACACTTCTGGCACTGCAAAACAGATAAGGAAGTTTAATAGAATTATACAAATTGCACTGGACAACATATACCTTGTGCATAAGCAGGAACCAGAAATAAAAGTACTTAGCTAATTACAGACTACATATACATCACACTATTGCATTAGAATAGTGTAATGAATTCAAATAAATGCGTTGTTCTGCATTATTACTACACACTTTTAAATATTTAGCAATAATTACTTCATCTTCAATCTTGTCAGTGTTTGTCTACTGTACTGTTAGTGGACATATTTACAACTTATTTGAAGAATAGAACATTACTGCAAGTGATACAGCTAGAAGAGGGAACTGCTGTTTTCTCTTTAATAAGAAGAAGCTCCCATAGTTGTGCATTGTTAGTAAACATGCAGAAAAATCCTGAAATCACATCAGCAGCTGCATGGTCACAAAACTGGAATTCGTGAACACCCCTAGGATGTCACTCAGTGCCTTTTTTCTATGATGGCTTGATTTCATAAGCCAAACTCCTCAAATTCATGTAAGCCATTTGAGAGAAGGATTGCTAGAAAAAGGAATACATAAAAAATAATATATCACCTAACAAGTACATTTTAAAGGGGGAAGAGTGACTGCAAGGGGCACAGAGAGGGAAAATGTCTCCCTAAAACCAGGACTTAGCAGTCAGACAATATTACTTATGTTCAATTTAAATATTAGGAAAGAGCAGTGAGGCAGTGGCACAGGCTGCTCAGGGAGGTGGTGGAGTCACCATCCCTGGAGGCGTTCAAGAAGCATGTGGATGTGGCACTGAGGGACACGGTTAGTGTGAGGTAGGGTGTTGGTTGGTAGTTAGACTGGATGATCTTAGAGATCTTTTCTAACCTTAATGATTCTGTGTTTCTATATGGGGTGGCTAAAAATAAAAGTAAAAAAAATCTAGCTTAATTTTCAGAAGATGTCTATGTTCTCAGTTGCCAGCGCTGGCAACACCACAAGTGAAATCCAGAAGTGAGAAAGGCTAGAGGCAGTTAGAGGCACCAAGGGGCCTGGAATAACAGCGCTCCACTCTGTTCCAATAAAAAATGCTTGTGTCTTTACTATGTATGAGTTAAATTTCATGTGTTTCACAAATTAACTGTTCTTTTTTTTAATCACATCTCTCCTAAAATTACATGGATATAATTTGAAAACCCATTTAAATCTTGTTTATAAAAAATAGTTGTTCTTACTGCTGTGATTAATTCTGTGTTCCTGTCAAATCCACAAATAAAAGCTATACCTCCTTATATTATCACTTTAAGATAAACCCCTTATTCTAAACAGCTTTAGAAATGTGTGTATCACTCAGATACTCAATTAGATTAGAGCAATAGCTCAAAGATAACCTCATTAAACACCGAGATGAAACTGAAGGCTCCAGACCTTCAATGCAGAAGTTGAAGTATTTGTCATCCTGTTTTTGTCATCCTGTTCACCAGACCCAGTAACATAGACTGTTTGCTATGCAACAGACCAGGTCCTTCTAATTTGTATTCTCATAAAGTGAGACTCAGTTTCAACTAACAAACTGATTATCGAGTTGCTTCAACTTTTTTCTTTTTTTTTTTTTCCTTAATGTCACCACTCATTTCTGCAATGGTATGAATTTTAAGATCCGCAAGAGGCAGTTACCCATCAGCTGTCATTGACTAACACAGTACAAAATAAAAAATCAATCCTTAAACTCATAGAGACATTCTGCCAAAAACCTGCTAATGTCTGTTGCTTATGATGACAGCAAAAGAATATTCTGTCAAAAAAGCTAGTTCTCCAGGGCTGCTCGAAGAGCTGCAATATTTGTGATAACCATGAAGGTGGCTTTCAAAAGATGAATAAAGCAAGTTTTTAATGATGCTTCATCTCTCATTCATCACACTATGTCATGACTGCCTCATCAGTGGGCAGAGTGCTTGTGAATGGTAGCTTCCTTGTGCAAGCACCTGCCAACTAGATCTAGAACAAGATCACAGAGGTACGAATAAAAGTAGTTTCACCATTACAGCGTCGGCCAAAATTAGATCAAAACCCCAAGTTTTGGGGCGTTTATTTTTCCTCCCCAACCCCTGCTCTGTTAAATAATTCTTAGTTGCCCAGCATTTTTGGGATCCTCTCAAGACCCAGATCCCCACCATTACTTTCCTTCCCCTTACAGCCAGTCTATCATTGTGGTCACATAGAGCAGCCTTCCCAGCCCATTGCTAGGGATGTTCACTGAGCTGAGATTTTCTGTCAACGAGAAGTCAGTCTGAGGAGACAGATGGAGAGATCCTAAGGCATAACACAGACCTTCCTTTAAAAAAAAAAAAAAAACTTTGTAGTAAAACAAAAACAGTAATCACTGCTCACTCACTACTCACTAAGCAGTAGAGAAAGTTGGAAGGAAAACCAGACGAAGTTTAGCAGCCAAAGGGAAGAAACGAGGTGAGAGAAATGAACCAGAAGAGAGCAGAAACCACAGGCAGTGCAAGAAAAGGACACGGATGGGACAAACTTTAGTGATTCACAGATCCATTAACACACCCTTACTCTTCTCCTTTCTAACTATACCAACCTCACCTGCTACTTTTTCAGCTGATACTGTTATTGGAAAACTACATGCCTTTCCTTAGGGCCCAAGAGATAGACAATACCGTCAACACAGCATATAACACAAGCTAATCTACAAGGAGGAAGGGGAAAACATTTCTCTTACACATAGCTGTACAGTACTCACAGGTACTGGGAGCAATTGCAGTTCAATAGAGAGTCTTTGCCCCAGTATTCTGATGAATTTAAGAATAACAGAGCTTTGCAGAGGGACTGAGCACTGACAAGGGCCATGTGTGGGGTGGGATCCTTGCAGCCCAGCTTTGTGGCCATGCACTCTACAAAGATCTGAGTCTGTACTGCATGACATTCATAGGCTTCTTTTTACTAACTTTTATTGCTGCATGGTACATACAAGTCAATAGTTACACATTATTCATAAAATCTAGCGAAAAGTGAACATGTCTGACTGTAAAGCACAAAAAAATTCATTGCATAGCCTTTTTCAGATCACATACTTCAGTGCATAAGCCTTGACTGCAAGATGAAATAGCCCCCAGACACCCAGTCCATTGCATTTTTTCTTTATATTCCCTCACTAATCTATTAGGAAGCCCTACACTATGGAAAGATATCTGTCTCCTGGTTACAACTGAGTCAACAAAGGCCTCAGTATAAACAGACTCCTCCAGGCATAAAATGAAGCTTCTCACAACTGCCATCCTTCACAAAACACAATATAAAAATTAAGCTTCAGAAGTTTTTATTATTTTAGCCTGCAAGGCTGTTAGTGACCCTTATACAAATGCTTTCTAAATACCTCTGACATGTTCCTGAGGGATAAAATAAAATACGGACCAAAGAACTTTAAAAAAAAAAACAAAAAAAAAACATATACTTTCAGAGACCTAGTAATACTGACCCAGAATGAAAATGTTCTACACCTCATTAAATGAAAATTAATTTTGAAAAATCTTATTTAGCCATTAAACTTGAATGCAATAAAAAGATTTCGGTCCACTATACTGAACAGTTATTGCTAAGAAAAACAAGTAACCAGAAGATTATTTTTGACATTTATTTTTACCATATTTACTAGCAAATGCAGCCTCAGTTCAAGTCATTGCTTTTCCTTTATTTTACGCTACATAATTATTTTTATTTCACAAAACTAAACACTTTAGAGAAGGGCAAAATATGCCTTGCTTTAAAGAGAAACACTTCAATGATGACATTTCTTAAGCAGTCTTCAATCTCCTATTCTTCCCAGAAGTGACACAACTGTTAACTGACTCATTGTAATACACTGGTTAAAAGGCATCCACACTGCTTGTAAGGGAGCCACAGGAAAAGTCAATTGTCAAGTTTCTCTACTGGGAATCAGTGATGTATACTGAACCACAGTTACAACCACGAGTAAAGCTGTGATTATTATTCTGCATTACCAATGCACTGATACTTCATTTTATATAAAATATCATCACATTAAAAAACCTCTTGCTTGTAATTCGGCCATGTGTCTTGCCTTCTACTGTGATCTTTACCTACATGCAAGTTTAATGCAGGAGATAGTACAGTTTAGGATGCTTTGTCATCCCTCATGACACTGTAAACCATCTTGTGTTGGGGACTAGAAAAATGCAGGTGTAAAACTATGACTTGAGTGAACAAAAATGTAATTGATGACTGAGCAGAATTGCATACAATGGAGCAGCAGAAGAAAATGCACTTAAATAACCAGGTGAAAACATTTGGCTAGAATGAGAATATATTTTCAGTCAACAGGAGAATGAGGAAGGAAAAGGTTGGAGTTGGGTGAAAATTTATACGTGATCTTGAAGTTGTATAAAAAGTGGCTTTGAAAATATGGTAATATGAGAGTATTGCAAGTTTAGCTCTTGAATCCTAGATAAACTAAGAAGAGACAACAGAGATTTGAGTAGTGTTTGTTAAATAATTAAGACAGAAGATCATCACATCACATTATCATTGTAGCCATCTGGAAATGTATTTTTGTATCTACAAACTGTGCAGGAAAAATGTCAATTTGTACATGGATGTAAGAAAAAACAGAAGTGAGAACAGTAATAAAGCAACTTCAAATAGCTGTGGTTTTTTTGGGGCGTGGGTCTGTTTTGGTTTTTTTTATTTAATATCTAACTGGAAACTGTGGAATGTAAAGTCTAAAAATTAATAAATAAATATCTACTGTTTTGTAAGTCACTGTACAGAAGTGTTTGATAGTACTTGGAATTATCTTTCCTAAGGACTAGCATTTCAAAAAGCATTATGTTAAATCACAAATATAAAGGACTAAACTGTACTGCTAAAACAGAACTATCAGATGATATTCTGCACATTAATACTAGGCAAATACTACTTCCAAAATAAAGATTGTGTTCAAGTAGTTACTACTCAAAAGAACTGCTGGAGGTGCTCCAGAATGTCATGAAATGACTACTTCAATCAAATAATTCAGGCAAATTTATTCATCTGTTGGGTTTGGCCCTGCATTTTTTGGGTACAATCTTATTGAGCGTTGGCTTTTAAAAATTTCAGCAAATTCACAGCGGTCACAGCTTTGACAATTGAGATTCAGTGGAAAGACAGCACCTGCTGAATCCACTAACCACTGCACACAGGCATTTGCAAACACATTTCACATTCCCACCTCCTCGTAAGTCCTTCCTAGCTAACTATTTCTTCCCATTAATAACCAACAGCATCTCTCCTTACATCAGCACCTTAAGCAACAGTAAGGTTTATCACACTGGTACAAAGGGAATGAGCAACTCAGATCATTCCACATCCACAGTTATGGAACACTTCTGTTCCCCATCTCCTTATTTATATGTAGTTTGTTTTTGTTGTTTTTTTTGTTTGTTTTGTTTTGTTTTTTAATCAACACAAGCCCTCAAAACGCCTATTTGTCTCACCAAGCTTCTGGTTAGAACTTCAGTTCTTGGATGGGTCATAGAGATAGTATCCTGAAGAGTAAACTTGAGTGAACTAAACCACACTGTGTCTTTGCAACAATTACAGAAAAAGCCTACGGTAAGCAGGCAACTATCCCACTTTCCTTGTTATTTATGATTACCACTGCAAAGATAATGATTTAAGTTTTTTTCTGCTTCGGCAAAAGTTTTTCCCTGCATTTATGTCAATGTCATATGCAAATTAAAGAAGTTTAACATTTATTCTAATCTTATGATTAACATGCAGGCAATACTATACTGTTTAAAGCAAATCATCTATTTTATTTTTCCATACTATATTTCTTCACTCAAAGGACAGTGAGGCCCCAGCTCAGACTGTTGGGAGGAGGAATGGATGCCCCATCCCTGGAGGTGCTCAAGGCCCGGTTGAATGGGGCCCAGGACAGCTGAACTGGTGGATGGCAGCCCTGCCCGCAGCAGATGTTGGAGCTGGATGGAGTAAAGGTCCTTTCCAACCCAAGCCATTCCGTGATTCAATAATTGCCATGATACTCTTCCACACCAGATTTTGTATTTAGATCTCTGGTTCAAATGAGAACTGCAGCGGGAAAAACATAAAAATCTCTCTTATATCACATTCAGTTGTGTTAATATCCAGAATATTTGAAGACATCATGCAAACGTCCATTTTTTAATTAGTAACATAAAATATGTGACCAACAAATCTATCTTTTGAAGATACCTATCAGAAGCATACAAACCCTCATAAAGCTACCAGAAACCTAGAACAACCAATTTGAAGGGAAAATATTGGCTCCAGTTGTATTTTCCCAAACCATCATCTACCTTTTGTTAATTTTTCACTATGTCTCCCAAGATCAGAGATATATCTTCTACCCTCTGTGAAGGATCAAGTTCATAATTTTTTTCCTAAAATAAATGAGGTGAAATTGAAATTAATTCCTATACAATTTCAGCTGTAGAATGGTCTTTCAAGAAGATCAATATAAGTAAAATACGAAATATACAGTTCAAAATTAACACAATACTTACACTGAAAATCCCACATAACACTATCTCATAGATGCTAGGAACATCCCTGAGCACACCTGAGCTTCCTAGCAATGCAATCTTGTTTAGATAGAAAAAGAAATCCTTCTGAAGAGAGGAAAAAAAAAAGTAGTTTATTTTCTTCCTCCAACAGAATTTTTAAAAATTTAAGCTACATTTTGTTTAAAAGTTGTAAAAATTTACACAACAGAAACTACATACTAGCTAGTGAATGTACCTGATGAAGCTGTCAAACAACGAATAAGGATAAGTTAAATCACCTCAGGTTACCTGAGGAATATCTCCTGACATATTTGTTCCAATACACAGAAGCCACTCGGGAGTCTCCTTCAGAACACAAACTATGCTTCTCTGTGCATTTATATCTTTGAAAAAAAAAATATATACATATTAATACACATATATACAACAGGTTTTCCAAGTACCCTTCTTCAAAACTGTCTTTTTAACTTCATTTATATTTCCAAAGTTTTACCTAATTGTTAGTAGTGACTCTTTTTAATCATTTGTATTTAAGAGTTTTCAGAAAAGAAAAAAAATACATTCCACAAAGTTATTTCACAAAGTAACAACGTTGTGAAAATCCAATTTGTCTGATGACATCTTCCCCAATGGTTTCTCAGCAGCTGACAGTTTCCATCAGTCAAGGACCAAATTACATAAAGCGTCACTGATGTCTTCATCATATCCGAAATCGCTTTAGACTTCTCTAGCTTTGGATACATCATTTTTCATTTATCACTTTGGAATCTTATAAGCATACAGTAAGTATGCACAGACTGCATATCTTGAAAAACTCTTAGCCTCTTTCTTTTGAGGAATCTAAGATTCAGAGAGTTAACTTGTCAAAAGTCACCTTGAGCTCACAAACAGAAACATATAGGATGCTTACATATTCTACAAGATTTTCTAAAAATAAGAGCTTTTTCCGGCTTTCTTAGACAGTTTTATGGCATGTAAGTTTTTCCTAGCACTCTCGCAGGTGCCTAAATGGGATGTTCCCATACATCCCTATGTTTTATGACACACAGTACACCCACAGGTGTGAAAAACTAGTCTGAAAACCTTTGAGAGCTCTCTCTCCACTGCGACAGCTCTCCAGTACACTGTCAGGCAAGGCTGGATGATCTACAGGCATGAACATCCTTAGTTACTGTTGTTTAAGACCACCATGATCTGCTTCCAAAAGCCATAAGGTATAGCCAGGACTCCTCTTTGTGCTCAGTTATGTTCATTAAAACAATACACCTCCTACAACACAGACCTTCCACTTTCCACTCTCCCTCTCACCCTCTACTGCAGTCCATCTTCTTTCTTCCCTGCTTACACTGCAGAGGCAACGCAACATCCTGCTTCCTCTGAGCCATCCAGTGCCAAATCATTCCTAAGCTGGCTGCTGGCTAACCCAGGCTATAATAGGCACCATCAACATAATCTCATACAAGTTGTGCCAGGATACCTCTCACTCCTCAGCAGCAGGGAGTATAGCACACATTTGAGTTCACTCCTGTATTTTACCCTGAGCTGCAGACCCATCAATGCACAAACAAGCCAGACCAACCATTTTCCTTCATTTTTTAGGTATTCATCAAAAATTTGGCACGCTACATTGGATGCAAGTGGTTACTGATAAAGGTGAGTTAAAACACGAGAAAAAAAAAGTCTCTGCATGACTGTAAGTAATGCTGAGTCCTCCAGCAAAAATAAAAAAGAATGAATTTACTCCCCTTAGAAATCAAGGCATATTGATATTTCTGTCCCTCAACTTGATGAACCACTGCAAACTTCAGCACCACTCCTTTCTGATCCAGCCAAAACTTTCTATTTGTTGAATATTCACAAGAGGATAGTCATTAAGAAAAAAAAAAAGAGAAAATGCTCAAATATTACCTTTCTTGTATTTGTTTTTATTTCTTTCCTCAGAATTCCAGGGGTACTAAGTATGCTTTCTTATTTCCTACCACTTCTACTCCTTCTGCTCTTCCGTAAGCCTGTTGCAATTATATTTCTTCTCCCTTCTTTACCAGCTCTCTGCTTTGATGACATTCGCACATTACTTTACAAAGATGTAATGTTAAAGTTACTTACAGAACAGTTCCTGCATAAAGCTCTAGAAGGGATAGCAAGTCAAGGAAAATGGCTGTAAAAACAAGCAAACAACTTGCAAATACCCTGTCAAAGACACAAGAAAACACAAAAATACAATAAAATATCTCAGGAATAAAGTCCAGCTAAAACCTGCCCTTTGGTTGTAGGTGTGGTGTTAAGGAATGATTAAGACAGAGCAGAAAAGTGCCAGTTTACATAGTGGGTAACAAGATGCAAGCACCATAGGCATGCCCCCCTCTTTGCTATGAAAATGGTCTATGGAATGGAATTGTTGGAACTCAAAAAGTTTAGAAAGAAAACGTCAAGGATGCAGGGTCTTTTCACCAAGGGCCTTGTGTAATAATGAAATGCGAAGTTTGACCTAGAAAGGGACTGAGAGGAAAACAGACTGGACACAACAGAAAAAACAAAGAAACTTGCTGATATTGTGTGTATTTGGACAGGGAAAAAATTAGAAATTTAAATCAGTGTTATGAGATGCATAACTCAAAGACAGACATGATTTGAATGACATTCAGTTTCTCAAGGAGTAATAACAGAAGCTATCTAGTATGGTGCACTTGTTACACTCTACCTGAGCATGTTTTGCCACTGAAAGAGGATGTGGTTGGCATACTACTCCCAAAAGCATTATTTGAAAGCAAAAACTTCCCCACATTTTTTCTCTTACCAGGCCAACTCTCTCCTCAGTTACACACCACTTCCCCATGATGAGGTAGTCACAGAATGACCACACAAAGAGCCTATAATGCTGAAGTGATGCATACTTTGACACATTCTATTTCTTAAATTGTTAACATAAAATGTCATTTTATCATTTATTTGTTTAGTCACTACAGCCATATCAAACTCTACAACTAACCAATATGATTTTGGATAAACACACTTTCTGTACGGAAAATCCAGTATGGACTTCACAGTCCTTTTCTCTTTAAAGACACGAACCTATGTTTACACTGTAACAAATATGTCATACAATAAGATACGAAAGCAAATTGAAACACGGTTCTCACTGTGCAAAAATCTTTGAATATCTTCAGTGCTCCATAAATAACTCAAGCAGAGGTCATCTCAACAGGTTAATCATGAGTCATATTGCAACAATATATAGTTTTCACAAGCTAGGTTGTGTTATCTAGTCCACTGATAAACATGGTTTTCAATTTCCAGGGCTGTCAATCTTGCTTGTTTTCCAGCAGTGGATTCCAACATATTTTAGAAAAACGCAACCTCAAGGTGAGTGAAAAATAATTCCAGCCAATTTCAATGTTGTCATGCAGAAGGGCTTCCAGAGCAATTGGATTATGCACTCCGTGTAAACGCACACATTGCAAGTATAAAACTAAAAAAAAATTAAAAAAAATTCTCATGTGCAGTAAAATAATGTAACAGAAACTATAAACATGCAAACAAACAAAAACCAAACCTGTATCAACAGAGATGGCAAAGGGTCTCAAAACAGTGCCCTTTTCTACAAACTGTCTTGATATTTTCAACAACCAAGATAAAGGAAAGCAACCCATGATGCTTCAGGCAACTGAAAGATTCATGGCATACTTAAAAGTCAATTGCAGAAAGAAGTGTGACTGGTGGAGGTACAGTTATGCCATTACAGTAAAGACAGCCCTTACTGTTCATTAGAGTTTTGTTAAGGATGAAAACTAAACAGACAGATTAAAATTACACATCAAAGACTATTTCATTTCACATCAGGCATTAAAAACAACTCCTAACTACCATTAATTCTGGAGACTTGACAACAGATTTTAGTTGGAAGAGGCTCATTCTCTATGGCAAGAAGCAAAGAGTCTTTCCATTAGACACAATGACATCATCGATTCCTTCACCAACTATGCAGAGAGTACTGTCCCAATTCATCAGTTCAGCACAAAGCTGTTTGTAGCTCAGTGTTCTGTAATTATGTTATATATCAGGCACAGAGCTTCTGAAAGAGAATGACGCTCCTTCATTCCACCCGGAAATTTCTGTTGCTGTTTTGAAGCAATCCACATTACTTGTAACATAAGAAACATCCAACAACTACAACCAAAAACAAGTCTTTCATTTTTATGCTTCATTTGTTGCAATGCACCAAGCATGGTCAAAAAGGGAAACCTCCCACTACCACACACACAGTGCCACAACAAAGATACAAGAAGAGATAGAATGGACATGAGGAAAGACTTCCCCTAACCTGGATGAGCTCAAAGTATTAGATGATTTGGGAAACATTTGAGTTAAGTAATACTTTTAATTGGTAATGGCCTACTTTATATTACTCTTTCTTTTTTCTCTTCTAAATTGGTCTTATACTCTGATTCTCATCCATTTGCTCAAAATCACACCCTTGTATCCCCTTTTCCTGCACAGAAAAACATTATTTCATTCTTATTTCAAGTATCCTCAGAAAACTTCCTGGAAGAAGTACAGATACTGATGTAGCAAACTTCTCTTTACTACTGGCATGGATCCATCCACTTCAAGTCCAAACCACTGTCTGAAAAGGAGAGACATTAATCCTTGCATTCCCAGCAGCTGTTCCTTCTAAGATCCTAAAATCCAGTTTTGTTAATTTTTAATAACTTTCTTCAGTACTTTCTCATACTTATCTCTCATCATTTAATACCTTCAATTAAATATTATTCAATTCAATTTTAATCAATTCTTATTCAAAATTCAATTTAATTCAATTAAATCCAGTAATCTTCTCTTTTGACCTTCTCTCTTTACCAGCTGCATCAGTTTTGGCCGTTTCAACTGCTACCATTTTGCAACTCCATCAGTTTTACCCTTGCCCCATTGACTGTTGGAATAGAACTCCAACATTTTGTCTCTCATATTAATTTGTAATCACAGAAGTATCTGTGAGTTTAGCACTCTCTTCTCACTCCTTAAACCCTCTCTAATCTCCTACTCATCTCTCCCCTCAAGTTCCAGCACCTCTACCCAGAAGCAAGTCCCACTAGTGCTTATATACCAGTATGAGGGTTTTTTTCTAACTCTCTTTGACAGGCAGTAACGATTGTATAGGAAATGCAGTCAGAAAAGTGAGATTTTGGTCTAGGCACTGAACCCTCAATGAAACATCTTGAACATATTAAGACTAATTGGATGATAATTTATCAAGTGCCAACATAAGCATTCATTTTACAGCAAGGAAAAGTCCCTACATTCAGCGTAAGACCTCAAAATACATAACAGCTCAGTATTTTTAAAAGCAGTTCTACCAAGAGTTCTATTCTGGGACTGTACCCTGTAACCTTACTATTTATGAAAGAGTGCATCAGAATTGTCACAGTAGACCAGACTGGATGTTTTGCCCACAAGGAACGACCGTACTCATTCAGACTAAATATCCAGTCTGACCCACTAGCTTGCCTCCGGAAGCACCCAAGTGCAACAGTGAAAAACAGAGCAATTATGCAGAAATATGCTCCTTTGCCCCCAAAACACGTACCACACAGCTTTCTACAATTTTCAGATGATTAACTACCCGACCTAGAGCTAGCAACTTTGCATGCTTTTTTTCCCCTCCCTTTTCTAACTTTGTTCAGCAGCTCATTATACCCATGCAGTATGTACACCTTCCTGTAGCAAAGAAACCCATAAGTAACCCACAAACTGCGAGTGCAAAGAAAAACTTCTCCCCTTGCTTTGAAAGGACTCTGTGCCTTTTTCAGCTGATAACTCTTCTGAAACAAAAATAAGGCACAAGGAGTCTTCATTTCGCATCCACACACCTTACAGCTCTTAAAATTTTATAGATATGTAGCATTATTACTGTCTGGCCAAAACCACTTGTCCCTCTGGGAGGCTCTTACCTAGTCTCCCAGTCATTCTTGCATAGAAGCCGTTCCATGCCTCTGTCATCTCTCTTCACTCTTTATGTCCTTTTTTTCTGAATCCTTTCCTATTTTACTCACCCCTTTCTGAGATGTGATACTAAAATGGTGCACTGTATTTCAGAGCTAAACACACCATATATTTAGAATAGCCTGATGATATTTTGGTCTCTAGCCTTTCAGAGCTATGTCTGACAACTTAAATTTTCTTTTTGACTGCTGATTCTTACATTAAAATACTGTTTCCAACTACAAGATCTCACTCTTGATGTGCAAAGGTCACCTCAAAACATTTTACCATTATTGCTCTGAATTAAGTCTGCCATTTTAATGGCCACTCAATTCTGTAAGTTGCTTCTGTAGTTTTTCATTGCATTCCCTTATTACCCTCTTTTGTCTTGAATAAGGTAACATCTGAAACAAATCTTGTCATCATCCTTCAACTTGTGTTGAAGCCACTTAGGAATGTAAGAATTCTCCCAGGCACCTACAGAGATTTCTGTGGAAATTCACTGGTGATTTCCAAGTTCTGTGAGAAATACCCACATTTTGTCCTGTGTCATGATTCCAATCATCTAACCAATTATTTACAAAGTTGCCAGCCCTACCCTCTAACCTGTGCCTATCTTATTCCTTCAAAGATTTATAGTAAGGACTTTGAATAACTTTTCAAAATATAAGTAAAGCAACACATCACAATCTTTTTCATCTGCATTCATGTTAAGTCTTCCAGAAGACCACAGCATTTTAGTAAGGGTTCAACTCAGAAAAACAATGGTTGAAAAGAATCTCTGGGAGTCATCCAGTTCAACATACTACTAAAAGTCACAGTAGATCAGATAAGCTATGGCTTTTTCCAGCTTACACTTGAAAACCTCCATGAGGAGTGACTCAAAATCCATCCCATGTAGCTCATAAGGAAATGGGTTTTCCCAAAACGTCCAATGTTCTAATCTGTAACCTAAGCATGCTAACTCTCCCCTCCCACTGCTACATAGTTTGCTACTACTAAGAACATTAGTTCCATCAACTCTGTGGGCATCCTTTCAAGTAGCTGAAAGCTAATATTAGCCTGTCTCTTCATCACACTCCTGTTCACAGAAATCAATGCTTCTGCTGAATCTTTATCATATTTATCCAGAGTCCTTCCTAACACATCCACTAGTCCGTTACCTGAATTAATCCACTCAGTTTAAACAAAAGACTTACCGGTTTAGAGGTTCCTAGATTCCAAATGAATGCTTTCTAAAATGTGACATCAAATTAGGCATCTTCACATCATCAGCTGCTGAGATGCTTTAAAGCTAGAGGCTGCACATCACACTCTATAGCTGGTCTATTTCACTTTTCAGTTCCTTAAAAACTTGGCAAGTTACATGGGAGCGTGCAATTGTTTCCACTTCTCCTACAAATGCTTTCATTTGAGAGCAGCAGCCTCATAACCATCCCATAACAAGAGTTTCAAAACAGGAACCATCCCACACAGTTCAGTGGAGAGCACATGCATACACACAATTACTACGTGTTTTCTGACATGGCTTTTTACTGTTTCTTTCATTTCCTGCTGTCTCTACGTGTAGGTCCCACAAACTTAACTGGCTTCCTTCTACTGAATTACTTAGAAAAAAAAAGCACTTATTAATTCAATGTTTACCTTCATAAGGCAGTTTTTGTTTTGTTTCCTGTTCTTTTGGTGTGATTTCTTTTTCCCTTTTTTCCTCCTATTTTCCTCCTTTGAACACAGCCTTAGCTTTAATAAAAATATCCTCTTGCTTTTAATAGTCTCCTCTACCTTGTCATTTAGCTATAGAGGCTCCTTTTTCCTAAGTCTTTTTTAAACCAATTGTAAACATTTGTGTGTAACCTCCAAAAAAGCATCTTGAAATACTGTCTCTGCCACCTACAAATGTTTTAGTCTTACAGTTACTTTCATTTTTTCTTTAAATAAACACTCTCATTTTCAGCTTCTCTTGTCAAAGATGAGCATAATTAAATGGAGGAAGAGAAATAAGGAGAACTGCAAGTTCTGTTTGTCTTGAATTCCTCCCATTTCTATTTTTCCTACTTCCTTCCTTAGTTAAGATGTAGAGAAAGGTAGAATACTTCTAATGGTCTACTACAAAGCTGTCTCTCAGCTTTTTTCCAGATAGCATCTTACAATCTAATCTCTCCATGACATCAGCATCTAACCACTGAACCAAATGCAGTCTCTCACCTACCTTTCAGTCACCATCCCCCTGCAGTCATCTACCGTCTCAATTTTGTGTTTGTGCAGCGCCTAGCAGAGAGGTCCTGGGTCTACTTCATAGACTCCTAGGAGATGACTAAAAAAAAGAAAAAAGAAATATTAAGTATTGAAGAGACAGCTCATCAGCAATTCTCAGACATTTAAAGCAATAATAAAACACCTGTCTTTCAAGACAGAAGTTAGAAATGCGAAGCACTGAGATGCACAGTGGTGAACCAAACAATGAGTCAGGAAAAAAATAATTATTATTTTAAGCAACTGACAGCTTAGTTAAGTATAAGAATCAGAAAAGAAGAATACTTGTCAAAGAATTAACAAAATCCCTGAAACATGAATTTGAGAAAAATCACTGTTGTAAAAATCTTCCTTGGTGTTTTACTACTTATAAACAAGCCTCAAATGCGGGATGAAATCTGGGCCTAAGTGAAATTCATGACAAAAAGTAGGTGAATAAAATTTTAGTATTTTTTCACCTTTCCATAAAGTTTTCACAAGAAAAACACAGTTATTTTTCCACATCTCAATGCAGTGCAAAATACACAGCACAAAGTAATCATCACGATGCATCTCTCTCTGTTAATCCACTGTAAACATAAAGGTAATACATATTCTAAAAAAGGTCTTTTTTCTTAACTGAAACAAAAAAACAGTACTGATGATAAACCAGCTGCTGTCTTTACTTAGACAAGCAAGATAGGAATCACAGAGCAGTTTCCCACTCTCAACAACTCAACAAAAAGGTACTTCAGAAGTAAGAAACAGTAACTGGCAACCTAATTTAAATATTTATTTCTTTGCTTGAATGTGTACAGAACAAATACACCAGCAGAAGTTCACCCTTGAACCTAATCAACGAATTGAGGCAAGGAGGAGTCATTGTTCCACTGTTTACTCACTTCTATAAAGAGACTAGACTTGATGATTGAAGGTGCTTGCAATTCTATTTCCCCCTATTTTTTTAGCCTATGAAAGTCTCTAGAAGTCTGCTGAACGCATGGGCAAAACAGCTTAAAAAGAATTGTATAATGAGGAAATACCACATGTGCAGGATGATCTGTATTCATGGTTACAATGCCCAAATTTCTCACCAACACCCTGCTCCTGATTACCAAGGCCTTGAAGTCTTCATAATCTACAAATTTTCTTCTAAATTAAGAGTGTATATCATATGCATACACACAGACACCTCTCCATGAGATTCCGTGACCTTAAACTCTGCTATAGAAGCTACCAAAAGGAAATTTAGATACTGTGTCCTTGGTATAGGGAACTGAAGCTAAAGATGGAAGGTCATTTTGAATTTCAAAGTCCAAGGTGGTAGGCAAAACTTACAAATTTAAGAAGACATTGCATCACCATTTTCTTTGCCTCCCACTTTTCTGAAAGACAAGGACAAATTTAAATCCTGGAAGGGGACCAAGTTCTACTCTCTATATTGCTGTGTACCAGAGAACGCTCAAACACTTCAGCCCAGCTACCTGCCATCCATGCACATTGATGACAAAGTGCTCAAAGACATTCAGCCTGTCAAGTAATTAATTTTAACAGTTACCATACAGTAAGTTGTACAGACAACTACAAGCATCACATCTCTAAGATGCAGTGTGCTCATGATTTATGCATGCACTGGCTACACCAGAATGAGAAGCTGAATTATTATGCTTTGAAACATTACAAAGAAGGCTATGTACCTCAATTTTTCTAAGCAAATCTGACAGTACTAGTGCTTTCTATATACACTTAAACTCATCACTGTCTCCCTACAACTCATTTCATGATTTATATTTCTACATAAAAATCTCAGATTTTATTTTAGCAAAATAAAAGCTTTAGCAACAGTATTTTTATTCTTAAGAATTACTTAGATAAAACTGGAAAGTAGAGTCTGAATTCATTTCAGTGAATTAGGGAAAATACACACATGGAGAATGAAACTATTAAAGTTTGGATTTCTACAGCTTTATGTCTTGTTTTCTTAAAACATATTAATATAGTAACCATGTTGTTGATATTTCTGTGGCAGCTCTCTCACTGGGCAAGGTACAATATATGCTGTGGGTAGGGTAACACCAGCAATTAACTAAATTAGCATCCAAGGTAAATTCTGAATTAGCCTGAGCAGCAGCCTAAACCAACCCAACCCCTGATAGGAGTAGTAAATGAAGTCAAAACTAGAAGGCTGATAAGAAAAAAAAAAAAAAAAGGCAATTCACTTATTTGGGCATATTTAGGAATGTTTTACATTACTTCAGCGTCATTTGCTAAAGATAGACCAAGGTGACAATGTGACAATGCTCTCTGCCTCCCACCTTCTCCTTTCAAAAGGACTTTTGAAATTTCCAGGGAGAAGGCTTATTTCCTCCCACTCTCATGTATACTAAAAGTAAACTTGTTGTTCTGCCTAAAAGTACCACTAAACAAATTAAAACTTTTTTTTTTTTTTTTTTTTTTTTTTTTGGCTAACAGGCAGCAAGAGAAAAACAATAACAAAGCAAAATACCAAACTGGGGAGGGGTTGGGAAGAAGGTATACAAATATCTTCCCCCCTCTCCCCCTCCTCCAAAATATCTCCTCCTTCTCCAAAATATCTGCATTATGCAGATAGATTCTACTTCCAGGAGAGAATGGTTAGAACATCTGCTAAATACAACCCTATGCTCCTTCTACAAAATCAAACAATTCTCCTTATAATGCAGGCCAGATAATATTACCACTTATCTCTCTCTTTTCATGCTGAAAAAGTCCTCAGACAGAAAAAGACCTCATTAAATCAGATTATTTGCTGGACTGAAGAACTGGCATGGAAAGATGGCAATTATTAAGCTGAAGTCCAGGCGTAAGGACCATGAAATAAATGGGAATATCCTTTTTCTGGTGCTGCATTTTGTTTATAAGTATTCCAATTCACAATATCCTTTTGAGCCAAATAAAAACAAAATAAATATAGAATTTTTTTAGGAGGAAAAAACAAACAAACAAAAAAAAGAATGAAACTCAGTTTTCTGCAGTTGTAGATGTTTGAAACTTCACAGATGCAACTCACACAAACACAAACACCCCAAGGATGTAGGCATCCATGGACACACATTCCAGAGCAGTAAATGAACACAGGGAGTACTGTAACTCCTACTCTTTAATGCACAGCGCTGTGAAGTGTCCAGGTCTGCACAGAAATGATTCTGGTTCAACAGAGATCACATCTGGACAAAGGAGGAGCACCACCAGTACTTATTAAAAAGAGCTTTTGGCTTGCTGGAACAAAAGCTCCAAGTTATTAAGAAACTTGAATGCCCACACACGTGCATACGCTCTCACGCGCAAAGCACATAAGCAACAGATCTGACTCATCCATAATTTGTCAGGCTTAACTTGCATGCATAGTAAATCCAACACCATCAGAATATGAGACACAGCCCACATGGAGATCATCTTTGGAGAAAAGGAGGAAAAAAAAGGGATCCTATAAAGCAGAATTACTGCACACCATAACTCACATCAAGTCTCAGAACTAAAAGTCCTGGTCATATTCTGCACATTGATATGCATACTACTGGTCACCCTACCTCTTTTCCAGTGTTGTTTTTTTTTTTGAAAGGAAGGGTCTTGAGAAAGATAATTAATTTCATAAGTTACCCACAGCTTTAACTCCAGTTAAAGTAGCTCTTTATTCTCTACCAGGCCGAAACAAGAACCAATGAAGAGACTGGAGAGCCAGGACAGAAAATGTACTGTTGACAGGGAAAACATCGATCAGAATACATGAAGTCACCAGTCAGCCACAATTCTCTGGCTGAAAATTATAAAACTGAATGACACATTTATTTGGCTTTTCAGGGATTTGACTAATAACAGTCCTTTAAAATATGCTGAACTTGCCCTATTTTTGCTCTTTAACTCCACCTAGGTCAAAGTGACAAGACATGTTAGTGCAAATTTAACCTTTTAAGAAACCGCTACAGATTTATTGCCCAGTAATCAGTGCTTAGCTCTTGCCAAAAACCACCACTATTCCCAAAATAGTAATTTTTAAAGTGTAATACATAATTAAGAATGTTGACAGAATGAATAAAATTACCTACTTTAAAACCGTGGAGATGGATAAAAACAATAATAAAGAAGAAATTATTGCTTCCACTGAAATCATATTTTTCATGAAGACACTGAAGAAGGGGAGAAAAGATGGCCTTTATCCAACTTTGTGCAAATTATGCAACTGGGAATTTTTATTTCAAAAAAATGGGCTTTGATGTAATGCTGGCCTCCTTGACTTTGAGAGCAAAACATCTATGCAAATGCTTGCTCTTGTAGAGTGAAACCATTCTCAGTGGTTTTTTTTAAGCCTTTGACATATAAGACATGTCAAATGTTCTTTTGATATTGGCATTTGCTATGTAGATGCCTAGAAAACACTCACATGGATTCCTGAATCTTGAACTAATTGGAATGATAACCCAGACAGCATTTTCTAGTTCTGGGATACCAACAACAGTAACATCTTTTCAGCCAGAGTTAGCACTGACAGCAGAAGAAATTGAAAGTTACCTGACCAGAGAAACTCACTATGCAATGAAAGTCAATGACCAAAATTGTTAAACCCTGAAGGACATTGTGATCAAGATTTGAGGGGGATGTAGGGTTGTTTTATGAGAATTAGATATATATAGTCTACATACATAAAATATCGTAAGAAGGGAACTGTGCAACAACCTTCTTGAGAAATTCCTTCGTTCCTCAAAACCATTACTGTAGTGCTCCTACCTCTTCTACAATTTGTACCTGCAAGAAAATAGCTTTAACTTTACTGCACCCACACTCATAAAACACAAACAGTCCATGGAATGGACCTCTTTTAGAAGCCTGCCAAGAAATTTCATTTCCTATCTGATTATCCAACGTAAGTCTCACACTCAATGCTGATATTAACATACAAATCTTATACGGTATACAATGAGTTTCAAGTTCCTCGGTATCCATGCCAATTTAGGAAAAAATAAACAAACTAGATATATCCTACAATTATGCAATTAGTCTGCATAAAACGAAATGGTTGATCCCTTTTTTCAGTATGCAGACACTTTCCCAACACTAAAGAGGGCAAGTTATAATCAAAAGTAAGAATCTTACTTTATCTTTTAAGTTTGAACTCAAGCATCTTTAGATATGAAAACATTAAATAATATATTTCATTTTATCTGTCAGTTTGCAAAAGCCAGTGATCTTGACCAGAGGAGCTGTGGATTCCACATCCCTGGATGTGCTCAAGGCGAGGTTGGATGGGGCTCTGGCCAGCCTGACCCAATGGGTGGCAGCCCAGCCCACAGCAGGAGGTTGGGGCTGGCTGGGCTTTGAGTTCCCTAGAATCCAAGTCATGCTATGGTTCTCTGAAACTGGTTATCAAATAAATAAATAAATAAAGATCCATTCTTTAAAGCAAAAAAGAAGTTCACAACCCTCAGGCAAAGGTATGCCTGCTTTTGATTTGCTATTTTGAACGATGTTTTCCGTGCTGCTGGATACCAGCTGGTATATTTCTTGTAGCATACTTAATTCAGAGACATCTACTTGCTAGTGGACCAAGGATGAAGCCTGGGTTTGTGCAACTCGAATTTTATTCCTGGCAAAGCAACTAAATTGCAGTGCAGCCTTGAGAACCTTACTCTGTCCCTGCTTTATTGTTTCATAATACAAATATGACTTTTAGTATATTCTAGTTTCTACAAATAAAATGCAAGCTTTTACATATTTCAGTGAGCTTCACTGTGAAAACTGTAGCTACCATTACAACTGAACTCCTGAGTACAGTGATAACTACAGAAAAGCTTTGTAGCTTCGTTCTCCTGGTCAGAGCCCAGCTGCCTTCTGGAGAAGCAGGACTGAACAGATTCACGTAGGTAATGCAGATGCCAAATAATAACAAGAACACTAATCCTGAGCATTGGAGCTGCTGATAATGCTGATTGCCTAACAACATAGAAAGCTTCACACTTACTATTGCCTTCAACATGCAATGCTACAAATTTATATATATAATTATATGTATGTATATGGTCTAGGAGAAACCAAGATGATAGTCTGAAGAAGAAAATAATTCAGTGCATATAGCTGGAGGTTATGAAGAAAGCATCTGCTAATATGCAGCAGGCTCCCATAATTGTGCAGCTGAAGTAATATTACCCCAACAAAATACCATTAAAATGTGCAGTGTTTAACAACTCTGCCAATTTTCATGCATGTCAGTTTATTCCACAAGCTGGCTTATCCACTTTTAAGTGCTCCAAAATGATTTATAGAAATTATATCCAATACATTTTAAAGGTAGGAGACCATACTAAATCCTGGTTAAGTCGATTAATTTTAATAGTGACATATCAGGAGAAAAAAAAAAAGGATTCACAGTCTGATTTTCCCAGCAAGACGAAAGTTCTTAAAATACAACCGAGAATTTGTTCTTTTGTGAACATATCAACAAGCTTCAGATAATTTCAGCCCTCGCCCTAAATGTAGGGTCATTTATAATATAAAAATAAGCAACAGAAGTCACATATTTTTAATCTGCAATGCTTTTGTATTCTGCCTTTTTTTTTTTTGGCTTATGTTTTTCTCCTTCAGCAATAGAAGAAGATAGCTCTTCTATCATCTCAGCATGCACGAGACAAAGACTAAACTTGAAATCTATCATCAGAGCCAGAAAACACAGCACAGTCCATCTGCTACTGTAAACCTCAAACAGAGATGCTCCCCCTTTCCCCAGCAAGCTTCCTAGTTTGTCTATTCTCTCCACAGCAAGAATTTAGTACAATGTGGTTTTATTTATTTATTTAACTCCTCTAGGTGGCTATAGCAAGAATATGGTGGCGGTGATCTGGAGTTATTCCAAGACTTCTCTGAAATATTCTTCCCCAGGGCCAAATGTTTTCTCCATCAGCCGTGAAGGCATTCAGTGCTTTGGCATTCTTCTCTCAACCTCTCCCTCCCTTTGCCACACAACACGCATGCACACTCCCATCTCCCTGGCTTCTTGCAGTGCTGAAGCAATTACAAATGCCTCAGGCAAAGCAAAGACACAGAGGTAAAAACTTTAGTCTTGGGCATCATCCCAGTGAGGACACACAATAATTTTCAAGCTCCTCCTCAACAGATTACTTTTTGTTGTGTTTAGTGCTAACAAAATTAAGGAAGGAGGAATGTTTCATGTACAAGTAGGATCATTATCAAGAGTGGGGTTTTTTTTGTTGCTCTTTTTTTTTCCCCCCATAAAGTGTTATTTAAAAGAAAGTATCTACAATAGTCTGTGGTGCATTAAGCTTGAAACAGCAGCATTTACAGATTTACCATGATCACCCCAACATCCATCTTTTCACAGCCCTTCATTGCCCTCTGCCCAGTACCTTCATTCTTTGCAGAACTTGCACCTACCTTCAAGTGATATATTACCTTCACTTCTGAGTTTGGTTTGGGGGCTTTTTTTTTTTTTTGGAAGGTTATGATAGGGTAGTGTGGCAACTGCAGAATCCATTACATACTCCTACAACATGGTGACTTAAGGCAGCAGAAAAAGAACACCTGGATCTGACTGTGCTTCCTTACTTCAAATCTGCTTCAGATACCCGCTGACAGTAAGAATTCAACATAACAGAGAGAGAGAGGCTTTGATAGCTAGAACTGGGGATGATCTAGGGTTTTCATACTCAAGAGGTGGTAAAAATTTACACAGAAGATTATGCAGAATCCTTAAGAATATTTATCCTGGAAGGTGTTTATTTAAACACAAAGTTTATCTGCTATCGGTTCTAACTCCCTTTGACAACTCACCAAGTAACACCATTTAAATGTTAATTTATAAATTAACAGTAAAGAAAAAACTAACGTAATTGCTAATTGCTCAATCAAGAGACAACTTCTATTACAGATGTCTTTAGGAGCATTCAACAACTTAAATTGCAACAGAGATTATCTTGTTTGGTAGGACAGGTGGTAGGATGTATCTCTGCAAGATCTATAATCTATCTATCTAAGATAGATCATAGATCTATCTATGTGCTCTGTAAGCACTTGTCAGATTCCATTCTTTCTAACCACTTGTAGCTATATAAGAAGAAAAAGTTGTTTGATTCAGAACAACTGCACTAAAGCAAGTTCCTCAAGTTTTCCTATAACAAGTGCAGGAAGTAAATAGCACAAACAAGGAGAGAAAATAAAAGAACTGTGATATGAAAATCCCAATGTTACGGCTGATGCTCCCTTGAGAGTTACAAATAAGTCTGCTGGAAAAGTTAGCATGTTCCAAAACCCCCATTCTCCTTCAAAAGTAGAAGAGCTTGGAACAATGCAATAAAGAGAAAAGAAACATACACCACAGATAAATGTGCGAGATAATTATGCTTCATCTAAGAATGATATTCAACACTTATCACTGACTGAATACATACATCAAGCATACAAAAGCAGGTGCCCACACTGCACTTGTCAGTGCTTTTACCCATTCCTCATCTCAATTTATTCTCTAACTTTCTACATCAAGCTTTGACTTTTCTCCAAAACAAATGAAGTTGGCTCTCATACGCATTGTGCTGGAGGCAGTATTGATACATAGTGACTACAAATGAAAATCAGACCACACAGAAGGGTATATTAAATTATTCCAGAAGAAAAACAATGTTAAAGTGGAACTTATACAGAGTATCATTAAAGCAATAGGGTAAAAAAATTGCATACTATTTTAAAAATCATTGTACTACTTTACATTCATCTCAGATGAGACGAAACTTAACAAACATGAAAATATCAGGGAGTGGGAAGACACATTCAAACTCCCAGTCCACTTGCAATTTTTGCTTTACCTGTGCTGTGCACTAAATGTGCATATAAATATTGCTTGTAGCTCCAAAGCAAATGCAGCTGCATTTTAAGAATATGTTGAGGTTTTCTTTCTCCCTCCCCCACCGTGTTTTTCTTACTTTGATCCTCTCAAGAAAAAGGTTTCATAGCAAAGCCCTCATCTTCACCAAAAAAAAAAAAAAAAAGGAATATCTGACACATCATTCACTTGGAGGGAGTGGTTTACTCTCCAAGTATCTGAAACATTTTACGATTTAGACAACAAGGGATAGATTTCATAGCTCTCTTAAGACCTTCCCCTAAGTTTGCATTCTTATTCTCTCATTCAGAAACCTGATTAGCTACATGACATTAAGTTATGCAGCCCCTTTTAAATTACCTGTTAACAAATCCTCTTGCCACAACACAGAGCTATGTCTGTTCCTTTTTGCTCATGGTACCTCCAATTCCTTGGAATGAAGACCTACGCACTTTCTTTGCCATCGCAGCAACATACAGTCAGTCACAGTCCAGACTTGTGCATCACGTTTCTCATCCTACAGGTCCCGAAGTTTCTTTCCCAAGGAATTTACATTGAATACACTCGTTGAACAGAATTCTAACTCACACTTCCCCTTGCTTTCAACAGGCTGCAGGATTTAACCAAAGGGGAAATGTTACTTACCAAGAAATGTGTCTTACCAAGAGCCTCAGCATCCTGTGAGGGCACTCAGCAGTGTTTTCAAATGAAACTGTAGAAACACCTTTGCTTTGTTCTGTCCTGTCTTAAAACTATGTATTTGTCTGAACTAGTCTCTGAATTGTACTGTGCTGTTAATAGAAAAATCTTCCCTCCTCAGAAAGACAACATCAACATTTATGTTGGCATACATTCTCTCCCCCCCCCCTCCCCCCCATGTTCTCTTTCTTTTTTATGCCCCATTCCTTTCTCAGGGATGGAAAGAAAACCAAAACCAGTTTTATCTGTTAGCATTTGTCGCCAATCAAAATAAAGCCAAAACATTAAAATAAAATAAATCAACCCAAGATGCCTTTTGCCTTTGTCTGTATTCACATCTACACATTTCTAGGCACAGTAATCTTCAGATGGTTCCTTTCATCAAGATTCAAGACAAAGTCCTCAGGTATATTAGGCCTAGGGAATTTATCTCTCAAAGACCAAATACACCCGTAAGTCACTTAAAATCATGCTCTGAATACATAAAAGTGTTCTTTATACAGCTTCAACCTCTGTTACAGTGCCTCCTCATTCCCTACAATATCCTCATAAGGACAGTTTTGCGTATCACTACTGGGAAATACTGGGAAAACAGAAATCTCTGTTCCCGTGTTGGAACCTCTTTTCCTTAGAAGTGCTACAGATCTCATGCATTCTGCTTAGGTCTCAAAGTAGGTAGAGCAAAGAGTTGATCAGGCAGCTCATATGCCTTGGGAAACACAACTCAAAATTTCTGCAGGCACAGAGAATAAACAGCGCAGGCAAAAGAAACGAGCACTCTATTTTTACTTTATTGTGCAATAATATTTACTTGCTATGATGGGCCGGCAATATTTTTCAGAACCACTAAGATGGAGTTTATAGGCACAAAACACAAAGCAGAGGCTACAGTGTAGTGGCTTAGAAATAACTTTCCTTCCAATCCGCTAAACACAGAGCCTTTCATCTCAGAAAAGAAGTATTAACAATACAAGACAGAAATAAATACTTTTTGATATGCTGGCATTAGGTCTACAGGTTACTTTACAGTTTCACAGAATACAAGAGTCAACTGCTTTCGTACTGGGCAGTAAGAAAATACCTCCTTTTCGTACATAAGTATCACATAGCCTTTAACACCAAAGTAGATCCTGTCTGAGAAGCAGGCATTAAGGCAGAGGAGAAAATCTCTATTCATTAACTAAAGATGACTTAGTATTATTTAGAATTTCCAATTCATTAACTAAGAAAAATAAAAACTAATACTGAAATGGAAAGAGTAAAACAGGTCAAGTGGGAGATTAACAAACTTAGTACAAAATATTTTGCTCATTTACACATCTGTACATGCATACAGCTGCACGGTAGTGCTGTTTGCTGTTACCTGCTGTCCCAATCCCTCATTCCTGCATCTTGGGAAGTATCCCTGTAACGTAAGAGCTGTTAACAGACAACTGGTAGCTTAAATATTTGGTGGCTAAGTCATGCTCATTATGGGTTGTCTATCTTTTTTTCTTTGCATAATATACTATTTCATAAGATTTCTAACAAAAGGTATCACTGGGATTTGAGACATCTATTATTTTTTAAAGGGTCAGAGATTTACTCACAGTTTGTAAATTCAATGAGCTGTCTCAATAGAAGCTCAAGTTACAGTAATAAGTGAAAGTTAAAAAAGGATGATTGTAGTCATTGCAGTCTTTTCTCCATAGACCAGAATCCTACTGAGTGACAATACTATAAATGTCAAAATTTGTATTTTGACAGCAGTATGCCAAAATGAACAAGCTTATTGTCCAAGCACCTCATCTGAGCAGTAAGATGCAAAGTCTATAAAAACAATTAATAGTGCTCAACAGCATCTCTGATTCTGATTCCCCAAAACGTACAGGTGAAATCTAGTGGACAAATTCATAATGAAAACCTACATTAGTTGTCCACCTAGTATGGCCAATTTTGTTAGACTTGGTCATTAACCCGTTTTCTGCCCAGACTACATCGGAGCTTTATTAATACTCTCTTGACTGTCTTCATCTCAGAAAGTTTTGAAGAAAAGATGGAAGAAGTCAGAATAACAGAATGACAATTCCTCCATTTTTAGAATGTTCTTTGTAGATACTGCCTCAGTAGGATGACCACCTTCTTTTGCACCAGAAAAATCAAGGGGAGCCATTTGTTTTCTTTCAGTTTATTTTTCACAGGCATTATTTCTGATGCACAGTCCACTTCCTTAGAGGAGGAAAAAAAAAAGAAAAAAAAAAAAAAAAGGAGGTCACAGAGACCAGAGCTGGAACTTAAAAACTTAAAGAAACAGAAGCTGGAGAGTTGCAACCATGATAAAAATTTCATTCAAGTCACTAGCAGTATTCCTGCTGCTCTCCACAAAATAAAAGGAGGAAAAAAAAAAACCAACCAAAAAACAAATAAAAAATAAAAAATACCACAATCAAGCCGGGAATTCATTCAAGTCCAGCTTCAGCCTTTCAATACCAATAATTATTTCCAAAGGACTAATGAGTAAACCAGATCTCTATCTTATAAGAACCACTGTCACCCAGAAAGCAAGATACTTGATGCTACGCTGCAGGTAGTTAGCTCCTAAAAGATTAGGAGAGGCAAAGAGAGAAGTGGGGTTAATTAATTCAACATTTCCAATAATTTTATCCTACAATAGAAAAGCATTTATCTGCTTGGTCCTTTTTCTCAGGCGGTCCTATTTTTAAACCATCTGTTTCATGAAAAAGCTCTATTTGTATAGCAATAATACAATAACACCCTCTGATAAAAATGGAACATGAGACAAGGAATGGGGGAGAACTATCTGTTGTTTAAGAACTGCTATGGAGGAATTTTGGTATCTTGCTTTGTTCAGACAAACTGCATTATTTCCATTCCTTACCTACACATCTAAGTGAGGCTTCCATACTTAGCCAAGACTGACTTACCTGAAGATTTGAGTTAGCTCTTGTTTACAAGGCAATAATTATACTTGATCTTCAAAAATGCTGCCCAAGTTGCAAAATCCTTAATCTTTATTGAAATACTGGCTGGTCTACTTCAATAGACAATCAGACGGTTTACCAACATCCACACTCAAGGATTCACTGCAAGAATGATTCCACTGTGAAATGCATTATAAGCACTGGAATTTCTAAACTTCAGACATATGACAAGAAACAGCAAATCAGCATCTCTGAAATTTAATGCATAATCATTCACAATAAATCACCTTCCTAACAAAATGATTCTAGCAAAAACTTGATTCGTGGCCCAATATTAAAAGGCTTTTCAACATCTTATTGCAGCCTCTTAATGATCTAATTTTAATAATGCAATAATCTGATCTTTATCTTGGGGCATCATTTTAAGATCTAATTTCAAAGAATAACAAAAACAAACATAAGCTGTCCCCTGGAGTTCTCAAACACTTCTCTGAATATCAAACTTCAAATACCTCAGTAAGTCTGAAATTCCTCTTAAATACATTATCTCTCACACTTTGGAAGGCAAAGTGAGCATTCTCCAACAGAAGTTTATTCTAATAAAAAAGGCCACAATACGCATTAAAATAACGAAGACAAAATGTTAGAGAACCTTAGCTTTCTGAAGTACAGGGACCTATGCTGCAATGATGCCCACGCTTCTGCCACAGATAGATGTCTCCAGAGACATGTGACATCCTTGCCTAGGATGCAGCTGGGATGCTGCCCTTCAGAAGCTCAAAAGCCTGACATGCCAAGACACAAAGTCATCTTTTGCAGGACAGCTGCCTTTTCTGAAGCTTGTGTTCCTCAACTGAGCAAATCAAAGTCCGTTATTTATGCAGGACTAAATGCCACACAACCCACTATTAACATTGCCATCGATAAACAGCCTCTCTTCATACAAGAATGGAAAAACATAAAAGCAGCAGCCATGACTCACTGCAATCTGCAAACTGAAGATAAGAGCAGAGGGACAACAGAATCAGCAGCCACAAAAAGGAACAGCATTCAAGGTGTTAACCAGAAAAGATAACACTGTTTATTAATTGCAAGAAGCAATAATTGTAGAGAGGCACAGAGATGGCCACAATCTCTGTACAAAGCACAAAAAATCCTTCTCAAAAAAAAAAAAAATTAAATCTACAAGAATGATAAAGCATTAGGAATTATCTCATGGGATTAATCACGTCACCATCAAGATATTTAAACTAATCCATTCTCACTGTGCCAGACACAAATTACAGTTTTCTGAGATCCGATTACAAAAAGCAGCTGTTGCATCAAAAAATGTGATAAACAACAGTGTAATGACAAGGACCAGCAAGAGCTCTATATTCAATGTACACAATGTCCCCAGCTTGTAGTTCTCAGACAATCCACGCAGAGAAAGGTCAGCACTAGGGAGAATGCCAGCAATGACACTCATGAATTCTTTTAGAGAGGAATTTAGCATGTTATACCATTCAACTACATATGATGAGAAAGCTTGAACTCAATGCGTTTGAAGCACATCACTTATGCTCAGCCACTGTTTAAAGCAAAACCTAGATGCACCTTATGAACCCTTATTTTAAATCAGTTGCAGCCCTCAGTATATTATAATAGCAGCTGCAAAAGAAGCTGTTCTTTTCCCAATATAAACATAAGCTTTTCAATTTGGGTTTTGAAAAAGCTAAGCTCTCTTGCAAAGCAGCAGAAAAAAGCAACTGCTTGACAGTTAAAAGCCTTCCCTGAGCACTGGCCACAGTTTGAAACAGTCCTGTTCCTCACCAAATGGAGAAGGACCGGCTTGGTTTGCTCGAACCAAACCAAAAACTTATCCTGAAAAGTAAGACAAAACACTAGTTTAAAGAGGTTTATTTTTTATTTCATGCAGATTATAACAACAGAACTTTTCACTTTTTCTTTTTTTTTTTTTTTTTTGCATACAGCAAAGGTTCTTAAAAGCAATGTGAAGAAGGTGCATAAATGTTATTATTACTAAATCACAAAACCTCATAGTTAAAACCGCGTTGAAAGTGTTGAAAATTTTACCCCAAGTCCCTTTGTAAAATAATTAGCATTTTACCTCTTGGAAAAAACTTCATGAGAATAGAAACCAATTTCCTAGAGGTCTGTAATTTCTGCAGACATAGTTGTCTAATAGTCCAAGAGTTTTTTTCTATTTCACATTTTTTGTGCATTTTTGTTTGCTTTTAACTTAGAAGTATTCTCCTCATTCAGAATTCAGTTATAAGTTCTTACCTCAGCAGTCAGTTTTGTAAGTATCCTTTCCCCTTCCTTCTCTACTACCTTACCACAACAGGTGAGAATAATAAGGAACTTACTTCCCTAAGTCAGGGCAGCTGTCAAGGTCGCTCACTGCTTTAACTTGCTGTAGGCTCTTACAGATTAAAGCCCTGGACAGACATCAGTGCAAGGAACACTACCTGTGGGTGTTCTCTCATGCCCAAGTAGTGGGAAAGCAGCCAAAACTCCAGACCTTTTATCCAGTGTACCCTTTTATCCACACATGTTGCTTTTTTTTTAAAAAAGCCTGCTCCTTCATATCCATCCACACAAAAACTTGCTTAAAAAGGGAAACTTCAAGTGAAATTACTGCAACACCCCTCACTGACCTTAAAACACGTATCAATTCATATTCATATCAATTCATGCACATCTGTGAAAAAGCCTAGTGCATCTCTTTTAGTTGACACCATTTCCATACTTCTCCTGAAGGTTTCAACTGTGCTTACACAAATAAATAAATGACAATGGCATATGACAATATGACAATATTGTCAAAATGACAATGACAAATGACAATAAATGACAAAACAATAAATAAATAAATAACCCCCTGATGTTTCAAGGTCTATGTGACTATTTTCTCCCCAAAACAATTGCTAGCTTTACCTCCCAGCTTCATTTGCAGCAAACTAACTTATCACCAGGCCTTCCTCCCACTCAGTCACTGTTCAAAGATGCTGCATGTCAGCACCGACAAACCCCTTCGCTGTACTCCTCTCCCTCCCACACTACTTCACTGAAGCCTTAAAAAAAAATAAAAATAAAAATAAAAAATAAAAGTAGCACAAGCACCACTATTTAAAACAAAAGACAAAGTTTCTCCACCATTCCTTGGTGTTGCCATTGATTATTCATAGGTTAAGATGGAAACATTTTGCTGTATTTCAGGTCTCCTTGATGGTTAGCAGAACAGTTAGATTCTATTACAGATCCTCAATATTAAAGATCCCCTTTTTGTCCTATACTTAGAAGGCACAAAAAAGAAAGTCAGGGACCACTTATATAAGTAACTTTTCAAATTAAAATATTCAGTAATAAAATACTCGTCATAAAAATCTCCATACAGTATTTATGGTGAGCCTACTCAAACAGAAAATGAACAATTTTCTGGATAATGGGTAAATTTCAAAGCAATGAAATGAGGGGTAAACAGCCCATATATGTAAGTGATACATTGTAAGTGATATATATCAGAATGAGAGCCACTAGAAAATGGCAGGCTGACCTCAGCTATCAGCATGTAACCCAGGAAATACTGGAGAAAAAACCCATTACTCCTTAATATAAACAAAAATAATGTTATCTCTGAAGAAATGAAGTTGTTCAAGATAAAAAGATTAGTCTAAAAAAAAAAATCATAAATACATTGTTGGAATGCAGATTAAAAGCTGTACTAACTGCTTAAAACTTAATTTGCATATGGCAAGAAAACACAACAAAATTAACAGGATAAAAAGAAATATAATGGCTTTGCACACTTGCCAGAGCACGTCCTCGTACATTAAAATCCCCAATAGGTTAGCCTAAATCTTTAAAAAGGAAAACTATCTACAAGCAATAGGAAATGAAGAGATTTAAGAAATATCTTAATATAAAGAACATATTTTTCTTTTCAATACAAATCAAAAACGCCTGTAAGCAGGAAACAAGATTTACCTTATTATTTCCTATTCATGCTACTGTTATTACATCACAGTGATTAAAGGCCATCTCAACCATAATGAAAATTATGTGTTAAGTACTCACTGAAGATAAACTCCATCTATGTCCCAAATGCTTTCTAAAATTTCACAAAAACATTCACATCTATATTCAGCTCTTAGTACTTCAGTCATCTTATTGATTTCCACAAACTCAGTATGATATTCTATCTAATGTAATATTAAGTAATAGCAGGTCTCAACGTGAAGCTGGAGGCAAAGTGATCAATACAGTAGTCTTGTACAATCAGTTAAAAACAAACATTACTTTAGATTGCATGAGTTCTTATAAATAATTGATATCTAAGTATTACAGTTTTATAAACTACATATATATAATATGTTTAAAAGTGTTGCTCACGAATGTCATCAACAGAATCATAGAATTACTAAGGTTGGAAAAGACTGCTAAGATCGAGTCAGACCATCAACCCATCACCCATGGCCACTAACCCATGTCCAACAAATACTGGAGGTGAGGACAAGGCCCAGTTACTGCAGAAGGGCCAACTCCAGTGCAGGAGCAGCCAGTGGGGACAGACATGCAGACATGCCATAGACAGCATGCAGCCTGCACAAGGCCCAGCACAGGTTCCTGGCTGCCAATAAAGGTCTTTCAGAAAGTCCTCACAGCACAACCCCTCTAAGTACTGTGAAACAAAGAATCAAAGAAACACAGCGAGGTTTCAAAGTTTGCATGACTGTTTGAAAAATCATATATTTTTAACATAAAAATATAGTCTGGTGTCTCTAATCAACCACATGCACCTGTTTGCTAAGGCAGTAAGAAAGGAGTAGAGAATTCCTTCACTTAAATCTTTCTCCTGATGAACCAATTAATGGTTTTCACTGCTTCTCTTTATTAGCTTCCCTCCTAACTGCCCACACAATGAAACAGATTTTATATCAACATCCATATATTTGTTACATATTCAAAACATACAATATACCTCTCACTACAGAGGCAGCAAAGAAAACAAAAAGCAAACACTTGAGATACAATATAAACTATGTTAATGTATTGCAAAAAGAGTTTGTCTCTGCCTTCAGGTGTCTTAAAAATATATAACATTTACTTATATATTTCACTAATGCTTATGAGAACATACCTCATGGCATTTCCAATTTTAATTTAATTTTTCTTTTTAAAACAGCATCTTCATAACTTATATATACTACTATTTTTTTGCTTTTAATCTATGATATATCTGCACAAACTCTCCCTGTGCTTTTTAAGGTGGTGTGTTATCATCTCACACAAGAAGTCACAGATGGTTTGCTACTCTGTGTAGCAGACAGATAGAAACAAACATCACATCAGGATTGCTATACTATGTGCTAGCACAGCAAAGTTTCCAGTACAATGGCTACTTGAAAGGTTACAAAGGAGAAGATATTACACGGAAACAATTCACATTTCCTATGCATTAAACTTATTCAAGTTTATAATATAGAAAGAGAGAGAGAGGAAGAGAGAGAGAAAAGCATTCTGCTGATCATTTATGTATGCAAAACATTTTTCTCTATAAAGCTGGCATTTTGCCTCCTTGGATATCTCCTACTGAACTGCCCCGTTTTGGCTTGCATTACGGAGAACAGGAACAACAGACATGCCTTTATAAGGCACAGAGCCAAAGTGAGCGATACTTAACAATTTGTGTAATTACAGAAAACAAACGTACTGAGCTGAACGTCTATTTCTATTTCCACTTATAAAAATCTGTCTCACCAGAAGTAACTACATACTCAGTTTTGTTTCATGAAAAGGGACAGGTATCTTCAGTTGGCTTCTAACACAAAGCAGCATTCCATGACTCACTCAGTGCAAGTATATTGTACCTTTAATTCCATACATATACTGTTGTTTGTTGTTTGTTTTTTATTTATTTGATGTGCTGAAATAAATTGATATTGAGATAAGAATGAAGTCAAGTAAGAATCTGTGGTTTCAGCATTCTGGACGACAGTGCTCTCAGACAGTTTGCATTTGGTCCAGTGTAAAGCTGGAAGTTGGACTCAATGATCCTTACGAGTCCCATCTAACTCAGGATACCCTTCAATTCTGTGATTATCATCATTTAATCAGAACAGTACCCTTAGAAAACCTCTTCTAATCCAGAACTATTTTAAAATACAAAGTTTCACGTTTTTCTTTTTCATTTAACACAAACCATGACTATTTATTAATGCCTATAAAATGCAAAGCACCAGCTTTAGTATTACAAACTGCTATTTACATCCATTGTTAAATGTCCGTGACAACAGCATGATGCTTTTACTACTACTACTACTACTACTACTACTACTACTAATCGGTCAAAAATGTCAGTTGCCACAATTCTTCTGATAGGGTAATTGTGGACTTGAGTACAGAAGTAGAGAAAAGCAAATAGCCAAGAAAGAATACAAGTGTCTTCAGAATGCACATTCAAGTCTGCAATAACAGATCACATTAGCAAAGGAAATCCCACTTTATAGAAACCTGTACTCCTGTGGTATGAGTAACACTGCGGAAAGAACTCGTCCTCAAATGTGACAACATTTAGAACCCACATACAGGTTATAGGGAAAATAAGATCAGCTATTTCTCATAGGGCTAATCATCACATATCACTTGCAATTCCAGAGACATTGATATAGCATCTTGATGACACTATTACCCTGACTTACCATAACAAAACAAAGTTCATTTCCTTTTTTAAGGGTCAATGGTTTGCTTTGTTTTTTTCCCTTATTCTGTAATTCATCAAAGCACTTCAGGATTTGACAACTACTACAATGCCAGACAATCCAAGGTTAACTTCAGATCATTCTCAAAAGCAAATTAAACACTAACATTTAATTATAATTAAAATTGATCTGTAATGCACATGAAATTAACAGGCTATGCAGGAGTATCTTCTAGAGTTAAGTCTTATAGGCTCACAGCTAGATTACTCCAAAATGATGATGTTGGTATTTCACAGTATCTACTTTTTAACCAGTACTCCTGGTACCAGAGCTCATAAAACTTTTGTAAGTTTTATTTTTCTTCTGTTTCCTATGCTGAACAGATATTGACTGCTTTAGAAACCCAGCAGGCTTCATTTTAGCAGTTCTTAAGTTGTAAATTTTCACAGCAATAAGATATTCATCATTCTACATTCTCCTGCTCTTCCTACATCTTTATTTTCCAAAGCATTAAAGCAGACTTAAAATAAACTTGGCTCACCTTCATGTTCACATTCACTGATATCACAGTGGTTCAATCATCACATATGTGTCTGCACACAATAGACAAGTTGATGCTTCTCTAGCTGAGTTCTCACACAAGCACCCTTTTTACTCTAGAAAGGGAACAAGCTCTAATATTTACCCAAAAATATGACTCAACCAGTTAAAGCTGCTTAGAAATTCACTGGAAACATAAAATTATATCTGACTTTCTATTGAATAGCAAGGATAAAGAACAACGGATTACACTGGTTTCATTGATTCTTATCTTCCATAATTCTTCATTAAGCTTTTAAGTTTTTATGATAATCAGCTTCACAGCATTATTCCCCTTTGAGTTTTACTGTTATGAAGGCATTGTGTAATTAGTCTAAAATATACCAGTTACAAAACTCTTTAATTAGACTCTATATTCTTAACGCTCTATCAGAGCAAACACCTTTCTTCTGAACTGAAATTTCAGAAGAAAAAAAAAAACTAAGATAAGTTAGAAAAAAAACATTGCATGTCACTGAAGACCACATAACTTAAAAGATGTACATATAGCATTATCTACACACTGTTAAAGCTAGACAGAAGCAAGGATGGAAAAGTCAATTATCACCAAATAGCAATAAACTACTTTCATCTGTCTCATGATTTCCAGCTGGCAAAACTGGGAAACTATCAAAGTGTTAGTGATGTACTAATAACACCCTGTATTAGGCCTAAGTGTAATCAGCTGAGTATTTGCTCCTAACTGAAGTTAGTGTCAGAAAATAATCCTGAAATAGGTCTCCAGCAATGAGCTAGGCTGATTGTTTCCCACTTTCAAAATCACCATTTCCACTGTCTCTGTACTTTCAAAAATCTATTATTTGACAATAAAAAACATGATAAGAATTATAAAAACTGTTAATCGGCCAATTAGTTATTATAAAAATTCACCTTTTCAAAGCAGAAACTTGTAGCACTTTTCATCTCACTAAGCAGGCAATCATCACTGAAGAAAAAAAATGAAAAAATACTACTGAATGTAATTATTCAAAACATCTGTTTCCCAAATAAAAAGATACAGAAAAGTTACAAAGTCATTTTTATATTAGGAAACAATATAATAGCCAAATCAGCAATTTATAGGCACATACAGAATTTAAAGTAATCCATGTTGACAGTCAATGCCTTAATAGGTTAACACTTCAAGCAGGGACAACATAGCATATGCCAGCAAATGAACTTCTGCCAGTACTGAAATAGTGGTTACGACAACCAATATCATATGGTTTTCGCCAGAGTAGAACCTGACAGTTGAACTGGATTTAAAAGTTGAAGGGGAAAATATAGCTTGTTTTTAAAAGCACTTTACACAAGTTTTACAATCACTTCATCTGACTTTGTATTAGAAGTTTAAAACCAGATTTTAACTCTGATAAGTATCTACAATCTTCTGATCCCTCTGTCACATTTCTCTGTACTCATGTCCTTGGAGGTCTTGCAAAGTTCCAAACAAGTCTCAGAACAACAAAAAAATCAACACTGACCTGGCCTGGGAGCCAATCTATTTCTCTAGGATTCCAGAGCACAGTGCCACAACACCAAAAGTTATATTTGCAGGCAGTTTGACTGGCAGAATAACAGGAAGGGCATCTGCCCATCCCTGAACTAAATTAATAGATTTGATTTTCATTCAGTGCTCCTAACTTGCAGTTTGGTAGGCCAGAAGCATCCTGATCTGGAGAAGAGGGTGTTTGCATTGAATCACAGAATCACCAAGGTTGGAAAAGACCTTCAAGATGATCCAGTCCAACTGTCCACGTACCACTGATATTTCCCCACTAAACCATGTCCTTCAGTACAACATTTAAACATTTCTTGAACATCTCCATGGACAGTGACTTCACCACCTCCCTGCACAGCCTATTCTACCATGTAACCACTCTTTCAGAGAATAAATTTTTTCTATTTAATATGCAACCTGAATCTCCCCTGGAACAACTTGAGGCCATTCCCTCTATTCTTCTTGCTAGTTACATGGAAGAGGCTGATCCCTGCCTCACCATAACTTCCTTACAGGTCTCCCCTCAAACTCCTCTTCTTCAGACTAAGCAATACCAGTTCCATCAGCTTCTCCTCATAAGACTTGTGCTCCAGATCCCTCACCAGATTCATTGGCCTTCTCTGAACATGCTCCAGGGCCTTGATGTCTTTTCTGCAGTGTGGGTCCCAAAACTGAATACAGTACTCGAGGTGCAGCCTCACCTGACTCAGTGCTGAGAGATGATCACTTCCCTGTTCCTGCTGGCCACGCTATTTTTGATACAAGCCAGAATGCCATCGGCATTCTTGGCCACTTGGGCACAGTGCAGGCTCATGTTCAGCTGAGCACTGACCAACACCCTGAGGTCCATTTCTTCCACGCAGTCTTCCAAACACTCTGCCCTAACCTTGTAGAATCACCTGTGGTTGTTTTGTGCAACCAAGTGCAGAACCGAGCGTTTGGTCTTGCTGAACTTCATCCCAGTGGCCACAGCCCAGCAATTCTCTCAGGGCCTTCCTACCCCCAGACAGATTGATAATTTCTGCCAACTTAGTATCATTTGTAAACTTACTGAAGGTGCACTCAGTGCCCTCACTCAGTGCCTTCATTCAGGTCAAGCACTAAAGAACTGCATTTTCAAGGATCGGTTCATAGCATAAATGTAATTTGTCAGGTACTGGGAGGAGGAAAAGTGGTAGAGAAAATTTTTCAGAAAATCTCAAAATGGAATACACACCAAGTCCTCTTCCTTGGATTGTCTCACCCAGCAGCCAGCAAAGCATGGCCAAGTCAGCTGATAAATTACACATGAAAACCAACAGCAAGATGGACCTAATACGGTTGGCATGTCAATGGCCACAATAAGGAAATCCTGACTTTCCACTTAACTTCTGAGTCTGACTTTTGGAAGTGATGAACATGATTAGGCAATGTCTCCAGAACAGAAAAAAACAGACTTTGGGGCATACTTATAAAAATCTCATTACAAAGTTCTGAAAAGTTTCAGTGCAGAATAATTTACCAGATTTATTAAAAAAATCTTAGTTTATTGCAGAAAGAATGCTGGATTTCTGCAGTGCTGATCAAAATATTGGAACTCTGTGGTTGTGGAATTATTAGTCAAAATAAATAAATAAATACAAATTGTTATGCGTTTAATGGTAGGCAATAAACCCAAAGAAGTATACATAATACAATAAAATCTATACAGCTACCTTTTAGTCTCACTGTAAATACGATCTTAGGATATAAATTCTTCCCAAAAATGTAAACCCAAATGTTATACAAAACAGATATTAAAATCATTATCAACTGCATATCTACATAAAAAGATCACAAATTGCAAAGAAGTTGACCAGGTAGATATGAACAGGCAGTGTGCCATTACTACTTGTTTGAATTTGAAGTTTTCCATTCAGAAGACTCAATGGTACTGCTGTATGATTAATAAATCATGCCAATTATTTCACTCTCACCATTTCTTTTAAAAATGCCTACTACCTTATTTCAAAGGATCAAGTTGCAACAGTTTTGTTTGTTTGTTTTCCTATACTGGTGCCAGCTGGACAGAACTTAGTACTGAGGCTGAATATCCTGTTGTTTTTCAGGAAGGATACATTTTCTCAGCAATAGCCTTGATGTACAGGCACAGCAACACGAATGTTTCTACAAACACCTACTATAACTACAGACTTCACCCATTATCCAGCTCCTGGTGATAATAAAATTTGTTCTGTGGGGGACCATATTAGCAGAATTTCTTTACATGAACACCAGGATTTGGCTATTAAAAACCACAGACAGAATCTACTGTTGCATCTGTTTGAAGATTTCTTCTTACCTTTAATGTCAGGATGAGAATATATTAGAGTGGAATCACAAGAAATTCAAATTTCTAACCGCAGTAACTTGGAAATTACTTTGTCAGGTGAATGTAGCCTTGCAATTGCCAAAACCTTATAGTTAGATCAATGTATACAGTATAGTTGTATACTATACATGAACATAAACTATACATGTATAGTTAAAAACAATTGCAGAATGCTGTATTCTAGGTGGCTAATCTCTGAAGACACAGAAAGATCATCTAGCAACTCAAACCAGAGTTAAATATGTTAAGTGATTAAAACTACGTTTAATCCCAAGATGTTACCTTTTTATAAAAAACCTTATGCCATTAATAGAAAATAATAAGTCACATACTATTCTGAGAAATAAATGAGCAAGGCAGTCATCTCCAGCATGAAAACTGTAAATGTACAAAAAGTGGCACTGAAGCCCCGAACATAGGCACTACTCTTCCTTTCATCTCTAAAGCAATCATCCAGCCTCCAACACCTTCTTGTGGTCACACTATTACCATATAAACATACACAAAAGAAGGGGATCCTTCTGACTATTCATCCTCAAGGCTGTTTCACGATATATCAATTTCCAAATGATCCCAGGAAATTTCTCTGGAAGATCAGAGATAAACAGAATGCCAAAATACTATTATCTCCCTCCCCCTAATGAAGAATCACCAATTCAGTTTGGGGGTACAAAATTTCAGTGGCTAGCAGCTTTCTTTTTGCATTGATGGGTTAAGACAGAAGAAGTTAGTGAAAGTCTTAAATCATAAATAGCTAAAAATGTTCCACACATCAATATCAGTATCTGTAGGGACTTAGCAGTCCTCATGTGTCAGGTCAATGATCCATCCAGCCTAGTGCTGCACCTCCTACAGAGCACTACAAAATGCACTTGTCTCGGGTTAAGCAAGATCTACTTGTGCCCGCGACAGGGGGGCAGCTGGCCCGCAGGGCCGCTGGCCAAAAAAAAAAAGGGAAGGGGAAAAGGGAATGGGAAAAAGAAGACAGCAGCAGCGATCTAAGGAGGCACACTTATTTACTAAATGCTATATCAGAATACAGGATAATACAATATAATACAATACAATTGTAATTAAGCAAAATAGGAGAGAGAGAGTCCCAAAACCCGAAAGGCCTACTGTAAGCTCTAGGCGAAACAGCTGGAAGGCACCCCACGCTCCGAGGATCCAAGAGAGAGATTCCAGCCCGGGAGTGAGATTATATACTGTCCTTGTCCCGTGACTTATCTCCTAAGACAGGGATTGTGGGATATGTAGTCTTCTTCTGTGAGCTGAACATTCAGTGAATTATCCTCTGTACTTTACATGATGTTATGATGTGGAATACTGATAGCAAAATTACAAAAATATTAAACCATGACAGCACTCCAGGAATACTGAAGGTTCAGTCAATTTCTACAAGTCTACTCTCTCCTATTCCACTAGCACCAAAACTCTTGAATGAGAAATTTTGGAGGGAGTCATCATCAAGTCATCATCAGCCCTGCCCACAGCAGGCAGATTGGAACTAAATGATCTTCCACTCCAAGCTATTCTACAATTCCATTCTCTGAGTGTTCTTAGCATCTATTTCTGGATCTGCTGTCCACGAATCTGACAATCTCATTTTGCCCCATCCGTCGCCACATGCCTCCAAAACCTCCCACAGCAGCAAGTGCCAGGAGCTCGCCATCCTCTGCTGCCTCATCAAGTTTCAAGTTTCTCTCAGTTCTCATATTGTAGGAACTAGCAAACAACCAGGGAAGTCTCATTGCATCTTTCCAATAGTTAAAGGTAGCTTATAAGCAGGAAGGAGATCAACTACTTACATGGGTAGGCAGTAATAAAATGAGGATATAAAAATAAAAGAGGGAAGATTTAGATTAGATGTCAGGGGAAATTTTTTCACTGAGAGGTTTGTGAGGCATTGGCAAAGGCTGACCAGGGAGGCAGTGGATGTCTCATACTTAGAGGCATTCAAGGCTAGGTCGGATGGGACCCTAAGCCACACCTTTTTTCAGATATCATACTAAGTCATCGCCATGAAATCGTATCACAGAATCATATACTCATATGAATTGGAAGTGACCTCTGGAGACCATCGAGAGGTCCAACTCCTTTCTAAAGCAGGTTACCCTACAAAGGCTTGCACAGGAAGGCATCCGGGTGGATCTTGAATATCTCTACAGAAGACGACTCCACAAGCTCTCTGGTCAGCCTGTTCCACTGCTCTGTCACCGTTATACAATGCTCCCCATCACAACAAAGGTTCCAAATGCTGTCAGTGTGCTTATCTGCTAATCCCACCTATGCCAAGTTGTTCTCAAAAAGTATTTCCTTCTTTTCGTTTACCCCATCTAGAAATGTTCTTCATAATCACTCATACAAAAAGAATAAAATATTTCCCCACCTCAGGAGAGAAGCAAAAATTAAAACCAGCTGAAATTCAACTCTACTCAGGATCCACACTTCAGTGCTTTCTTAATGAACACCATTTTACCAAGTGAATAGATAATGTAAGCTACAAGTTTGCAAAAGAAGTCACTGCAGCAATTTACTACTGATTGGAAAATATTAATAGCCTCAGGCAAATCAATCATTAACTCCTACTGATTTGGAGAGTGATATAACATTAATAATTCAGCAAAAAAACACTTTGAGCAATAAAAGCTTAGGATATTTATTTAGCCAATTAGATTCTTTTTGGCAGCATCCCTGCTTCTGAATAAACCATGTATGTTCTTCAATTAATCATGAGAACTGAAAACTACAAATCTACAGTCTCTGTTTCCCAGTCAAAGAGATACATAGCACAAGAAGCCCAAAAGACTGAGGGAGAAAACGAGCATAATTTACATTCTCCCTTAGTGGACAAAAGAGAGCTGGCACTTAAAGATGTGCTAATTAGCAAAGCTTGGCTACCGGTGCTTAATGATCTGTTCCTCATGCACCACTTTCTGAATCCACTGAGAGACAGGTACAAATTGCACCTATAAAAAGTTATAATCCATTAATATGCATATGAGGTGCATCTTGTTATCACTGATGTTTAACAGTCCCCTCTAATATATGGGAGAGGCTGTACAATACAAATGTGTAACCAGATCGCTACACTGAATTACCATGCTCAGCATTTAATAACAGCTTTCTTTTATTCAGAAACCTCATCGTGACAAGCCATTACCACACCAGCAGCCTAAAAGTCCTATTGTTGTTTTTTCCCTGTTTTGGGAATGCTTCAGCTTTGGTCCTTCCTCTCCAGGGAGCTGATAGGCATCTCACAGTGCATATAAAGCAATTAAGTCTCTATGATAAATTCTAAGTTCCCAACAACGCATTCCAACTCAAATTCCCCATTTTGGGGCTCTTCATCAGTGAATACTCAACTTTCTCTTACTCATTTCACAAAGCATACTTATTTGGATTTGCTTATTTATTTGGACAAAAGACAAAATTTCGCATTATAAATCAAACATGTTGCTTCTATCTTATATCTATCTGATTGGCCTTAGCAGATGGGTAAAAGGGAAAAATAAAAAAATGAGGGAACCTGGTCCAGTCACAGTCTTTACTTTCAAAGCTAAGAAGTGTCCCTAGAAGTAGGTCTTTTGATATTTAAACAGATTTTACTTAAAGAACTGAAGGTGATTTTTTCATTATTATTATTATTGTTAGTCAATCCAGCAGTAATGCTTATGATCATTTAAAAAAGTGAAGATTGTGCATACATTATACAGGCTAGGATCTGTAAAACTCATTTTTGAGAGAAATTAACGATTGGGAAAGAAATCTAGACCATACATGCATCTGAAATCATAGCATTTTACTACCAAAGCAAACACTGCTCCCCACAAATCCTTCCAGCAGCCTGATTTGGTGGGTGGCAACCCTGCACAGGGCAGTGGGGTTTGAACCATATGGGCTCTAAGGCCTCTTCCAGCCAACCATTCTGTGATTCTATGAATACTTACTGGAGACAGAATATAGTTCATCAAACCTGAAATGTCAAAAGATTAAAAGAAGGATTAAATGAAGCTGATAAATTAAACAACCTTTACTTCCAGTATTTCACAGAATAGGAACATTTGTATATTGTTCTTTCTTATCACGTGTCTAAGGTTCAATTCAAACAGTGAATTCATACAATTAGGTGAAGATTTTCCAGTTTACACAGAACATGTATTGACTTGACTAAAGGTTCAACAGTCAGGTTAAGTAGTTTGAGATGTATGTCAAAAGAACTGCTTTTTCCCAAATGCTTAACCAGTGATATTTCCTTGCAATAAATATTCCATGTTAAGGAGTACAGCAATGACATGTATGTAAATTTAAAGTACTACTTCTGTTTTAAATAATTCAGTCTGGTCTGTTATGCAGGAATTACGGAGAATACAAATCCACACCCTAGGTAACCAAACTGCTGGTTTGGAATGGCTCTAGCTTTCTACACCTATTGATAACAGTGGTGCACTGCAGTGATGCTGCTTCTAGAATTGAGCTTCAGCAGCTGTTCTGCTAAATGATGACTGTTCTGTCCCGCTGTTTCTTAACAATGCCCAGACTAAGAGTGTATAACTCCTGTGAGCAATAAATGAAACTTTCAAGACACCAATCCCAGATGCCAGCCAGCAGTTTCCTCCTTTACAATTCAGAGCTCCCTTCTCACTCTAACTTTTTCCCCCAAACATTCTCTTCTTTCACAGTTGCTATTACCTCCAGTTCTGCAGAAATCAGAACACTGTGTGAAAATAAAAAGGGAGCAGAGAAATAAAAGTACAGTATTAATTAATCTCTCCATGACCCTAGATTCTGAGTTATTTATTTTTATTATTATTACTACACAAAAAGAATTACTTTGAACAAGGGCTTAAACAAACAAAACAACTGATGCTACAGTACAGACCTAGAAACATGACCGCCCACAGATGAAGCAGATCATTAAGAGAGAAATTAGCTCTAACTGAGGAAACGTGATAGTTTTTACCCCAGAATTCTGAGAGATCTGTGGTACAAAACCATTGCTGCAAGAGCAAAATGTTTTAATAATCAATCCATCAATACAAATTACAAATACTGTTTTAGTGGAAAACAAAAAAGGAAGCAACCAATGTCCATTATAAGTAAAAAGGGAGGGAATAAAGTGATGCAGACTCGATAAACATTTAGCACTAAATACATAAAGGTATAGAACAAATCTGAGGTTAATAAAAATATATGGAAAGATACCACTTGCTGGAAAACAAGCATGGATATGGATCTCTTTAAATATGGCAGGAAATATCAGCCAATCCCCACTCCACCACACAGACATATGAATATATTTGTCTCAGTACCCAGACGTCTGTCAGAACACCAGACCCTAAGCAGTCTGCCCACAGGGCCAGTCAGGCACATGGAGAACTACTTTCTTTCAAGATGCCACTTGGCTGATTAACAGAAATATGTCAAAAACTTAGGAAGGACACCAAGAAAAATAAATCAAAATAATCAAGTGTGTGTATGTATGACATTGAAAGGTAAATGCATTTCTTTCCTCAAGAGAATGAGACAGAAAAATATTGAGTATGGACTGGAATCTGTAGGAAGTTAAAGGTAAAGCTACTTTGTGGGCTGTATTTCAGAAACAAACTGTCTTGTATATTCAGAGCATTTCCTTCAGATTTCTTCAATCTATATGCTTTCTAACAATTAACCTGGTTTAACGACTTCACATAGTTCCTCACCAAAACCTCCTCAGCAGTTCTCAGTCCTTGTACAACAGCTATATCACATCCTGCACTGCATTCATCACTCATTTCATACTACCACAGTATCCTTCAGGTTGCAAGGGACCTCAGAAGGGTCCTTCTTCAGTTCTCTGTTGAAAGCAGAGATAACAGAGAATTCATGCCTGGATATTCAGGCTTCATCCAGCCTGCTCTTGGCAGTTTCCAAGAATGGAGAGTTTACAGCCTCTCTAGACAACCAGCTCTAGTGCTGAACTATCTACATAGAGATTTTTTATTTATTTTTTTCCTGTTGCAAATTGGAAACTCATGCTTCAGTTTATGACTGTTCTTTCTCACTCTTATACCACATATCTGCTGTTAGGTCCCACTGAAGCTCTCTCTTCTGCAGGATAAGTGGGTCCAGTAACCTCTTTCTCTTCTTCCTCATGTGCTCCAGTATCCTGACCTTGTTGGCTTTTCACTGCATTCCCTCAAGTTTGCCAACACCATCCTTGTGCTAAGAGTGTCAAAAACAGACACCGTGGTCTAACAAGTGCCAGAAGGAAGGGGAAACAATCATTTCCCTTAATCTACTGGCTATATCCCCGTTGACATAACCCAGGATGTTGTTAGACTTCAGCATCATCAGGGCAGACATCTGGCTCATAGGTAGATTACTGGCAACACGACCCCAGATCAATGAACTTCAAAATTAAGTCATCTTAGCTGTATTACAATTTTTTCATCCTAATCATAACTACATATATATTTATCTTGATTTTCTGTTTTCCCAACCACACAAATGCAGCTACGAGCTACAATATAAACTTTTTGATGAAAAGCATTTTATTAAAATAAAACAAACAAACAAACAAAAAACCTACTGCTTAGGAAATGCTTAGGAAAGCAATGGTAACATTCATGTATTGTAACTAGAAAGACTAGAAAGGAGAAAAAAAAAAAACATCGCTTCGAAAAGAGTTATGTCAATACAAAAGCAAAATAAAAGAAGCTATGGTAAAGCAAATAAATCAAGATTTATACAGATCACTAAGCCCTTCAAAACTGATCGTTCCACTTTCAGAAAACAAGGATTTGTTGAACAAGTGAGCTCAGAATTGATTAAATGAAAGCAAGTTATCATAACAGCACACATAGTCACTTCATATGACAGTTAGCATCTCACAGTTCCAGTCAGAGGCTAACCTCTGTAGTTGCAGAAATGCTTTCAAAACTCATTTTCAGTTTAAATAATCAACCAGAAATGTCACAGATATTTTTTTTTTAATGTTTGACAAAACTTTCAGACAAGACTACGTATGCAGAAATCATTAATCAGCTCCGTTTTCTAACTTACATTTGACAAGCTTTGGAGGATCTTTGTTTTCCCACTTCAATTTGCAACAATTTCACTATTCCACGTCAATGCACATCAGACATCTGAACAAGTCATTAGCAATTTAACAAACATAGTAACATATTCTCAAGAGTAACAAATCAAAACAGCATGATCAACTAAATTATAATGCTGATAGGATTTCCAAGTAATTTCTTACTTCAATTAATCTAGTGTATTTAAATAATCTACTTTAATTAATAAACAAAATATTTTGGCTGGGTTATAGCATCTTACAGTTCACTGGATCATAACGAGTACTAATTAATTACATAGATAGAATAAGAAATCACAAATAGAATAAGAATTACCCATATGAATCTTGGAACAATTTAGTTTTTTTATAATTTGGGTTACAACATTTATCATAGAAAGAGAATTAACTTCAATCCTCAATGCTAAATATTTGAACTTATGAAGTTCAAACTTCATATCTCTAAAAAATTAATGGTACAAACACACAGCTTTCAAACTACATTTTCAACAGTGACCAATAAATTTTAAATAAATCTGTTTCAAAAGAGCAAATGCTGCTTTTAAAAAAGAAGGAACTGGCTTTCTAGTTTTTTTGTTTGTTTTCATAAGTAGAATTTAAACACTTACGCCACTCTTTGGAAACATTAACAACAAATGATTTTTAGAGATCTGTATTAACAGAACTGCCCACAAACTCAATGCAAATTTATTTTATATGAATAAAGAATAGTAACTTTTACTCCAGATTACCTCTATGACACTGACTCCACAACCCACTGATGAAAGACAAAACCAATCCAGCCAGAGGGCAAAGAAAAGTGTCATCGCAGCATCATTGCTCTTTCCCCCCAAAACCAAGACCCCTCCCAAATAATCTCTGTTCATTTTCTGCTCATGCTAATGCCTATCTGGATTAACAACTATAGAAAGAGTGAAGTATCTGCATGTGTGCCTGTGCCTAAATTCACACTGAAACCATAAGGAAATATTTGCATATCATTTATAATAATGCAGCGCACATCTTACATGCAAAATAATTGCACACAAAGTAATACATTGCAGCAGCAACTGGGAGATGCTGGGAAACATTAGCAAAGAAAATATTATGTGTACAAGCACTGAATATAATTGTGACAAGTGGTGTTTAAAGTCCTAGCACTGCACAACCTTTACAAGGGGCAAGACATCCTTGGGACAACTGGGACGTCTTCTTATTTTGGTGCAGGCCACTCCCATACTGCCTTATAGATACAATATCAATATCCTGCATGCATTATCATAGCTGCTATCAATTTAAAATGAAATAAGTCTTTAATTTCCATAAAAGTATGCCTCTGTTTATGTTGCAGGCTCAAGTGCTCTCTGACAAATCAGCTGTCCCGGGAGGATTCCCAAGCAAATTGGTAAGAAATTCATAAGAAGCTTAGAAGACATCTCCAATGACCCAATATGAAACGATAGTACTTGGCTGCCCAAAAATTTGGGGAATTGTTAACATGCTTTTGAGTCTCTTCAGTGCTGAAACACCTGCTGCTCAGTGCAGAGCTGGAGAGAGGAAACGCTGAGACCCACCAATCATTTCTGGCACACGAGAGTAAGCAAAAATTGACCCAGCACAAACAACAGTTGAGCTTAGCCCTATCTGCATCTCAGGCTAAAAATTTCAATAGAGCTATGCTCCTAAGTGAATTGATTTAGGACAGTAAACTCATCATCTTCTGAGTTAATAATAGATTTCTTCCATTTCCCCATTACTAAGGAAAGTATTTCCAGTAAAGGAGGTTTCATGGAGAAAGGTATTGTGTAACTGGCCATGTTGTTTGAAAAATATTAGACTATCATTTACCTGTCCAAACTGGTTAAATTAACTGCTTAAAGAAGCAGTTAATCCACAGTAAGAGAATAACAGAGCAGTTCAGCTAACTCCTCTTGAATACTACAATTTCCCACAGGGATAAAAATATATATAAACAGCTGGAATCATTCACAATGAAAAAAAATAACAGCTGATCGGATTTTAAAATATGGGACAGAAAGAATAAAGAAAACAAATAGGCAAACAAAAACCTCCTGTACAGAGCCCACAAACTAGAAAAGGTTGAGCAAGGAATCTCAAGGTTGTCATTAAATTTAACATTTAAATCTGTAACAACATACAGATTACACAAGTCTATAGTAAATGAGAATGAGTTCAAATAAATTTATTAAGATTCAATGTTATTTGATTAAAATGTAAGACCTTGCCACAGCCATACAATTATCATATTAGAATAATCACATAAAAATTGAATGTCTAATATTTGTTTGTAGGAAAAAAATTATACAAATTACTTTTGTATCAGTTTCAATATGCTGGAACATTAAAAACTGTTCTAAAACTTGTTCACTATTTCTAAAAAACAATGCAGGAGAGGAATGAGAATGCATGGTTTTGAAACATTTAAAATATTTTCATTTAGGAGATTTGTTCCTGAGTGATTTTGGGGATAGCCATAAATAAAAAAAAGCAAATAAGCAAACAAACAACCTCATTTGTATAAGCATACTGACTTTACAAAAAATATGTTCCCACTGTTTTCTAAATCATAAGCTCTTGATACGTTATACAAAGTATTGTTGGTTATTTTTCCTTCTAAGTACTCGGACAGCAATTCAGGAACTAGCAAGTCTTTCATCAGGAGCCATAACTAATTAATCCTATTTGTTTTAACATAGTTTTTACAGAGAAACAAAGCAGGACCTCCCATAGAAGAGATTTTAAAATATTTTCCTACTAGCAACTCGTTTTAACAAACAGCAAACATTTACTCTATGCAAACTGATAAAAGCCTACTAAGTTTCAGGACAGTTTACAAACATCAACATGGTCAACATGTAAACCCTTCCAGAACACAATCAAAAGGCCTATGGAACAAGAAAATATAATTATAACCCAGTCCCTTGTTCTTAACATCTCAAAAACTTTTACAGAGAAATTCCAAGTTGAGGCTTTCGTTTGAAGCAACATAAGACAACATAACTGACCTTTGTGTATCAAACAACAACATAAACATTCTTAAGAAGGAGTACACTTGCTTTATCTTCCACTAGAATTGTCTACTGAAAAGATGAATACACAATTCAAGAAGAATTATGAATTTATCTAACAAGTTCACTGAGTTGATCAGATCAAAACCATTAAACCATAAACACACTAATGAGTGAAGACTACATATTTTCTTCCATCTTAATACATGTTGCAGCAGAACACTGTCATATTTCATAATGAAAATTGCAAATTTAAGATTGGTTTGGTTGTTCAAAGTTATGCATTTGTGACAGTCATCTAATTGGGCTTTCATGTAAGCCATCAGTTTAATATCATCTCTGAAGGTAAAAAAAAATACTGTCAGTGTATGCCTGTTTTACAGTCCCAAAAAGATTTCGGAACCTTTGAAACAACAAATTCAAGCAAACTATCAAAACAACAACAGCTGGGCTGATATTTAAGTGTAACTTTTTAAAAGTGCATTTCTGTTGCTGTCAGCTATATTTAGGACAAATAAATATGTCCCTGCATTTCAGGCTATGAGGTTACAATGCCTGCTGCGCAGCTGTTTTGCACGGGATCGTTCACTGGCGAAGGCCAGGCATTCTGGCACTGGAGTATTAATATTCAGCTTGGCAGATTAGCATAGCCAGAGGCTGTCAGAAAGGATGAGTGGGAGGCTGGGAGTGTAAAGTATATAGAAGACGACATCTATGTTTAGGAGGTGGTTAGTTTAATTATCTATGAAATTATTGATCCGGAGCTAGGAAGCAGCTGAGCAAGTGTTTTAGGGAATGCCGTGAGCAGCCAGCTCATAATTAAAAGAATGTTCATGCCTTGAAAGGAAACTGGAAAGTTGACAGTTGAAAAATACACATTAAACAGAATCAAAACAGAAATTTAAACTATTTGTGTCTGTGTGTGCCAGATACATTTTGGATGTTTTTTTTTTCCATATAGAAAATTTCATGCAACTTCAAATTCACATTTTTTTTTAGAAACAATCTACCACTGTTTCTGTTAAACTTCCTCAAAGTGAGTAATGTGGAAAGATGCTTCTACTTCTACAGAGAAGTGCAGAGCACACCACAAGTTTCTGGTAGATATTTCCAAGCCACTGAGTGTACACACAAATACTCTATGCACCAGGAAAAGAACAAATGCCTATGGCCATAGAAACAGAATACCAATCTAAATCTAACACATTACCAGCAGGGAACTAGAAAGTTTAACTCCATTCAATAATCATAGAATGGCTTGGTTTGGAAAGGGCCTCAAGGATCATCTAGTTCCAGCCTCCTTTAAAACAAGGTCTTTCTATTTATTTATTTATTCATTTTTAAGATAAAGTCCTTCAATCATTGCCTCAGTTCTAATCTCCTTTGAAGCATCATCACTTCTGTCACTGGGTATAAGTGACACTATCCCAAGCTCCTGTTAACATCACCCTTCCGGTCTCTTTATGTAAATGAGCTCAGCCTACAAACAGTAGAGAAAGCACATCAGTTTTAGTTATAGAACAAATACAGCCATTCTTCATTACATAAATACTCAGAAATTAAGCTGTAAATGGCTCAAAATTTACAGGGTAGATGTAATATGTGATAAGTAGTTTCTTATCTATGAAATGCTATGGCCAAAGACTAGGGAACACAGCACAAAGCTGCACACCTACACTCCACAAACAGAGGGCAAGGCCTGTTTACACAAGAAAATGCTCAGACAATTCTGAGACTGCAGCTATTGTGGGACTTACTCAAAAACAGCAGCAAAACTGTTCCTTTCTCTTTGTTGCTGCAAACCATTTGCTATTGGAAACCTCCTACGCAACCTGGTAAGGCAGCATTTCCCCAAATTTTCTTCACACAGCTTATCTGTGTTGCATTGATACGAGTATATCTCTACTTCGGGTAGCACAGGTATCAATAGCAGCACAGGCATGAACCCGATCACGTGCAAATCTAAACTAGGGGTTTGTTGTTAAATACAACAAAAACCTGTTACAGAGGATCATCTTTATAGCCATATTGCGTTGGTTTTTTTTGGTTTTGTTTTGTTTTTTCTTAAAATGTATGCTTTTCCACTGGCACTCGAGTATTATGGTTAGGAAAGTCAAAATTAAACAGATTAAATAATTTTTATATAAACAAGCTTTAACATGGATCCTGAGACAGTAGTTATGTAACCAAAGCCCAAGTTGATTAGTCAGCTCATCTGACATTTCAATCTTTTTTTAAACCATTTTTACCAACACGCTTAATGACAAACATGAGATCTATCTCTTCTTCTTTTTAGCCCTATAAAGCCAAGTCTATCCGAGGTAAATACTTATGTAATGACAGCATTCTCAGTTAGAAGTATTTTGTATATTTGGGCGTTACATTGCCTTCTCTAAGAAGAACATAGGGAAAAGAAAGGATTTAAACCTCAAAATCTTCCTTCCAGCATCACAAGCATGCTTCTAGATACACCAGATCTGTTTTGTTCATCAGCCACATTCAATCAAGTGTTTCTTGTTTCATCTCATCACCAACATATTACGTGAATAGGTTATTATATTTTACACATATATACATACACACATACATATTACATTAGTATGTCACATCCCCAATCCCAAACCCCATGCTTCTTATTTCTGGGAACATTTTACTACTACAAACACTTATCCTCTTAAAGGCTACAGAATGAGAGTAAATTTATGTTAAGGGGTAATTTTTTATATGGATTTATTTAAGTGCCACTAAAAGAGACATGTGTAGGACTTGTGAACATAATTAATTCTTTCTTCTCCATCTCTCCTTAAAAATGTCTTTATTCACCACAAATTGTTTCTCTATTATCAGAAAAAAAAAAGATGATTAGAAACTGCATATTCACATTAGAAAATGTCTGAGAAAACCTGTTCTGATTACCAGTTCAACAGTTGAGACTAAAGAATTTGCTTTTATCTTTATACGATAAGAATAAGTAAATATTTAAGTATGAAGAAAAGCACTTGGATCACTTGTATTCTGGGAAGAGAAGAATGGTATTGGTTCTTGATTTCTAAAGAGGATAAAATGACTGGGTAGGTAGCACGGCATTCAACAACCAAGACTTTTCTCAGATAACATTCGAGCAGTTAATTCAGGTGTCTTATTTGGAAATACATGAAAAAAAGTACTATATGCATTATCACTAAAGTGCATGATGCTGTATAGAATTCAGTTTCAGCCAGCTGCGTTGAAAAATAAAACTTATATCTATGCAACTGAGATTACATACTGCAGACAGATCAGTTCATAAAACAGCAGACATGAATGTTTTATGCAGCACAAAACAGACAAATTAAAGAAACAAAGTGATAAGCATCTCAGTCAAGAAAAAAGCAATTAGGAAGTAACTGCAACCCAGTTCTTTCCTTACACCCCCATCCCCTCTACCCCCGAAGTCATTTACCAGTCTGTGGACAGAGGCAGCCCCCACACTGGCAGGCTAAGGGAGGGGTGGGAGATGGGAGAAAGCATTGTAGCACCCCTAGCACCAACTCTCCCAGCCAGCATCATACTCAGCCAGACAGCAAGGACACAAACATGAAACCTTCACAACTCCCTCATCCCCACACTCAGAGAGCTCTACAAAAGGTTTTATGAGGAAAGCAGCTGGACTGTCAAGGACAGTTTGCTTCTACCATAAAATCTATTTTCTACCATAAATTCTTTTTAAGGGTCATAATTTCTATTTTAAGATCCTAATTACTACCTATGCATTTTTATTTTCATTGTTCGTTTTGGGAAGGAAAATGAAAAGCTGGTAAGTTTAGGACCAGTTTTACTTAGGATCTTAAGGGCAGCACAGAAAACAAGAATTAGCAGTTTTGGTAGGGCTAAAATGCTGAGGCTTATCCTATGCCTGTGGAAGATGAAGCTGAAAAACACTTCATTTCAATGAAGTCAAAATTAATTGATTTGGCAAAATAAAAACTACTAAGCACATATTTCTGTTTTTTGGGGTTTTTTGTTTGTTTGTTTTTCATTGAATTTGAAAAGCTGAATTTTAGAATAGTATTATCAACAATAAACAAAAGCTATTGGCTTTCCTCTTAATGAACTACATTTGTTATACAGCTGCCAATTAAATAAAAAATAACTTTCTGAAAAATTTTTCTCCATCATCAAAAGTAAAACAAATCCATATGGGCAAGAATACCTCAATGTTTCTCACCTATATATATTTAAGTTCTCCCAGATCTTATTGATCACAAAAATTCTAGATGCGTGAAATCTCAGCACAGTAAACATATAGACAATTTCTACATCCTTGCTCTGTATCTAAATCCTTGCTAAGAGAAATCAGCTACTGCAATGGAATAAAGATGGCAAAGCATATATACAGTTACAATACAGCATACCACAAGCAAAGTTATTACAGGTCACCTCTACATTAACAGTGCCTTATCAGTATAACTTCATTCCCACTACCCAAGAGGGAGCTGCACTATCAAAGTTACAACACAATCACAGGACTAAGTTTGGCAGAGACCTCTGCTCCAGCAGGGACACCCAAAGTAGGATACCCCAGAATCACATCCAGCTTCTGAAGATCTCAAAGGAATGAGACTCCACAGCCTCTCTGAATTTATACCCTGTTATACACTATCAACACTGCAAAATTATAAGCAGCACCAGGGAAAGACAAACTGGTTAGGTTCCATTTTAATGGTCTAAAGGCTCCTCTTAGGAAAAAAATAAAATAAAATAAAACAACTATTGGTAACAGATCACACTTTACCAACACCTTGGGTTGGAAGTAACTTTAGAGATCATCTAATTCCAGCCCAGAACTAGGGCCAGAACTGTCCTAATGCTTGCAAAGGCCAGGAGTGAAAGCAAGTGATATTCTATGCACCTGCTGAAAGCTGGCAGCTATTACGTTAATTTGATCTACAAGTGGGAAGAGTCCTCAATAATTCATCTGTGATTAGAGAATCCAGCATCATTGGACTATCCTGAATTAGCCTATTAGCCTCAGTCCAGTGTGCCCCTCTACTCATTTTGAGTACTGAGATCTGTATTCAGAGGATGATGCAGATAACCTGACAATCCACTCAATTATGTAGGTGCCATCTGACATACCACTGTCCTATCCACCCCATGTAGGGTGATGCAGGAGATTGCTGCAATGGAAAAGTAACACCTGGCTATTTTTCATTTGCAGAGATAGCAAGTTTCTTTTTAGTGAAAGTTACACAGATAGTAATTGTATAGCACTACTTTAATAGAACCATAGAATTGCCAAAGTTGGAAAAGACCTCTAAGATCACTGAGCCCAACCATCAATCCATCACCACCAACACCATGCCCACAAACCACATCCTTCAGTTTCACATCTACACATTTCTTGAACACCTCCAGGAATGGTGACTCTGCCACCTCCCTGGGCAGCCTGTTCCAACACTTTGCCATTCTTTCTGAGAAGAAATTGTTCCTAATACCCAACCTGAACCTCTCCTGGTGCAACTTGAGGCCATTTTGTCTCATCTTATCTCTAGTCTTGTAGAAGAAGAGACTGACACCCACTTGGCCACAACCTCTTTTGCAGGCACTCGTAGCGAGAGATAAGGTCTCCCTTGAGCCTCCTCTTCTCCAAACTGAACAATCCCAGATTCCTTCATGAGGAGTGCACTGCCCACTCCATCAGCATCAGTTTTCAATCAAAATCAGCATATATTCAGCCCACTCTTACTTCATGCAATATATATTATACTCTGTAGAGTCATAAGAGCACATAAGGGTTTGGTTAATAAATTGGTACAATAAATTGAACAGTAAAAGGTTGTAAGGAAACAAATCAGAAGACAAAGACCAATAGAAAAATATTCAAAAAGTCAAGTTCTATCTTTCTGGAAAAACAGAGGAATGGCTACATCAAGCCAGTAAAAATATGTGCTCTTGCTGAAGAGTTGTATATACTATGAAATTGTTTCAGACTGAGAATACTTCTCACAAACTAGGAACACCAGCTTCTCAGTGATGGACATGTTGGGCTGCAGTTCTAAGTATCAGTGGAACCGGTAAAGAAGGTTGTTATATTAAAATAAGGATTCTAAAGGATATTGTCACATCACAAGGATTAGATATACACCTTAGACGATATTTTTATTCTCAGCAGACTTATGGAGAAAACAAAGAGGAAATGGAAAACAAAAGGGCTTAAATTTCCTATGCTTTCATCAAAACTTTTTCTCATAGCAAAGATCTATTAAAGAAGGTTGGGGTTTTTCTGCTTTGCGAGTTTTTTTTTTAAAAAAACTTTTGGATGGGTAAGCAACAAATTAAATGGATGTGAAGGAAACAGTTTTTAGTAATATAACTATATTAATATTTTTATTGTTGGGTTGTTTTTTTTCTTTAAGAGGAAGACACTTTTGAGTTTTTCATACTTACTCCTGAATAGAGACACACAGTTTGTCTTAAAGGGAATGTAAATCAAGTTGATTAAGCAATAAGTTAAAGAAAAGGGACTTTTTTTTTTTTAAATAGTTTTTAATCAAGACACCATTTCTCTTCAGGGAGAGGTTAAGAGGCTGCAATTGAAGTAGCTAGGAAACATACATTATATAACGGAGTTATAGAACATACAGGTATGCATATACTGTTGGTCTTGGTAGATACAAGGAGAACTATGCCTGTGGAAATGGGATTTCTCTACAGTTAGTCACAGATAAAAGCAACTTCACCTGGCCACACTTGGATTCCCCACAGGACCCACAGCAAAGGCTGTGTTATCTTCAGCAGTTCTTAGCTCAGCCTGCAAATGTGGCTCTGCACATCTAAAGTTCTGAAGGCCAAACTGCAACTTAACAACCCTACAGTAACAATAATGCTATGGTACATAAGCATTTTAATGGGTTATTCCTCACTTTGATTTATGAGGCAAAAATGACCTGTTCAGTCCCATGGAAGAAAAAAAAAAACAGAAGATTCATAGGAAGAAGTGGGTTTTATCTTTTTAAAAGGCAAAGCTTCCTCTGCAGATAAATAAATAACAGGATGTGGAAAATATATGGGATGTGATGTTCTGTTACAGACATCACATCTGTTACTCATATTTTAATATCTCCACTGTCACCCTGAAGCACACCACATGCAATTAAGAGGAAGTTGTGATGCTATTTTTTAAGTAACTCATTGTCAACAGTCATACAGCACTAAGCCAAATTCAAATCACTAAATCAGTTCTGCACCAGTTTAAAAAGTTTTGATTAATCCTCAATTCATTGCTTGGCTATTATGATGGATTATTAAATGCACCCACCACTTCAAGACTCTCTCATTTCATCTGTAATCACAGTAAATATTAATTGCACAGGAGGCCTGGAAACAGCTCCAAAATGTGAGCGTGGTCCCTGGAGGTAGAGTTCAGTGACAGAACACTGTTCTAAAGACTGCCCTTCAGGCAGACTCAGTACAGATATAAAACTATATTCATGCACTGGTCAAAATGCATACTTGCTTCGACTTTGCTCAATTAAGCAAAGCAATTTGTTGCAGCACGTTTTTCTAAAATCAATTTTATCTTTCAACATTGTTGCAGAAATTTCTGTAATTAGTTCTGAAGTCAGTTTGAAAAGCAAGGCACAGTACCTCAAAGCGCACCGACAACATTGGCCTGCATTAACTTTCTTCCTTCCTAGGTGTTGAACAAAGCCAACACATACAGATAACAGAGGGCAGAAATGGAAAGCTTTGCACTTCTCAATAGAGCGGCTGGCTGCATCTGTGTTACAGCACCAGCTTCTGCTGATGCAGGGAGGCACATCCAGCAGCCCCTCTTCGTCCCACCCTCCATTTCTGTATCACAGCCCTCCAGAGCAGAAATCATCTCCAATCTCTCCGTCTACCCTGCACCTTGTTCCTAAAAGGCACAGACAATTTGAAGCTGCCTCAGGCTCTGCCCACTGGATTAAGAGAAGCCCAGCAGAGCCTCCTCATTCATAGGCCTGCATCCCCAGCTCCTGCAGGGACAGCAGCTATAGAAACATTCTATCCCACCAGTTCCCCTCCTCCATAACCAAGCAGATACACCACAGATTCAATCACGGTTTTTCATGTACTTTAATATGGAATTTAAGAAGTGGAATATTAATTCTCATACAAACAGGTAGCACACTGCTGTGAAGCGTAACCAGCTTTGTTCTAAAATTATCTTGTGTAAATACTCTGTGTACACCTCCCAGACAGCCATTGTTCGAGATTTTGGAGTAACTACGGTACACAGCAACGACTCATTTAAAGTCACAACCAACACTTTTGGTAGACAATTCAGTCACGCCTCAAACCCAGCTCCCCGAGAAAATTTCACAGAGCAGAAATGCCACACATGCATATGCCAAACCAGTATATAAAAAATGGACACAAAATGAGACAACAAAAAGGTCAGCATGGGGTACAAATAAATTTATCCATTAGTAGTACCTATCACAAGGGACTGCCATCAGAACAACTTGCGGTTTTATTGCATCAGAATATAAAGATAATTTTCCCCTAACATTTTTACCTAGCTGCACACGTTCCATTAGAAGTCACTAAGACAACATTACAGAAGTTGATTAAATAGTACCGATAAATACACCCAGACACTGAAAATTTCATTATACATAATGTTTGTTAGAATGACCCCCAGCACAACTTTCATCCAAGCTAATTGTCACTCATCCCACTGCCTCCCGAGCATGCACAATAACTGGTGACTATAGCACACAGGCAGCCCACATGCTGCCTACCCCTCTCTCTGAAGGTTGGAAAGTTTCATGGCATTAATGCAAGGATGTGTTGCTTGGCTTCAGTGTCAGGCAATTGTCTTGAGCATATTAATTGAAACAAAGATTCAAACTCAAAAGATTGATATTTTGTACAAATCTTCATTAAATAAAAAAAAAAAAAAAAAGTAAGTAGATGCCTACACTTCCCTTAAAGATAGAGAAGAAAACCCCAATGGAATCTTACACTGCCCCGCTTGTTTCAAGATTTTGACACGACGTACTGAAGCTCTGTTTGCAGCACTGTGATTTTTTCTCCCTCTGGCAATCAGCCATGATATAATGAAGTGAATAGAGTCTTTCCGACTATTACTTCAACAAGGGGGTTGGACAATTATTTAATTAAATGTTTGCTGGCCATCAATCTTCACACTCCAAAGATTGAACACATTTCATGTATGAAAAAAAATATGTATTTTGTTCTTCCTCCCTATTTGGTAGATTCAGAATGAAAGAGAGACAAAAGTGTGTACAAGTGTATGTGTGTGCCTATATTCTAAGTGAATGAAACTATGGCCAGTTGGTGTGTGTACGTATGCACACAGAGCAGCTGACATGAGTTCCCAAACTACAGATCAGACTTGGCTGCATTGCAAGATCATATGATACAGCACATGCAGATAGAAAAGTCTAATTGGATTTTTTGGAACTTTGTTCTCCTTTAAGTACCCGAATAAAGGAGCCAAAGCTCCAAAAGTGCTCAGTAATAAGTAGATTACATTTTCTGTAGGCACTGCTGGATGCTGAGAACTTTCAGGCAAGGCAAAGCAGAGCCAGTATGCGATCACTTTCGCCATCTGGTGCAACAGCAATTGGCTCAACAGTGAATAAAAATTATTACAACAAAATTGTAAACTACAATGCATATATAAACACTGTCTAACATGGCTTCCTCTGAGGACACTGTCAATACCTAGCACAGGTTCCAACTGCCTAACCATGCAGTTCAGGTTGTAGAAAGCTGCCCATTTCCACAGATCCTCTCAGAATAAGCATTTCACACAAAAATGGACTTCCTCTACCATTAGCCCTTCTTCCACAGCCTAAGGCTGACCCTCTGTCTATTTAAGTACAGTCACATACCCTTGGAAATAAGAAGGGCTCTGAGTCACTGAAAAAAAAAAAAATGTTCCAATGAAAAATACCTTAAGGTTATCTTTTCTGGATAAAACTTTTCTTCAACTGTCGAGGGCAGAGAAAGAGAGGAAGGGAAAACAGGTGTTTCTTTCAACAGCCCTACCAAAGAGAAGGAAGAAGCAAAAAGACTTGCACAGGTACAAACATCAGCCCTTCACATTTCTCTTATGCCTTGAGAACCACAACTCCACATGAATATAGCAAATCACCTCCCTGTGCTCAGATTACTTCCAGCAAAACTGAAAAACAGTATCTTCTTCTGTAAAAAAAGACTAGGTAGCTCAGATGCCTACAGCCAAGAAGGTCAACAAAAGCACACAGGAAAATTTGATTATGCTCTCTTAAGTTTACCATTTTAAAAATAAATAAATAAATAAATCATTTTATTCACTTTGAACTCACCTTTGGACCAAAACACTATGCCTATACTAGTTCAAAAATGGACCTGTAAAAGAAATCAGCTGGATTAGTTAAGAACTTCATGTTCATACTATACACATTTATACATTGTATGTTGTTTCATTAAGCCCTTTTTCTAATCTAGTCACCTGGTTTGAAAAGCTCTTAATAGATAACATCTTTCCTTTTTTTTTTTTTTTTTTTCTTCTTCTTTGTTTTAGTTTTATTAGAAAAAAAATCCAGTTTCTGTGATTCAAAGCTTCTTCAAATTGCAAGGTGAAATGTTAATAATCAGAAGACTTGCTTCAGCTAAGAATCCCTGGTCTACAAGATGCAACCAGTGATGCTGCTTTTCATGGAAGAGATTCAAAGATTGGAGCTACTTCTATTGTGCAGATCAGAACAATAAATTGCAAATCCCTTCACCGCACACCCCCTTTTTTTTTATCGTGTTTAAAAATGCACATTCTCCTCAGCTCCATGACTTTCACAACCTGTATGTTCCTATGTCCCTCAGAGAGCCAGTAGAAAGCCCATCAGGATAAGGAATATTACAATTACTTTTATATTTATTTCACAATCAAACCTAGCAACATCGCAATAACAGGATAGCACAATGTAGTCCTATAACATTTGCAACAGAGGTCACATTTCAGCCTCAAAATTCATTTGCTGCATGAATACTGGCAAAGTTGACTGAGTTTAACACATCTGTTTGGGCCAAGAGTACTTGGAAATCCTCTTTGCCATTCCTCCCAGCATCTTCAGGGGCCTCCCAAACCCCTGCAGAAAATAAAAGTACCTGGGATAGAAAGACTGTAGATATGTAGGGAACCAAAATTTCCTTTTTAATTTCTTAAGGAAGAGCTTATTTTCACCTATTTAGCACTGTAGTCCTTCAACTTTCAAAACACTTTTTATTTCAACCTCTAAAATTAGTCGTGGGAGACAGAGGTCATAAGCTGAAGGGATACCCTTTCTTCAGTATAACTAGAAGTATACAGGTTGTTCCCTGTCAGGGCCAGCAGATATGCAAGCAACCCAAAGAAGAATGGAAAGTGACTCAAACTGCCAAGCTCCCACCCTGGCCCACAAAAGCAGAAAGTGGTGATGCCAGATGGGATGGTGTCACCCAAGTTCCCTTGTACCCAGGGCAGAGGGCTCCTGTTGACTATGTCATAGCCAGTGAAGCTCCCACTCATGCCTCATACCAAGGCATCCCCACAGCTGAATCACATAAATGATTCTGGCCAAATAAGAAGAATCTTTCAGGCAGTGTAGTGCAGTCAGACAAAAGATTTTTGGGAGTCTGAATAATTTTATTTCCTTATTATTTGTTTATTACCATATCATCCTTATAAAATATTAGAAGTAATATCAAAAGCATGCTGGAGATTATTTTTTATTTCTACTCCAATTCTATCTTTTTTTTTTCTTCACCATTTTATCCCCCCCACTAGTCCCCAAACACACATCATCCTCCATACCCTTACCTCCCTGACTCCCTCTCCCCATGCCCACCTATCAGTGCTCATATGAACAGTGCTGCTGGAGCCAGCAGGATGACAGTGCCTGCTGCCAAGGCTGCCTGACACTTCACATGATAAGATCCTTTTTTCACCCCGCTTGCATTGAAGACTTTCATGGCAACTGCAGATTGAACAGCTTGGGAAAGTTTCAGCTGAAGAGTTCAGTTGCATGGACCAAGGCTAGGGAAAATACAAGGTCTTTCTCACACTAAACTATTCTGAAGACAACTGTCTGAAATACTGTAGCCTTTGGTGACAGAGCAAGGAAGAGCTACCTTCTGCTGAATTCCACCTAAGTTTGCTGTATGGTCAACCAGTGTGGCTGGGCTAAACAAAGAGCCTTCTGTTTCTGGAACTGATGGACCCACTCCCCCTCCACTCAAACCTTGTCCACCCTTCAGGGTCAACTCCAATGCTTCACAAGCCAGATATGAGCAACAGATGAATGGACTCTCATCTGTGCAAGTCAGCTCACCAGCCAGGCTCAGAGGACATCCAAAAACACATCTAGACCAACATCTGCCCTTCTAGTGGCAAGAAGCACGCAGTTAATTCTATGGCATCTTGACTGCATCTTGAGCCAGGCTGGAGAAGGGAAAGTAATATCCATTTCCACACAGCTACAAGAGAGCACCTAGAGCCTAACATCTACAATGCTGTCTGACTTCAGAATGTTTTGTGCTGACATAAAATAATTACAGTTCTGCCATTTTGGATTCCTTCAATTCTGGGGCACAGGCCCAAGGTCTTTCTCTTCCATATTAGTTAAAGTGTTGAAAGGTTAAACCTCAACACTTAAAATTGAATGTTGACTGAGACTTATTAAACTATGTCGTACTGTTCTTTAGTAAACACACAGAAAAAATGTTGCCACTTAAAGTGCTGGCTGTTTGGGGTATTATGAATAGCTTCAATGGAAATAAGAAAACAGAAAATCTATTGACATTCTTCACACTTTCCATTATTTGTTAGTCATGTATTTTGACACCTTACATTGAACAAGTAACAATTTTTCTCCCATCCTTTAAGATGCTTATCTTCTTTATGTACCATTAATAGGAAGTATATCATCTCAGTTCCTTATTACTTAAGGGGGGATTAAAAATGACACACTCGGACCAAGCATTCAGTCACACAAGTAAGTTATGTAGGAATCTCTACCATCCTGGCCACCTCCCAGCTCTTGGGCTGATTCTTCATCATCTGCTTGTGAAGACAAAAATGTCCAGAATGATCTTGAAAAATATCTATTATGTTGGTACTTTTTCCCCATATCAGCACAACATTTTCACTCCACAGGGTGCAGTGAAATCTTCCCCACGCCACAAAATTCCACACTTTGGAAGAACTGTCATTTGCCAGGCACAGGGCCCAGCCCTTGGAACAAATGAGGCCTGTCCAAACTTAGTGATATATTCTGTCTTCCCAACTCCCTGAACCCCAGCTGGCCCATCTATCAAAAGATGAAAGGGTGTGAGCTTACTGCTGCTACAGGAAATAAGTAGTATAACCGTTAAATGCCACATTTTTTATCTCAGAAAGTTTCCAGATTTCTTTTTTTAGCTGAGTTATTCAAAATCACAAACACAGTAAATCTGAAAAGAACAGCATAGTCAATATCAGCTAAGATCTACACTTTCCCCACTTATGTCTCCTCTTCAGGCTTAGTCAAATACTGTTAGAAAAATGGACATATTATAAGCCACACCCTTACAAAACCAAGAATTAGCCAGACTGGTTACAATACACATTGCAGATAAGTAACTGAAGGAAGTGAGTTTCTAGATCCAGCTGTGCTGGGGAGGACACAAAGAGAGGTCAGGGAGGGGACTCAGATATTGTGTCACTGAAGGAAAAAAAAAAAAAAGAATAAAAATCAGATGATCTGGGTCAGTAAGTCTGAGATTAGCAAGAGAAAAGAGAGGGAAGGACCATGAAGAGACAGGAGGTCAGGAACATGAACAGTGGACAGAATAGACTTAGCACAGAAAGGCTGAAAAGTAGAGTGGCCTGCCTCGGCGGGAAAAAATCAAGGACTTAGATGGAGATGAACAAGACCAGAAGATGTTAAAGTATTAAACATGCTTACTGGTACTTACTGGTATCAAACAAAAAACAGCCTGTGATCACAGAATCACAGAATGGCCAGGGTTGGAAGGGACCTCAAGGATCATGAATCTCCAACCCCCCGCCATATGCAGGGCCACCAACCTCCATATGTAATACTAGACCAGGCTACCCAGGGCCCCATCCAACCTGGCCTTGAACACCTCCAGGGATGGGGCATCCACAACCTCTCTGGGTAGCCTGTTCCAGCACCTTACCACTCCCTTGGTAAAGAACTTCCCTCTGATATCCAGCCTAAATCTTCCCTTCTTCAACTTAAAACCATTTCCCCTTGTCCTGCCATTATTTATCATTGTAAAGAGTTGGCTCACCTCTCCTGTTCATAGGCTCCCTTTAGGTACTGGAAGGCTGCAATGAGGTCACCCTGCAGCCTTTTCTTCTCCAGGCTGAACAAGCCCAGCTACTTCAGCCTGTCTTCACTGGGGAGATGCTCCAGCCCTTTGATCATCTCTTTGTGGCTCTCCTCTGGACCCTCTCCAACAGAGTAGAGAAGGACAATCACCTCCCTGTCCCTGCTGGCCACCCCTCTTCTGATGGAGCCCAGGATACCATTTACTTTCTGAGCTGCAAGAGCACACTGCTGGCTCCTGTTGTTTTTAATCCATCAGGACCCTCAGTTCCTTCTCTGCAAGGCTGCTTTCAAGGACCGCTCCTTCCAGTCCATATATATGCCTGGGATTCTTCCAGCCCACATGCAAAACTTTGCACTTTGCTGTGTTGAACCTCATTAGATTCACCCGGGCCCACCTTTCAAGTCTGTTGAGGTCCCTCTGAATGGCATCTCTTCATTCCACTGTGTGAGCTGCATGACTCAGCTTGGTGTCAGTATAGCAAAGCCCACATAAACACTTTATTGGAAACCATTTCCAGTCTCCACCCTTCATCACCTTAACCTCTGAAATTCACTGCCATGTTCAGATCCATCTCAAAGCTGGTTCACACAGCAACAAATAACTCCCAAGCATACAAGTCTGCATTATAGGTCACCTTTCAGACAAAGATATGATCTCTTTACCTTAGTGACTATTGGAAAGTTGATATGTTAAAAAATATATATTGAATTCTGTGATAAAAGAGGCAGAGAACTAGGGAAATTAGAGTTTAGAGTTTAACTAACTCTAACTAGAGTTTAATGAGTACAGAAGTCACCTGTGAAACTGGAAAAACAAACCTTTACAGTAAACTTTTCCTTTGATACTAAACCTTGTAGTAAGTCTAAATGTGTTATATTGAGCAACCACGTGGCTAGAAAATATCAGGGTTTCAAAACCAAGATAAAAAAGGTTTGTCAAATGGGCAAACAGAGTCAGAAAACACAGATTTAAAACAATATTGTCAGGAGACTTCATTTTTTAACCATTTTCTAGATTAAGATTTAAAAAAAAAAAAAAAAAAAAAAAGCCATGACAATGAACAAAATGACCTTATATCAGGAAATCATTCCTCTGGCATGGAAAATGTTTTCATGTTCATTCTGCAGATAGTTCAAAAATACTTCTTAAAACAGTCTCTAGAGTTATGTAAGATCTTCCATCCCATTTAGTTAGTTTCCTGTCAGTGTTCTTTAAAATAATCCTTAATTACCTATTCTTTCTTTTCACATCATCTTTTTCTCTCATTAGTTGCTACATAATCATCAACCACATACAGTTTCTATGATTGTAACACATAATTTTTCTGTCACATCTGTACTGCTTTTTGCTCAATGGGGTGCTTAAAAATGTTGCATAAATTACCAAAAATAATAAAATTATAAATAGTGTGACCTAAGGACATTTGCAGATTTCGAAGGTTCTTACAAAGCTTGGAAGAGGCTGCAGAATAGGAACTTACATGTCTTGAGCAAAAATTCACACCATTTTTGATTGAAATCTGATGTTGATGGAGTGGTTCGGAAAAGCAATTCAAATTTGAAGTGGCACAGATTGAATAAATTCAGGTCTGTGATGACATGTCCCATTCCCACTTGGTTTCAAACATAGCAAGCTGTGCCAGAATGGCTTGTGTGGACGTGCTCAGTGCTTGGGAAGAAGCATTCCTAATGTCAGACTGGGATGCTGGAGTCAAAAAAGCAGTAGATAGAGAATGATAACAGAGACATGTGCCAACTGTACACCAAAACGTCAGGTGAGAAATAGTGGAAAATAGGTCTTCTAAACTGAGGAGGAGCACTTATTTCCACCCTAAGGGAGGCAGGCAAAACGCACTCCCCTGCTTCTTCCTCTCTTTCCCATTCCACTCCATAGTCTCCAGTAAGAGAAACATTCCAAGTTCCAAGAGTACAGGTCTGCAGGGAAGCAGCCATTAAATTTAAAAGACCTAAACAGATAAACATACCAAGTTTCTGAAAGATAATGGGAGGAAATTTTAATTATCCCTGACAACACCCAAATTCTCAAATAAGAACAACCACCTCCTGAAACTGAAACTCCCCAGGTTCTTAGAGTTCTAAAGCAAAGATAAGCAAGAAAAAGAAGCTGATCTTGTATGCACATCTACTCTATTCCTTCTCCCACAACAAAGCAAAAAAGAAATTTTAAAAAAATTTAAAATATTAAAATAAAAAAGAAAAAAAAAGCTTTTTTACATCAAATAAATGTTCAAATAATTGAACTATTAACTAACAACCCCATCCAGGGCAAGGGAGCATGGCTGTAACACACAGACTGGTACATGTGGAATAAGAAACTGTCACTAAGTTCTTATAGCCAGTATTAAGAAAGTAGTTTTCAGCACCTGAACTAGTCAAGCACATGATTAAATTTCTACAAACATTGAAAGGAAGGTCTAGATAGGATTGGGTCATAGTTTAAACTTGTAAACAGGATATCTTTGCTACAGAGAATATTGCTCATTAATCTGTGGTTTTCAGCCCAAGCTACCAAATGTTTAGAAACTACCAAAGTTATCTCGAGACATCCTTAGAAAAAATAGCTTCTCTACAGCTGTGAAAATGTGCTAACTTTTCCAAATGACAGAGCAGCAGCCAAGGTTTCTGATTATCCAGAGGACACGGAACCTGCTTGACATCAAGCGGGTGATTAATGTCTGCATCCTTATGACTTCATCACCCTTTCTTTCAGAGGGATTGACCTTTAATTTCTGATAAAGATTGCTTCCAAGCTTCTGAAACCAGCACATTGTTACTGATAAGAATGAATTCCATTTGTGTTCTCAAGAATATTATGACTACCCCGGAGAGGGCAACTAAGTACAAAATATGTCACTTCAGCTTCTTCTGCTATCCCATTTGAAGGTCCAAAGAAATTTGGTGGCCTGCCACCAATTAAGTTACAAGTGGTCCTTTGCAATAAACATACTGAGAGCAGCCAGTCAACAGCCTTGAAGTGTCCTTCCAGGGCAAAAAAACACATCTCAGCAGGAAGCAGTGACCCCTGCAGAGCTCAGGCGGACCACATGTACTTCAAATTTCTGCTTCCACTCCTGGGCTGTCACCTGATGCTGGAACTCAGATGTGTTGCATGCTTCAGTCCAACAGCCAATTGTCAAAGCTCCTTCAGTTTCAATTGGTAGCTTTATGCTGCTGCTTTGTCCTTGCCAGCACCACATGTGTGCAGCCCTGCCCCCATTCCACACTCCTGTTCAGCTGGAGTGGCTGAGGAAGGGTCATGTCATATAGGTGGGTGCTGACTTGGATGACATTGGGGTTGCAGAGGAGAGAACAATGCAGTTGCTTAGGGTCAATCCTCAATCAATTAATCCAGCCATAATTACAAAGTCACATCTGCTAACTTCCCTCGGGTGCCTCCTGTGTTTTCCGAGCATCTAGCTTACAGGTGGGATGTAAATTAAACTACCATGAGGCAGACTTAAGAACTGCAGACTAGATTTTCCACTTTTGGAGTTAGTTACAAGTTTTCTAACTTGCAAACTCCTGATCTTGATTTTCTTCCATCGCCTGGTTTTGAAGCGCTGGAGTAAGAGTAATTGAGTACAAAAAGCACTAAATGACGTTAAAAGCTCCAAACAACATATGGTTTTTGGGCATGTAGGTAGAGCAGAAGAAGTGAACAGCCTAAGCTCCTACATAAGAATCCCAATTCACCATCTGCCCAAAGAAACAAAAGACATATGTGACAAAGAGCACATCTATGTAATCATTTCAGAATGGCTTATATTTCATGGCCTCCATGCTGGCCAACAAACAAAAAGGGGAAGGAAGAAAAAAAAAAGTACAACCACAAAATATGTAGGCATGGTAGAGTGGTGTTAACTCAAAGCTGGCACTGCACTGAACTGAAAAGCTGCATTGCTTTCATAGAACCATTCAATTGTTTGAGTTGGAAGAGACCTTTAAAGGCCATCTGCAATGAACATGGACAGTCTGGAGCCAACTCTCAGACAGCCAGCTTCAACTAACACAACAAGCTTAACTCTGCCTTTGGGAGAGTTATCAGAGCACATTCAGAAGCACAACAGGACACCAGGGAAGGAAGCAGAATCATCTCTGTGCTTCTTGTCATACAAAATATAAATATATAAAATAATATATATATATAATATATATATAATTATTACTTTAAAGTACCAGACTGTGATGAAGTTGGAAAAAACAATATAACAGTTTTAATGTGTTAGCAGGGTAGTTCTAGAAGCATCTTTCATAAACTGCCCTCAGCCTCAGAATTATATTAGTACAAGTGAACAATTTGGATACTTTGCAGCAGAGTTATCTTCCTCTGTTTTTGTAATGACTTCATATGAATTTTTAAGAGAGCTGGATCATGCTGATGCACTTAAACTGAAGTGAATTTATAGTCAAGTAAGAGCACAACAACCACTCTCTCTGTTCGATATTCCACCTATGAACAAGCTGTACAATTTCATTCACGTTCTGTAACAAATAAACACGTGGAGATAGTAGGTGTAAAATACTCTAAACTTACACATAGGATCAAATCGACCCCAAAACGTGTTTCTTTAGCTGAGTACCTTTGGGGTAACACAGCACCAAATTTCAGAACAGTGTGGAACAAGAGATCAGTGCCAACTAGCGAAGAAATTATTAACATATGTGGCACAGCTCGAGCAACACAGCATAAACTGCTAAAACTGCAGAATTATAATGAAGAACGCAGATGGTATTTGATGACAAAAATAAATGAAAGCAACCGATACGCCTTGTTAAAAACAGTCTATATTAGCTTATAATTTGTTTAGCAACAAATTGTGTTCTGTCCTTTGCAAACAAAGAACGAATGATCAAAATGTAAGTTAATAAGTGCACAAATAATGCTACAACTATGTTTGTTAAAAAAACAGTCTTTGTCTCAAAAATTTCATATGCATGCCCCTGGGGAACAGTTCCATACACACTCAAAGAGACAGTAGCCCAGGCTTGAAGATGAGCAGAGTACTCTTTTTCTAGCCCACTCAAAAAAAAAAAAAAAAAAAAAAAAAGATATCTTTGAAAGCTATTGAGAAACAGAAAGGCTTCTCTAAATATTTATCTTCACATACAGTGGAATATAAAGAATTGATAACAAACAGTGGTGGGCATAGAGCTGACGGAGTTACAGGACTTTAGAATAAGTCAGGTACAAAGGTATAGTATTCAGTTACAAAGTAGGAAATTATTGTACATTCTTAGAAAAAAAAAATTCTTTTTTTAATTCTAGAAGACTATATTTCACAATCCCAAGGCAGAAAATCTGCCTTCTATAGGAATTCTGTTTAATCTGTAATTAAGTTTCTAAGCATCAAGAATCAGTGGTCTTTTCATCTCTATAATAAAATATGGCAAAGTAGTTAGCTTTGGTGCAAGTTTCTCCTACTCACTTCTTTTACCAGCATCTTTCATAGCTTCTAATGCAAATCAGATGGTAACAGCACAATTCTGAATAACACAAAATAGTTAGGTCATCTTCACTTTTTGTTTGTCACAAAAGAAGTTAGCTCAAACCCAGGACTCTAGCTCCCAGCAGAAAAGGCCTTCTATTACCAGTACCTTTGCTGCTCAACAGTTGACAGACAGTGGTTGCAACATTAAGCTGATCTGGGTAGAATCCATAATTATAAGAATAGATCACTCTGCTGCCACAGCTCCTGCTGCAGCTGGGTCACAGTACCTTCAACACCCTCACATGCTATGATACAGAGCTTCCTACATATAAAATGACTTTGGAAGTTCAGCAGAAATCTTAAGGTACCAGAGTACTCAGACTCAAGAATAATTTTATCGATCTCTGTTGAATTTCCTTTGCACTGATCATACCACCAAGAGAAAAAAGCAAAAGGATACTTTTATTATAGTTTCCAGAGAAGTTGCGGAACTAAAACAAGGCTGTAGCAGGGCCAAAGGAACTGGAAACAAAGGCCAACAAAAGGCTGCAGAAGGGCCAAGGTTGAGGGGAAACATAACATAAAGCAAGGGCCAAAGCGAGGGAAAACAAAAGCCAAAGACAAGCTTTAGAGAGGCCAAAGCAAGTGGAAATGCCTGATAAAGCAAGTACTCAGCAGGGCCAAAGCAAGGACAAACAAATGCCAAAGCAAGAGTAAATGAAGGCAGTAAAGATGAATTTGTAGGGCAAATTTCTACCGATGCATCTAGAAAAGTTGTACCTTTAATTGAGATGATCATTGCAAAATAACTCAATTTAGTTTATTTAATTTATTTAATTGTAGATTTGACTAGAAGTTATTATTTTTCATCTAGCAGTCAGGATTACCCATTTTTTTCATATAGTTACATTAACTTTATAAAACACATGAACTTAGGTCATTCAAAACTCATCCTGTAATTCCTTAATTTATTAATCAACATACACTTGGCTTCACATCTGAAGGTAAGAAGCATCACGGGATTGTGTAATAACTTAGGAACATCTACACACTTCTAGCAACATGTAGGACATACAACCCCAAAAGTCTTTGAAAATAATTGCATGTACAAGAATGTAAGAATTAAGCCAGAGAAACGCAGAACCAAAATAACATGGTTGAATAATGCAAGAAATACTTCTCCATAATTTTCAAGTAGATCCAGAACTGAACTTACCATATATTTCGCAGAGTTGAATATATCTTATTGCAAGGCAATTTTTATCAACTCAGTGTTCTTAAAAGTCAATCTCTGGTGCTTTAATCCTCAACTAGTCCCTCAAAAGGGCTATTTCCAGAATAAAATATTTGTCCCAGTGTTCTGCTTTATCAGAAGCTGTTTCACATAGCACAATAACGCTACCACTTTAAAATTATCACCACACCATGGAACATTTGCAAAGATATGTAAGACCTGCTGGAAGTCAGGCCACTTCCTACAGGCCACGGTGTAAGTTTGCAAACAGTTTTTGCTAAGATACATAAGCCAGAACAGAAGCAAAGAAAAAGTGTTGAGAATTCCATAAAAAGACACTGTCACAAAATACAGTAAAATATGGTATCCAAAAACACAAGCTCCAAAATAGACTCCCACTGCCACAGCAGTGCAGCAGGCCTCAGGCCATCAAAACAGCAAGCCCCCAATTGCCATGGTGATGCCACAGGAGCTGCAGCCAAGCACAGCACCACACGCAGGGATGGCATGGGCTGACCCCCAGATGCCCACTGAGCATGAGTCTGCTCCAAGGCTAACATGAAAAACTTCACTAAATGTGCTCAGAGCTGACATAAAACATCAACTATATGTGCATGGGCACAGAGCAAATATATCCGAACGTTATCCAAAGCTTCCTGCCAACCAGTACCTGCGTGGATCCAGCCCCAGTTACTTATGGTTAGTAGGTACTGCCATGTACTTGCTGCTTACAGAAAATGTCAGTGCCTGGAGCCCAGCTTTGCACCACTAAATCCATCAGCAGGATTGGGCACCAACATCAACAACTTCAGCAGAAAAGAAAAAGAACTATTAACTTCACAGCAAACAATTTGCCTCTGAGTAAAATGGTAATACCTAGAAGCATTGGAGAAAAAAAATAAAAAAAAATAATAATCACACAGGCCAAATCATTTCACTGCTTCTTTAATTTTACATGGAAATGTACTCTATATCTCAAATCTGGTTTATGTTGTGTCCTCGTGATGATCTAGCAGATGCTAAATTAAGTTCTAATATACAGCTGCACTCCCTTAATAGCTTCTACAGGTTATGTTCTAGGACAAGAGCCAGTGGCTAATAATCTTCCCATTATTGATTCTTCCTAGATGGAATGGAAACTCATTTTCCTGGCCTTTTGACACACGAAGACCATGTCTTGCTTATTACAAATCCGTAACTATACATGTAGTAGAAGGCATTTAGGAGGATGCCTTAGCTGGCATGGATTTGTTTTTTACCACAGTAATTCTCTCTAAGGAAAAGGAAATAGATAATAAAATATAGTTTCAAAGACGACATGTATGGAGAATTGGCAGGCAAAAAAGAGAACACATCATGACCTATCTGTCAGTCACTAATTTTCCACCATTTCCTTAGGACTGACAAGCTCAGATCACAAGCCAGAATACATTTAAAAATCCCACTGGGTGCCCAGGCCAAGACACCAGGGACTAACACATTTTCTTCCATTGAGAACCATGGGCCACAGAAGTTTAACGGTTTAAAAACTCACAAAGAACTGATGAGGAGGATTTTCGGGGACACAAGATCTTTTAGGTGACAAATTGAAGATAAAGGTTGTATCACTTCAGTAGCTAGACAATTCATTTTAAACAGTATGAAAAATCTCTCTCCCTGTATAATAGTAAAGTGAAAATCACAGAGCCGTGTGTCATTTCCCGCCCCTGGTATCAATGCTAAAATGATATAATGAAAGAAACCCAGGTTTTTGAGATCACAGTTAGCTTCAAAGAAGTATTTAACAGTAGCACTTCGTGTCCTCTTCTTCTCCTGTTTGCCAACATTTTAAAAATGTATTCCGGAGGAACAGACATTTACCTAGACATACCATTTTGCATATCTGTTAGAGAACAAATGCAATTCATCTTACTCTCCTTTTAATTATTAATTGGTAAGACTTCAAGGATATCTTTCTTTTACCCCAGTACCAATCTGATTAATGAATGCAAACCTTTCACCTTTCAATTCCACAATAAATTCTGACTGCTTCGTGAAACTGATTAAGCCTGTCATACCCTTGTCCATGGATAACATAAAACGCATGTTTGGTACAGAACCAATTATCTTTTACTGATGAAGGAGGCATTCTTTCTTCCTTTGCTTCCCCTCTCCCCCTCCCTTTCTTTTTTACCTGCCAAGTGTTCATGCTGACATCTTTCTACTGCAGAACAGTGAAAAGCAAATAATGAAACATGAATATTCTCATGTTTTCAAGATTCAAACAAGACTATTGCCTTGGGTTAATTCTCTACAGGATATTTCTGTCAAGTATTGGAAGTCCTCAAGAATACACAGTTTCTGATGTTCAGCTACTCCATAAAACATGCTGGAAGATGCCAAATAAAACAAACATGGTTGGAACAAATGGGGTTGACCTCAGGGTGTGCTACTCAGGCCTCATAAAAATACAGCATTGAAAAGGACATGCAGCCCACATAAAGAAGGAATTTGACAAGATCTCCATCAGTCCTAAGCAACCTGTGTTTTGTTGATCCTGTGATAGTGACAAGAAACAAGTAGCACTCTCTCAGGGCACAGCAAGTATCCAAAGGGGCACTGGAAAATACTGGCAACGCAGAGGGGAAAGGTAGATGTAGTATACTGCTCTTTTCCAATGTAATTAAACGCTTGTCCAAAAGAAGAACACAGAAATCATAGGAGAGCCTGAAGAAATTATTTTTGTTCTCTGTTCTATTAAGTATATTTGTAAAAGGGCTGGAACCACCAGCTCCGAACAAGTAATGAGCACTGTGCCTCATCTATGGGAGAGTGACTATATTTGCATTCTACACAGTTAAAACATAAACAGCCATGCATTATTTGGCAAATAGAATGCATTTTTTTCCCCACTACTGGGTATTATCAAACGTCAAAGAGATCCCATGGAGCCAGAACAATGAGAACTAATAATAAAACAAAATCTACTTATGCCTTCAAGAGCGTACTGATCTAAAGATAAACTCGGATGACAAGATCATATGCAAAAGTTAAAGCAGAAATATTTCCAGTTAGTTCTTTTTCCAAGAAGCCACTCATGCAAAAAAATGAGTGGTTTTTCATGTTTGTTTGGCTTTTTTTCTTTGTTCTGTTTGGGGTCCATTTTTTCTTGTAAAATATGTTTGGGAAGTGGAAGTTTTCAAATGTGCAGATGTTTGTGATTGCACACTAGCAGCCTGCTGAGAGACACTACTGGTATCAAGAAAGAAGTTATTCAGTCACCCGCAAGTCGCTGTTCAAAACTGTTGCTCTCAGTCAAAGAGGTGATTAATGGAGTCCAGCAATGACACAGACTACCCCCTGCCCTTGCAAGCTCTTTGATCTTAATGCACTTAAGCTACTGAAGTAAACAAACCAATCTGGGTGTTCAGTTAGCTCATTGTCTCAGTAAAAATTATTTGACTAGACAAGTGGTAAAAGAATATTGCACATGTCCCCGGATTCAATTTGGCATTCTGTAATCATAGCAGCAATTACACCTGCAAAAAGAAATTAACAGCAGCAGAAAATGCTCAACCTTTCATTACGGACTTTCTTGCACAATGAAGTTAATATCTTCTAATAACCACAGTACAGCAAAAATGGTCCTGTATGGTTCAGAGAGGCCCCCAGTAACTACAGTCAGTGGGCAGGAGTCTCGATGTTGGCAAATTTTATGTTCAAAACATAACAACATGTTGTCTCTCTCAGCTAGGAGACTTGCAGACTGCAACTTCAACATCCCTCAAGAACATCCTAGAGTCTGGTGTCAGACTGCACTTGGCATTTCATGCAGGCAAAAGTCTTTCTTGCCTGTTTTATGATTGAGATTGCAAGTTTGGATGTAGCAAATCATAGTACCAGGGCTAAGTTATTTTGCTTCTTTATTTAAACACCCAATGCCCTGCAATGACTTTAGCACAGCTTAAATAGAAAACATGAAATCACAACACCTGCAACACTGCGTATATTCAGAAATAGAGGTGACTACCATGGGGGGCATGGAGAGAAGTTGCATTGTTGGTACCCAGGGATGGGCTTACACAGGCTGACAACAAAGTGCTGTACAAGAAGCATAGCAGGGAGCACCAACCAGGGTGTGAAACAATGATCACTTTAATTCTTTTTAAAGGGTTCTGTGTTTCACAGCTATGTACCACACTGGACAGTCCCACAGCAACCAGGGCATCCCACAGTGTTATTGCTGATTGCTGTTATCATTGTCACAGAGTGCAGAAAGGAAAAAAAAATTAAGTGGCATCACGTAAAGTGGAGCTGACAGCATGCCATCTTTGCTTTTATAAAATGTCACTGTCCACACATTTCACAATACATCAAAAGCTGCTTTCAAAACTTCATGGTAGTTACCAGAGTCTCATCTTTCATCACATTCCTCCTGACAAATTAATACCAACCTCCTGTATTTTATGAATGAGAGTAACGTATGTTTCCCACACATCCTGATCAGCCTCTTTGCTCTTAACTGACTCCAAACCCATCTCCTAACACCCTTCTCCTTCCTGACCACTCATCACAATCTTTATTTTCATTTTCTCACATGAGAATTTTTAGTAAGTATCCTACACATAGCAACAGCACTGTAACCTGACATAAACTTTATAAAGCTTGTTTAAATTCAGCAAAACACAACGCAGAAGAAAAGAATACTTTTCTTTGGTTGCACAACACAGTCATCACCCAAGAAGTGTAATAACAGTACCATTTCCATACTGACATAGAAATAATCTACTCCAGATGCAAAGCTCTGGTGTGACAGGACATCTTAGTAGATGATGTTACCGTCTGGTAAATTCTCAGCAGATGGATGATCTGTGAGACCAAAGGCATGCAAAAGTGATGAGACAAAAATAGTAGAGCAAATAAGGAAAATACTTATTCTGTGTATCAATTCCGAAATTAAAGGGGTGAGAAAACAAAACAAGCAAATAGAAATAACAATAATGAAAGCTGTTGCCAACTTATCTTCAGAACCAATTTCATTCATTACAAAAAGGCTAACTGTTAGCTCCAGCCACTACTGTTATATCGTACTAGCAAAGACTTTTTGCCACCACTCCCTGTTTGCAGACTGTAGCCCCTGGAACACAGGAGAACCTATCACCTCTGGGCTGCAAAATTCAATACGTGATAACTGTAACCATCTTAATCTCCCCTACACTTACTTCTAACTCTAACCTACCAACATACTAACTCCCTTGTTGCGTTTATAATACAAAGAAACATGGAAGTTCTTAAGGAAAAATAACTATACATTTCCAACAAGAAGTATCTGCACATCACATTGGTTCTAAAAGCAAAGTGAAATATAAGAAAACTATATTGACTTGCTAATATATTACAAAAAGCATTTACATTTTTAGTAGGCTCCTTTTCAGCTTTTAAGTTTTATGTCCTACTTTCTGGTCTATTAAAAGAATTCTTTGCTTTTTAATTTTAATTATCTTCTCTTTACCCTTTCTTCGTTTTTCAACACGACGGGATATTATTACTCCTTGTGGGAAATGCTCCGTGATAAATAGAGATGATCACTGCTTTAAAGCTGTATTTAATTCCTCTTAAATTCCTCACTCAGAAGCAGCTTGCCGTTGAGCACCTACTCTTTTTGAAGGAGGTTCATACATAAATCCAAAACCAAGAATCAAAACCAAGAGCTGCCATAAAAATTGGACTTCACAACACAGTGCAGCGATAGATACCGAACTCTTGAAAATCTGAAGCCCTATGGATTTGCGTGCCATTTCCTTTACAATTTTCTCATTCAACCTCTACAAAACATCACTTTGTTTAATGCAAAGGACGAAGGAAAGGATGCACACAGCTTTTTAGCAAAGGCTTCTTTGTTAAAGCTGTTCGTACTACTAGCAGATGCAGCTTCTTATAATGTCACTCAAGCTGAAGCTCTGTCAGATAAAAATCTTCCCCAGTCTGTTACCTGTCCAAAGTTGAGAAATTTCATTGTTTTCAATTATGTTTTGTGGAAAGTGGATAAGGGTGATCTGACAGCGTCAAGATAACAGAAAACTGTTTAAAAGTCAATAAATGCTGTTAATGATTTCTATGTCTGATAGCTAAAATTGGCATTTCAGCCTCCTAACAAAGTCAGGGGACTGCGGAGAACTCAGTAAGGCATCAGATAAAGAATAAAAGCTTCCTACCGCTCAGTCAATAGCCATCCTGAAACAAAAAAAAAGCAGAAGGATGGGCAGTTTTCTGAAGACAATCCAGGTGTTAATCGTACAAGAAAATAGCTAAAATCATAGCTTGCTCTTCTCTCTCCAGTGTTTGGGCTTTTTTTATTAGTTTTAAACAAAAACTCACCTTTCACATTTTATCTAGGGTAGTAAGATCTTGCATCATCCCATGTTTCCAAACGTGTCCCAAGCTGTTTGTCAATCTGTCCTAAAATGCCACGTTGTAAAGATCTAGTCATGTTTTCTACTTCACTGGGAAGGCTGTGGTTGTCACCTAAATAAGCCAAAGCCTTTCTGAACTTCCAAATTTAAAATGTTTTTTAAAATACTTAGGTTGTCACTAAGAAGAGCTTGAAAATATCAGGATTTTTTTCCCTATGTCAGAATATTAGCAGCTTTAAAGTAATTATTCATTGTTATTTTTATGTTTAAACTCATGTAACTTGGATACCACAGACCTATTTATCTATAGGGACCTTCCACTGAAGCATTGGAAGATTTGTCAACTGCATGTAGAAATTTATTTCTCTCATTTGACAAGACAAAGTCAACATAGGCCGTTATTTTTTAATATATCTGATTAGGATAACTTTCTTTCTATACTTGCATGTCTTTATTACTGGTATTATATTAAGATACCAAGTATAATTTTGCTAGATCCCACAACGCAGTATTCAATTTTCCCCAAAATTAATTCTGTACTACATGCTTTCTTAGAAGGCTCCTTTTGGTGCTTGCATTTACTGTTTATCTGCAGATGTAAAATTAAAAACACATATACTTGGATAGTGAATTAGATCTGCAGAACTCATCTCCACTTCAAGCTAATGCACTCAGATATATTCTGGTGAATGCTCTTCTAATGCCATTCAATTCCACAGTAGTACAGCTCTCACATACATTCTTTTGAGATGCAAATAAGAAGCCCCTACTGAAGGCATGCTATGGTCAGAGTTATTTTGATGGGGCAAGGCCCACTTTTCTTTTGATGGGGCAAGGCCCACTTTTCTTAATGAAATCCCTTATTTTATTAAGTGTTCCTGCAATAGCAGAGCTACATAATAACTAACTAATTAAATAAATAAATAAATACGAACTTAAGCTATCAAATTTTCTGAGCTGTAGGACTTCCATTTCCACAAGGACTAAAAGCGTTCAAAATTTCATAGTTAATAGAAGAAGAGAAACCAGTGAAGGTGTCCTTGCCAGCTTATCCCTTTATTGTGTGGTAGCACTGTTGGTTACAGGTGCTGTCTAGCACTACACTTTCAGACCATTTCCCCTTTCCTAAGGAATGCTTTACAAAGGCAGAAAAAAGAGAAGAAAGAGAACACCGCTCTGAAGATCCACATTTTGAAAAGCTATATGACAACATTAGGAGAGAGAAAAATGAGATCACTTCAACACACTCACTTTTACCACTTTTACATTTTTTTTCTTCTGCTATCAAAATACAAGTGTCCCTCAGATCCCATCACTATTTCAAAGCCTACCAGTGACCTACTTAGGCAAATAAACAGAAAGAATCCCTGCCACTGATCTTTGGACAAATTGCACTTCTGCCTTACCCTCTATACTTGTTAAACCACTGTGTCTGTACCCATAGATTGGTTTCTCTGTAGCAGTGAATATTACGTCTAAAAACTAAACCTCTTCATGCTATGATTATCTAAACTACCAGCAGTGAAACTAAGTGAAAATATTAAATATCCTTTAATTTAAGGACGGAGAATACTTTATTCCTCAAGAAGTCACTAAAATTCATGCAAGTGTTCAGTGGAGGAGAATTGTAATAAACTATACTTAAAAGAGTGTGGAGAAAGCAACAAAGATCTGAAAATTCAAAAAAAAACAGAATATATCTCTCCCCTCATTCTTAAAAGTAATGAGTTTAAAAGCCAGAAAAGCCAGAAACTGCTGTTCTTAGCAATAACCTCAAAAAATTATAGGACTTATTAAGATACTCTTAATTCCAGAAGTGATGGCAACATGTAATTAAAACATTATCCAAAAAAAAAAAAAAAAAAAAAAAAAGAAAGAAACATTAACTTTGTAGATATTCTAAAGAGGATAATTAGCCTCTTTAGAGGTACACACACACACAGTTTGGTTGTCTTTCTCATAGCCTCCTCCAGACACATGTATAGATATACATATATTAAGAGGGAGTTAAAGGTCTGTTTTGGGTGAGTTTTGTTGTTGTTGCTTGCTTTGGGTTTTGTTTTTTTGTTGTTGTTCTTTGTTTGTTGTTTTGTTTTTAATAAAAGAACGACCTATACTTAAACCAGAAGAAAATCTTACCTTACTAGCTCAGGTCATTCCAATGGGTTTAAAGAAACCTTCTGCTCAGAGTCCTTGAAAGTCCATAAGAAGTCTTATTCCATCGGTCTTTCCAGAAAGGCACATGGGTACGCAGGACAATGGAAAGGAAAAGCCAGTACAAACTTTCCCCATAAAAATAATCTGATCCTAATGCAATTTGCCTAAATGTTCACACAATTAATCAAACCATAATAATAGAGTTCTGCTTTCCCTCAAGCCTTACCTTCCCCTAACGCAAGGAACAGCAGTTTTCCCCAAGCTTATTTGGCCAAAGCCTATCATAATGCTGCAAGTAAAATAGTATGATGTGAAACAAATCACTCACAACCCTGATGATTGAGTGTGCGTTTGTACATTATCAGAAATACATCACAATCTACTTCTACTCCCAGCTGCACCCCCTTGGCATTCTGCCCTGGCTTCCATTCAGGACTGGAACTCCCTACATGAAACGTTGTTGGCCAGCACCTTGCCTTAATGCCTATGAAATGCACTACGTTTTGATGCCCTATAAAGAACAGTAGTAATCAAAGTAAGTCAGTTTTGTTTAAAACCATAAAATAAGTTCAGACCTCCTTGAGAAACAGAGGGTGTTGAATACTGTTAGTTCTTCTGACCACCTGCAGTATCATATCCAGGATACAATGCTAATTTTAGAGTGCTGGATGCATGCCACCATAGGATAAGTTATTTTTACTGAGTCTTGATGTGTCCATCCCACTGCACATCTCCACTTCTAATGTGCCACTGTTAGGTTATTAAAGTTTCCAGTTACCACTTGGCTTAAAACTGCAATCTACTACAAAGTTCTTTGGCTAAACTCTTCCTCATATTCTGAAGATCTTTACACAATATAACTAAAATAAATATCTGAAAACAGTATAACTAGGAGAAGTCAGCCGTGGTATACATTCTTTACTCTTTTCCCAAAGACTTTCTCATCAAAAACACAAATAATAGTATTTAACATGTATTACTGCTACTTTCAGTTCAATTAACAAAAAAAGCCACAGAAATAGTTTTCACCTTATAAGCTGACTGTTCCAGTAGTTTATTCTATACTGATCACAACTATGTCTCTCTTTTACTGATCGATAATCAAAAAAAAAGCAATAAGGAAACACGGTGATAATTGCATCACTATTCCACATAAAAACATGGATGTTGGGAAATTCCATTCACCAAGTTTTAATTTAGACCTAGAAGTCTCTGAGTAAAATGAAAAATTTTAAAAGTTTTCCATAAGCATTTATACTGCAGAGCTGCCATCTCGCTTTCCCAAGGAGATAATATTGGCCAAGCTATCAGGGCAGAAAGTCTGGGACAAGCTTTAGGAATGAGGATTTAAGATTTCTACACTTCTGCTTACACGTACTTCTTCCCTTACTTACCACTTTTCAATAGGTAGACTGGGACTGAACAGAGTTCTCTCCTGTTATGATGGATTTCTGCACATTTTTAATCACAGGGATTTAAATGAGAGCACGGTACTTGGCATGCATCCGTATGCAAACAATAAGACATCTTCTGCCAAAATCTCCAGTGAAGACAATCCCAATAGTTAGAAGGAAATGTCAGCCAGAAACAGTTGCATGAAGCAAAAAAACCCACGAGAAGAAAAAAAGTATTTATTTATTAAATTAAAGAGCTATTTTTCCATTCTAATACTTCTGATCTGTTTTTATGTGTTTTCTCAGGTATGCTTAATTAAAACCAGCCATCAACACCAACTTTGTTCAGAAGAGCAATTAATGAATATGGCATAGAGCAGCTTAGCCCTGGAGGAGACTCTGACATTTGTGCACGGTGAAGACTGTTCATTAATTGCTCCCCTTGTTCTCAGCCTCTTAATGATATTTTTGACACAACACTACAACTCAATGTGACTTATTCTTCACAGACAGAGACATCTGCACTATGTTGCGTTAATAAATCTACCTTTGAAAGATTTTCAAAAAGATATTTAAAGACACGGGGAAAAAATAGGTCTGGATGAGCTAATAGCAGAATAAAAAAGCTGTATTGCTATTCTTATTATTATCTCCAAGTATGCTTTATATTACAGATAATTTAAGTGAATATTTTGCGTTCTATATTTACTGTAATTAATGGAACTTGAGAAGAAATTCACAGCGCTGTCCCAGCCTATTTAAACTGCGCTCCCATATGACACTGAATCATAAGGTTTCATAGGTCTTCAGATCCTAAGTCTTCAGATGATTTTCAATTGCTTTTAGTAAAAACAATTAATTTAATTTTTAGAATAGAATGCAGAGAGTCTAGCTCTGAGTTACAAAGGATCTGCAAGGAACCAAAGATCTCTCTCCAAATGTTAAAACAAGGTTATTGGCCTTTCACACTGACTTCTGGAACACAGAGTGGGTTATCAAAGCCATCCCATAAAACAGAAAAAGTACTAAAAGTGCACTGAATAGATTTTAAAAATCCAAGTGTTTATCTTTGTAATACGTATGTAACTTCAGCTGATCCTTGTAGCTGCTGGAGTCCTACTGCAACACATGGAATCATTCACAGAAGAAACACAAAGCAAGTAACAACCAAGCTGAATGGGAAGTTCATGCCTGGAGAGCAGCTGAAGGTCCTGTAGTTGTAAAGACCTTCAACATGCAAACAAAAACAGCATCCACACTCAAAGCTGGTGACATTACTCCAATTATCCCGATCTGTTTTGTTTTGTTTCTGAGATTCTTTTTCTTTAATTCAGATTATGTAGCAACTCCTACTGCCTGCCAATAATTTGCGTCAACACTGCCACTGAGTTTCATGTATTTATGTGTAAGAAAGTCCATATTAAACCTTCCATTAGCTAATTTTATGCTCTTTTGTACTCAAAGGTACAGTAGAAGCAGACACAGACGCAACCCAGTTTCACAATCTACCTGAAAAGGAGTCGGAGCTTGTGAGGAGCCAGGACTAGTTAAAAGAACTCAGAGCAACTCTGTGAGATAGTGGGTGCAGGGTACGTGTGCATGGCAACAGAAAGAAGAAAGGTTTTCAGATTTGCATTTGCCCTTTCCTGTCTACTAGCCCCACCACATCGCTCTCGTACAAGAGAAGGCTCTCTGGTTTCCTCTGAAGCTTTCCATTCACACCCAACATCCTCTCTCCTACTTTCTCTCCCACCTCTTATTTCTAGCAGCTGTTCCTCCCCTTTTGCCCCATTCTTATCTCCTTACCTTTACTCATTGAGAGAGTCATTAAAAATGAAAACAATACAAAAAACACCCACCCATCAGCAGCTGCTATTCTCTGCACTGAGCTTCAGGACACAAATGCAGACAAGAGCACAGGTGCAGGCAGGCTCCTGTCAGCTCCTGCCTGTCTGGAGCCCAGCAGCCACAAAGCAGTGAGTATGGGCTACAGGAATGCCAGAAAGGTGACCTAACATGGCTTGGATATGACAGAGGTAACACACAGCTCAGCACACCTCCTGATTGCTGAATGTGCAGAGGACTTGCTCTCAGAAACAATTTTACCTGCTCAAACACCATATTTGCTGACTTACTATAGAGAGAAAAAAAGGAAAAAGTAATTCTACCTAGTACAAAACTCACAGCAGGCTCCCATCCTTGATGGATTAGTCAGAAAGGGATCCTCAAACAACACTAGCACTGCCATTCAGACCTTATTTCTATTCACAAAAGAATCACCTGAACATCTACAGAATCATGTCTTTATAAATAAATTTGCACACAAATTCCCTATTAATAGAGTGCAGGAGTTCCCTGGCATCCCTTACCTTAGGCACTGCCCTGCATACAGAGATCCAAGATCCAGCAGAATAAGCAAAATTATTAAGTAAAGCAAGGGATATTTTGATTTATTTTTTTTTTTCCTTAAGACACACAGAGAGTGAAAAGGAACTCTACAGGGTACAGAAGCTCGTTTCATTAATATTGCTAAATATATAATATACATGTAAAAGTTGGATAACAAATCCAACTTCTATATATTATGTAAGTATATAATGAGTATATATTTCCAATTTTATTTGGATCATGAACCATTGTCCTTGGCAACTTTCAATATTCCACTCCCTCCGTTAGCATCATGCAACCTTGTCACTTTCTAATTGAAAGCCCAATAAAAGCAACACAGCACTGTAGATTATCTCAAATAACATATTGGGATTTATTGATCACACGTTTAGAACTACTTCTGAGAGAACGGGAATGGGAATAACCTAAAGGATTTAGGAGGTAAAACATAACTGTACTTAAATCTCACACAATTAGATGGACTTCATATCCTACGGCAAGAATGCATGACAACATACACATCAAATCAGAGGCAAACTGCAGGGAGTTGCTCACACTCTAAAAAGTGTTCATCAGCTTTCAGGGAAAAAAAAAAAAAAAAAGTATATTATAACTTTAAACATTCCTATTATTGTAGCCCAAGTAGTTTGGCCATGTTTATAGTCAGCTTAATAATTTAGCAGAATCTTACTGTTTTAATTACCTCTTCTGAACCCAACAAAAATCACACCATGATCTGTCTTTAAAAGATCTCACTATAGCCACTGTGAAGTATTAATTTAAATTACATTTCTTTTATTCATTTCTACCCCATTGTCAAGCTAAGGGTACTCCATTCCACCCTGCAGTCCAGCTTGCCAGATGAAAGAAATTTATGAATTTTAGATAGTACACATAATCAATATTTGATGCCAACATTTCTTTGCTCTTCAAAGACATGAACTCTTCAGAGCTCAGATTTAAACTATCAACTACCAGAGCAGTGTTCTGATCTCTATTTCAATTCACTTTGTCTTTTGGCACAGTCACTGGACTGAAGCTGACCAGCTCTTCCCTGCAGAAAGACTTGTTCATCCTTCCACCATGGTTTTTACCTGGGATGATACAGCAGACTTTTGACACCAGAAAAAATGGGAGTGCATGATTTAGCCAAGACATGGTGTGACAAACTGGAACAAATGATAGAAATTTGGGAGCAAAATGTATGCACGTGTGTGTATGTAAAGAGAGACATGTATCCACAGACACATAAACACACACCATATATATAGGAACCGGAAGTAAGGTTAATTTTGATCATGTAGGAAGTATCTAAGAAGTATCTGCAAATGTTGTTTGCAAAAATTTAAGGAACTACAAACATCACAGATTTATAATTAACATTCTATTTATAAACAATACATAGGTTTTACTGCCAGGCAGCATTATTAGAATCCACAGTCATATAACTAGAATAACTTAGGTCACCAAAACTCATCCAACAATTCCCCCACAAAAGTTATTACTTGAATACTTGAGTTTTGGCTATCAAACTGCTGACTTATTAAAATATATATTCACACATACTTAAAGTACCACTGACAATCTAACTTTGCTATATAGGCACTATACTTAATCATCCTTGGATGTGTCAGAATCTTGACAAAACCAAATACACCATGTGAAGGACACAAGCAGCTTCTAGTCAACAGAAACAAGAGAGGAAGGTGGCAAGCTAGCGTTTCCTTCTTACCTCACAGCACACTGCATAAGACACCAGGACCTTTGTGCTTCAAAGTTTCTGAACAGAGCATTTCCCATGTCTCATTATTTGGTGTCCTGAAGTGCACTTGAGCTCATTGGAAGTGGCCACTCCACACAAGTACAGATTATTTCGAACAAAGGGAGACTTTGTAGTCATACTGGGGTGAGAATGATACATTTCCACTCATCTTTGAACAGCCAGGCCTGGCTCCAGAAAAAAACTACTACAGACAAGTTGATGGAACAGCTTTTTCTAGTGAAGTGTTCTTAAGACCAAGAGAAAAGAAATACAGTAATCAACTTAAATCATGTCTGAAGGATACGTACTGGGAACTACCACTGCAGAAAGAAGCTACAGGAAACAGCATTTCACAAGATGCTAATAGCTTATTCACACACCAGTTACCATGCCAAGGCTGAAGAGATTATCAGCCTACTCTGCTCATCACTTTTTAACCATTAGCTGCCTACAAGAACACTCCCAAATCCTCTTCAGCCGCAGCATAAGTAAACCTGAACAATATAATACTAAGTCTTGTTAACTCAAATCCTTATGACTCAGTCACAAAAGCAGGGTTATCATAAGCATTTCAGTACAAGTAAACATAATACTTCTAAGATTAGTAAACCAAGGATGGAGATCAACCTAACTGCTATACTGAACTCAAAGGTTTTTTCTCCTCTTAATATTTTGGGGCACAGAGTGGAATTTAAAGTACCTAACAGACAACATGAACAATGTTCAGGAACAGCCAGATGTTTTTCCCAAAGATTGCTCAGCTTCCTTACCAGCTATCTATAGAGATGAAACTCACAGAAACACTGCTTTTCACAAGAAGACTGATTTAAGGAAAACACTTTTTTCTTACATGGAAGCAAGAACATTCAACACATTATCCATAATTTCTTAGAAGGCTTAGAAAGTTTTAGTCATCATGAAGCAAGACAAGAAACAAGTAACTGAAATGTGACACAGAGCAACGCCTCCCACAGTGCAGGAAGCAAGCAAAGGGAAGGAAAAAAAAAAAAAAAGAGAAAACCACTTCAAAAAGCAAGCAAGCCCACTGTTAAAAACAGGAATCTCTATACAGAATCATAGAGTGGTTTGGATTGGAAGGAACCTTTAAGATCATCTAGTTCCAACTCTCATCTATAGACAGGGACACCTCCCTCTAGACCAGGTTGCTCAAAACCCCATCCAGCCTGGCCTTGAGTGCTTCCAGGGAGGAGGCATCCACAACCTCACTGGGCAACCTGCTCCAGTGTCTCACCACCCACACAGTAAAGAACTTCTTCCTAATATCTAGTCTAAATCTACCCTCTTCCAATGCTTCATCAGGTTTCAGTAGTAATAGAGTTTTCTTGACCTGATTTATGGCTACAGATGCATCTTTGAAGGTATCAGCATGCAAAGAGAGCATGGAACAACTGCGGTGTCAACTGGTTTCAAATACCAATTTCAAAATTATCAGTGTTGGCACTGTTAGAAATTCAGAGCTTACAAAAACATCAGGGTTCATGAGAACAGCAGGAAAAAAAAAAAACTGATACTTTTTAAATAGACTTTTACATGGAGAATGATGAATCTACAAAAATCAGTAAATACATGTGATCATGAACTAAGCCTAATTTCTGCAAATAACACACAATACATAAGTTAATCTCAGGAATTGTTCCTTGCAAAGAGAATTCTCTACATCTGAAGTTATGGAATTGTATTTCCTTGTATTCAAGCTTTAGTAACAAATCCCTGCAACAAACAAGTACTCTTTAAAATAAATAAATAAATAAATAAATGCTAGAAATATAAAATAAAATAAAAAACCTTCTGGGGAAAAATAAAAAATTATAACACCACTTCTCTAGAACTGATGTCAAAGAAGAAGCTCTGTCAACAGTTATCCTATAAAAAGATAAATGTTCTCCTGGGAGGCAGGCAATCCATTGTGGACAACACATTCATATGGATTCTCAAAGGAAAATAATACATTTGCTCACGTTATTTTAAGAGCATTTTATGATTTCAGCTTTAAGAGATAAATACAAAGACTCAAGACAAATATCAGAATTAAGTGTTAACCAGTATTTCAAGATTATTTTTCTTCAAACCCTGATACTGATCTCTTTAGCCTTCAGTTTAAACACATTTTCAAAACAATTTTCACTTCCAGTTATAGATAAGAGAGGAAAAAATGGAACTTTATTGTAAAAGCCAGTAGCAAACTCAGTTGTAAAAAGGATTCTGAAGGAGGAAAATGAGTTCCTCTGCCCAGACCATTAGTTTAATTTAAAACAACAGAGACACACCGCAAAAAGAACAGTGATTCAGATGTAGAGCCCAGAATTCCTTTTGTTATTGTTGCTAGCTGCCTTCCCCCCCCCATCACTAACACCAGATAAAAGATGATGCTCAGGCTGCACTGCTTTGTGTTCATTAAAGCCTTACCTAATTCTTCAAGTAAGGAGTCAGAGTCTATGCTGTCCAGAACGCAGACAAAGGAAATTTGGAAAATCCTGCAGTTTACTTGGACAACTCAGATGAGTCTGTAGACCCTGACCAACCTTTATGGTAAGTCTCCAGATCTCACATTAACACCTTTTTGGGACTTATACTCACATCCATCAAAAGAAGCTTTTCTGTTCATAAACACCAATTTCCTCACCAATCACAGATCCCTCTATCTGTATGCATGACCTCATGCCTTTGGAAAATCAAAGCAGGTTTTCAGAAGTTATGTCATTTTATGTTACCAATTCCAGCAGCCTGTACCAGAATCCATTATCATTTTTCAAAAGAGTAAGGTCTGACAGACAAGCTGTGGAAGACTGAGCTCTAGTTTTTAACAGATTATTACCCTGAATTTCCTTCTCACTGACACACTCAAGGGCACTGTAATGAGGCACTGCCTCTCAGGTACCTCAGTCTTCAGAAGATGAGGTTATGCTCCTGAAGACTGGCATACATCTAGGTCTCAGTCCATTTGCAGTCCCCACAAGAGAGCCTGTAGCATCTTAGAAAAGTAACCTAAGGCAAAGTGTTATCAACAGACTTAAAATTACTGTGGCAAAATCCCCCAAGGATTCTTCTAACCAGTCCTAAATGTCATTGTTATTTGAGGAACTAACCAGAATTTTTATCCAAACACATAGTCTTCCTCTCCTCTTCTTCCTTTTACAGCAATACTCATGCCACATCCTTAGTCCTGCTCAAATAAAAATATATATGTATATTTTTAAGAGGATAGTTTCCCTTATACTGCTCTCCACATAAAGAGCTATAAAGTCACAACCAGAAGGACCTAGAAGCCAACTAAGAGGTTTGAAGACCCAGAATTTCAAAGGATGACAGCAAACTGCAACTCTCTCCCACACATAGGAGTATTTCCTATTTATAATTATCTGCTCTTGGGGAACATAGTAGCCAATGTTTTTCAAGTCACAGGGAGAAGCTTTTATTAGAAGATGAAGGTTCAAATGTATTTTAAGATTTTAAGATTTAAGATTTTAGCAAGTAAGAATCAGGAGATAGATTTTCACTGTCAGAAACAGGTAGAAGAGATACCAAGAGATCATCATCCTTCACTACTTCAGTATCACAGTTAGCTCATAAGATCATCTGTTCAGATTCCACTCTAGGACTATATGCCTTGAAGAATACATTCAGAAAACAGTCTTCTCTTTTCCTTTCCAAAGTTGACATCCCATTTTTTTGCTACGTTGTGAGCCCCATGGTACAGCAATAGTCAATATAATATCAGATGCCAATTGTAATTAGATACACTTATTCCCTCCTAAACATTCCTATTAGGTATTTCAATATCATTGCTTAGGTTGAAAAAGTGAGCAAGGAAAAGTACACCCCAAAGCAAGGGAAGCTAGATAAAAATTAGAATCTCACAATCATTTTTTATAACAAACAACTATAATAACCACATAACCCAACTGTTTGTTCAGAGTAAGAAAGAGAACAGATTTAACAGAAGAGGACATGGACAGCAGAACTCAGATGAAGTAATACACAGTCCCTAATAGGAAGCCCAGCATAGAGAACAGAAGTCATTGTCTGTGGACAACATCCAATCCCTTTTCACAGCCTTCAATTTTGACTCTAACATAGAAAAAAAAAAGGGGAAAAAGAAAAAGAAAAAAAAAAAAAGGAAGTTTAACCCAGAGGTAGCCCACAATGTTACAGCCTTCCACATGGTCTCACACAGTATGGAACAACCCTTGGCCTAATTCAGGCACTGTCCTGGCTCTGCCTTGCCCCATGTCAACACGGCAGCAGCTCTGCCCCACCAAGCGACTTGGACTGACCCCCAGTGTGTGCCCATTTCTCAACAAAAACCAGATGTAGGCGTGTATTCATCACTATTTCAGCTGAAACCAGGACAAAGACACACAAGACAGTACACACAGTCTATCCTCTAGTAACTGGTTAAGTCCAGGAGTTTCCCTTCAAGTACTCAATATTGGCCCAGTTTCACCTCACTTGGACAGGGTCAACAGAAAGGACTTAATCCCACATGCCTTCTCCTTCACCAAGCCATTTCAGCAGTGTTCATACAGTGCACTTCAGAATTAGGGAGCTGAGTCAAAGCAAGGGTTAGTGGGCATCCAATGAGAACAGATCACTGAAATGGTTTAGATTATGAAGGAAAAAAAAAAAAAAAAGGAACAAAGAGGCAGGAATTCACAAATTTATGTTGGAGAAAACAAAGCACAAAACAACCACCTGAACATTTTGAAAACTAGAAAGAAGCAGCTCAGGAAAAATCATACTGTGGGCAGAAAGAGACCAAAAATACTAAAACACTTGTACTTTCTCTCTTGTTATATAGACTTTACTGTTAAATCTACTAAGCATTCTTGATCTGCAGTTAAAGCTAATTCTAATCTGAAAGTATAATTCAGCAGTGCTCTGATCTTCTACCTAGACTAGTAATTCAGAGGAGGAAGGCAGAAGAGAAAGGAGCTCAATTTTCACATTCAGAGAAGAGGTGGGGTAAGGAAAATGTGAAACTCCATGACTTGCAGTATGTAGAGCAATCCTGCAGGCATCACACACACTCCAACTCGTTCATCACATGTATTTTGTAAAGCCTAAGACAACATCTCAGCAGCATTTCAGCATTCCCTAAGTCATCGCTTCTGTAAGCTTCTTCTAAACCAAACAAATACTGCTAGTTGGCTGAATGTCATTGTTTATCAAGCAAGGCACTTGAAATTGACAAATTATATGTCAAAGATTCACAGCTCCTCAGTCAACATCGCCCAAATGGAACAGTAATTTCCATGACATAACTGGAGTTAGCAAAAACCTCTGACGTGAATCACAGAATGGCCAGGGTTGGAAGGGAGGGACCTCAAGGATCATGAATCTCCAACCCCCCTGCCACATGCAGGGCCATCAACCTCCCCATTTAATACCAGACCAGGCTGCCCAGGGCCCCATCCAATCCGACCTTGAACACCTCCATGGATGGGGCATCCACAACCTCTCTGGGCAGCCTGTTCCAGCACCTCAGCACTCTCTCTGTAAAGAATTTCCCCCTGACATCCAACCAAAATCTCCCCTCCCTCAACTTAAAACCATTTCCTCTTGTCTTGCAGTTATCTACCCTTTCAAAGAGTTGATTCCCCTCCCCTCTGTAGGCTCCGTTTAGGTATTGAAATGCTGCAATGAGGTCACCCTGCAGCCTTTTTTTCTCTAGGCTGAATAAGTCCAGCTCCCTCAGCCTGTCTTCATAGGGGAGGTGCTCCAGTTCGCTGATCATCTTCATGGCTCTCCTCTGGACCCTCTCCAACAGCTCCCTGTCTTTTTTGTACTGGGGGCTCCACACCTGGACACAGAATTCCAGATGGGCCTCACAAGAGCAGAGTAACACTAGCCTGTTCTTTCAGCAATGGAAAATCCAACAATTCTAAGGGATGTTGAAGCTCAGAGGGAAATCTTGATCTCAAAATCAGGGAAAGAAAGAAAAATGCATCAAGAGGAGTTTAATAACACTGATGAAATAGACTGAGATGAGTTTGGGGTGACAACCCCAAACTCCACATCAGTGCAACTGACATGTTACTCAGAACTTGAACTTTTCCTAAAAGAAATCTCTCAAACTGTTGATGAAGACAACTTCTAAAAAGACAGTTTTAAGAGTAGAGCTAAGCCAAATAATTTCACAGCAAAAACCTCCAGACACATTTCAGACTGATACCAGCATTCTATACTACCTCTGATGACCATCAGCTCCGTTCTGAAGTTGCCTGACTCCCTGATACACGCTGGTATACATTTTCCTTTCCAAATGCTTCCCAATTAGTGATTTGTTTTATTCATGTATTCATACAAAAACACTGAGTACAGAGATAAAGAGTTTGTTTATACAGCAGAGAAATGGGTTGCGTCAAAGTACCTCAGAGAACGCACAAACACCGGAATAAATACATTAATAAATCCACTAAACATTAACAGGTTTAAATGTGTTGTATTTTGGAACATAGGTTTCTAGTAAAACCAGAGCAAGACATTAATTAGACTGCAGTTTTGCAGTTATGAACTTGGTTTACGTTAGTCACCATCCAGATAAAAGCCAGGCAAGCGTACTATCCTTCAGTGAAGCACAGCAAAGATCTTAAACCAATAACTGGACACAGTTACAACAAGATCTAAGCCAGAATTCCAACCTTTCATGGAAATGGTTTGCTGCACCTACCCTGAAAGAGCAGCGGGACTGGCAGGCTGCAGGGATAGCTGCAGAGAGCAGGCTGCCACCTGGCAGCAGCACATCACAGCTGCAGCCCCATGCCAACACGAACTCACCTCTTGCAAGGGATGAAGGCTCCGTGTCACCAAAGGGTCAGCCTGGAAACGGTTTGATCCAAAAAAGCTCGTTCTTTTGAGACGGTGACAGAAGCTCTAACCAACTCCAGAACATTGATCACCAAACATCTAGGCAAAGTTTCATAAACCAGATGCCAAACTGCTAGTCAGAATTTTGCCAGTCACTGCAGAACATGACAGGATCCTGCTCTGTGCTGAGTGGGATGGATCACACACACACCCCTCTTAGTGACTGACAGCACACCTCTGAGCAATGACTGCACCATCATCTGGCCTTAGAGCCACTGTGCCACTGCACTTGTGCCATTGTGTGCAGCACCGTGGCCCTGGGTGTGCAGGAAAGGCTCCGTTTCCACTTATCCCAGGGACCTGGAGCCCTTCACACAGCTCTGCCACTGAAGCTGAGGTTGGCAGGAGGCTCACATTCACTATCTGCAATTTATAGCGTGTAATACAGGGTTTACTCACTGGAAAGTAATGAACTTCAGTCAGCAGTAATTCTGCATGTGTATGAAAGCACACCAACACAAGTTCAAATCCATGTGGTTTCCCTAAGATGCTGGGGAGGGGGGGAAGAGAAAGAAACAAAAGTCCTACAGGCAGCAGCAATGCATGGGTACCCCCTGTTGAGTGCCTGCCCAGCAGGAAATCAGCACAACAACCCTCTCATAACCAAGGTTTATGGATCATTACCGAGTGCACAAGCACTCCTACTACCTGGAAGTATTTTAAGAAAACAGCACTGGTTAAAGATTAAAAGCCATAAGACACCGCTGATAATAGCACCTTCAACATTCTCAGTCAAAACAAAGCCAGGTTACAACATCTCAAGGAAGGAGCAGCACAACTTCATTTACATCGCTTAGCCGAAAGCAACGTTTTGTTTTGTAGGAACTGCCGCCCTCTGGAGCCCCAGCTCGCAGCAGGACCTCCCGCAGTTCTTAAGACAGGGAAAACGAGAGCAACCCGGCGGTGCTGAGAGTCATGAAGTCAGATCGGCGTTACCTGCTGGAGAGAAAGGTTGGAGCACAGCACACCTACCTACCTACGAGTGTTCCAAATCTCTCACCAGGCTGTTTGAAAGGCCGTATTTAGTGCCCATCATCGTGCTCTCCACGAAGAGACGCGGCATCACCACTTTCGACACTTCTCCGTTAGTCAAACTTTGCTAACCCAGGCAGAGCCTTCGTTCCAGTATCAGCCCGAGGATGCCGAAAGGGCTGCAGTTAAAACTGCGTGCAGTTTCCAGAGTGAAAATCCTGGTCTGACTGAGCCCTACGGCTGGACTAGCGCTGTGCTAACCTTCACAACACGCATATCTACCTCCAATTCAGAGCGTTCTGTTAGCTTTCGGAAATCACAGCTTTCCAAGTTACCTTAAGGCTGCGGGAGGATACCCGCGACTATGATAACTTTTCAGTTTGGGGATATTTCCTTCAGCTGTAACCGTGCACACCCACACCAGCCCCTCATGCCGACAGCAGCGAGGTTTGAGGAAGGGCCCCCAGAGGGACTGGGGCTGGGAGCCCTTCCTCAAACCGCGCTGCCCACAGGATGACTCTGGGCACACCGTCGCTGCACCAACCTCACGCCGCACGCTTAACGTCTGGAACGACACGTTAATGCCCAATAGCCGTGAGAGCGATCCTCGCAAAAAGAAAACCATTACCCGGGCTGTCTCCTTCTGCGTGATTGCAGAACGATAACGCGAACTCCGCACTTCAGAAAGTGCCAAAATAGGGCTACACCACAGATATGCGCCAGTCCACTTAAACACAGCAGCAATAGAAGCGCGCTGGGAGTTCAGACCGGGCTGCGGGCAGATGTCCCGTAGTCCGTACAAACGCCGTGCTCCGTCTCCGCTCTCCCGGCAGCACCTGGCCGAGAGCAGTGCTAAAGATGCCCGCTCGGTTTTCCTCCTCCGCGGACACTTTCGGAGGAGAACCTGGGCAGTGACCGAGGAAGGGCCGTCCCGGCGGCTCCGTTCCGCCCGCCCCCCGGCTCCCCCTGCCGGCCCCCGGCGCCCACCACCCCCCGGGGCATTCGAGCTCCCAGAGACGGTTGCGAGAAAGGATGAAGGCTGCGGGAAACGCTCCCCGCACCGCCCCGGGAAGAAAGGGGCCGGGGGTGGTGTTACCTGGAGGCTCCGCTCCGCAGGTCAGCCCCGAGCCGCTGCCGCCGCGCCGTGCCCCGCTCCCGGCGCGGCGCCACCGCCTCACTCCGCCATGGCCGCAGCGCTCCGAGCCGCCCGCAGCGCTCGCTGCCACCAAGTTCGAGGCGCGGCAGCGCGCCCCGCCGCGGGGGCGGAGCGGCGGAGCCGGGGCGGCCGCGCGTCCCCGGCCCCGTCGGTGAGCGGCTGCCCGTCCCTCCCCCCTTCGGGCCGGCGGGGAAGTTGCAACTGGTTGAGCAGCTCCGAATGTGCGTGCTGGGGCTTTGGATGCTTGGTTTGTTTTTGGCGTTGTTTGTTTTGTTTGTTTGTTTGTTTAAAAAAATATTTCTTTATTTATTTTTACTTACCGCTGCCCAAAAAGCATGCCTTGGGGCTTCTCCTCCCGACCACAGCCGGGCCGCCCCAATACAAGTACAGCCAATCCCGGCGGGCTGCAAAACGGAGGGGGGAGGAGGAGGAGGAGGAGGAAGGCGAGGGGCAGCCACGCGGAGCCGCGGGCGCGGTAGGTGGGGGATGGCCCAAGGGGCGGAGGGCAGCCGACACCGCCCAGAAGCCGCGCAGGCAGCGGATCTCCGGCTCCGAGCCGGACCGTGACTCGAGCATCGCTGTGAAAGCCCGCGGCCGCCCCCTCCCGAGCTCGGAGCCGTCCCCTAAAGTTTATTTTTAGCCCCCGGAAAGCGCTATAAAGGTCCCGCTGAGCGAGCGGGACCGGGAGACGTGGCATCGTGCTGCCTTCAGGTACGTACCGGCGTCCCGCTCCTCTGCATGCCCGCCTGTGCCCATCTGCCTTAGAGCCGCAGGTTGTTTCTGTTCGTCCATAGATTGCAGTGGATTCCATCAAAGCTTTTCATTATTATTATTTTTTTTCTTCTTTTACTGCAGCATTTTCATTTTTCTGCTACAAAGCACAGCACTGCCTTGTTTGCAGCACGACCTCCCTCTAGAAGGAGGAAAGCTCTGAGAGTTTATTAAAACAAACAGAACCGTGGAGCTGATCCACGCTGGAGTAATCCTATGGAAATACGCTTTAATTAAAACAGCCGGAATCAAAACTTCACTGCTCGCCAGCACGCTGTGGAGCCAAATGGCCCCGAGCACCCAGCTCTGGGGAGAGCGTCACTTTGGCTGCGTGCAAAAGAAACTTCTTCAAGGAGAAATGTTAAGGAAAGTTTGTGATTACCATTAGAAACGAAGCTTAGGAATTTGCAGCATTCTCGCTGATTGTTTGTTGGGAATAATAATTAAAAATAATTTTAAAAAAGGAATCGAAAGTTCTAAAGGGAGGAATTCTCTACTCGGAGGGCAATGAGCTGCTGGCACAGCTGCCATAGAAGCTGTGGTGCCCCATCCCTGGAAGCACTCAAGGCCAGTGCCTTGAGGATGGGCCCCTAGGCAGCCTGACCCAGTGGGTGGGAGCCCTGCCCGTGGCACGGGGTTGGGGCTGGGTGGGCTTTGAAGTCCCTTCCAACCCAAACTATTCTGTAATTCCATGATTCAGAATTTTTTTCTATTGCACTGGTGTAATCCTGCAAGTCAAGGCCAGTGCCTTAGTTGTAACACTGCTTCTCTGTAAGATGCCAGTGTAACGTGCTTATGGAGCATCACTTACCTATGAAATTTTGCTATCTCAAGAAAATGCTTCTATAGAAAATATAAGAATCCATTTAATATCTAAAAAATGCTATCAAAGCAGCTGTGTACATAGGATGATCTGTATATATTGTCCAGTAACTTGTTCGGCGTGGTGCTGTGCTAAGATGTGCCTATGCCTCCTGTTCCGTGTCTCCATCCATTACAACAACAGCTTTAGACTTTTCCTTTTTACATAGGCGATCTTACTGGTTTTCAGTTGCTCAAAAAGAAATCAATATTTTCAATGAAATAATGATAACAAAATAATGAAATCAATTCATCAATGAAAGATGAGCAGTCTGTATGCAAAACCCACTGCCAGTGGGAAAAAATGTATACCTGAATTTTTGCACCCAGAGTGATGAATATTTTAGGCCCTAACAATTTGACAATGAAAAAAAAAAACAAAGTACATATGTAAAATAATAATAATAATAATCTCCGGATGTTTTAAGCCATGTGCTTTATAACCATTTTCAGGAAAGAACAAACAGTGATGATGTCAGTGATTCATTTGATTTTGCTTTGAGAAACTCATAGGTAAAGAACTAAAAAGATGTATGAAACTGGTCATGAAATTACCCATATTTGAAATAGAGCCACCAATTGTATCAGTAATTAAACTCTATGTCAAAGTGCAGAGTTTAATCAGATGAGCTGAGCAAGCAAGACGAGCAACTTTAGGCAAAGCCAAATAAATGAGGAGAAACTCATGTAATCCAGAAACATCATGCTGAGGGTAGAGAGAAGAAGCAGATGCTGTCTAATCTAAAGAAGAAAAAACTCTTCCCAGGAACAAGTCCCAGTTCCATCCCACCTCCCTTCCAGTATGGCTCCTCCTCTTTTGCCCCATGTTTTGCTTCCATTCTGTTCCTTGCTGCCACTGATTCTCAGTCCCTTCTGGCAGCAGAACAGACCTGGGATGTAGGGCTGGCAGCCCACACAAGCTGTCAGGAACTGTGGTTGGAAGAGGAAGGGCTGCACAGCACCTCCAGCCCTTGGCCAGTTTGGTGAGAAGCCAGGATTCAGCTGCTCCCTGTGGGGGCAGGATGTAAGGAGTGCTGGAAAGCAGCGGGAGGGAGGGGGATTTCCATCTGTTTAGGTAGGAAAGCCACAGTGTGAAGGAAGGTCTGTCTTCACACTGCCCGTCAGGAGAGCCTTGGATATATGGCTCTATTTCATTATTTAGAAAAACACTGTCAGATACTGTGAGCCTGAAGTTTCAGCCAAGTTAGAAGGAAGGAAGGGGGAGGGGGGGAAGAAAAAAAAAAAAACAAAAGGAGAAGATAGCTTCAAAGTGAACCTTGAGCCTTGCTCTTTGCTCATAGTGAAAAACATAGTTTGCTTCATGATTACAGAGTTCAAAGGTTTTATTTTATTGCCATCATACTTTGCTTTTTTAACTCCATTGAAAACACTAGTTGTTATTTTTTTTTTCATCACATCATCTGCTGCTCCAGGAGAAACTCGCCTGATGGCCAGAAACTTTCTAGAGCACACCAGCAGGAGCACAGTGCGTGCCAGCAAGCTCCCTTTTCTGAACTAGTTCTAAAGAACCCAACCTGGTGTCTTGACTCCACCTTGCTTATGTGGCCTTGCTGAGAGTTCCATCACTGTTTCTTCCCTCTTTCCCACTGAAACTCAATAAAGCACTGGAGTGGTGCAAGCCCTCACCATTCCCACCTCCATTCAACAACATCATCCTCCAAGGCTCAATCCTCGTGAGTCATCTGTGTTTAAATGTCAGGGACTTGTGATGGTGTTACGTGCAAAAATATGGATAACTTCTCTACCCCAGGAGAGCAGGTGACCCAGAGGATTGAAATTTGCCATCCACAGGTGGTTCAAGCAGGGCAAGGCTGTTATAAAGCAGGACAAGCAGGGCTGCAGCTGTGTATGCTGAGCAGTGCGTTCTCTAGTAGCAGGCATTGCACAAGATCAGACTGAGCAAAATTTTATTTGTCTTAGCAAAAAGCACCACGGCAATACTTACTTTAAATCATGGGGAAATAAATGTCAGAGTTGCAAACTCTCTTCTTTTTTTCTTTTTTTCTTTTTTTTGTCAGACGATTGTCTCCCATTATGTGCTGCATCTAAAGGTTATGCTGTCTGGTATCTGCAATATTTGTGAGTTAGGAGCAGCGAGATTCTAAATTACTTGACTTTTGAGAGCTAGATGCGTTTCTGATGAGTTCTTATTTACTGCTTGTGATCAAAAGAAAGAGTAAAGCAGTATTTCTTCTGATATTTGAATGGTTAAGGTGCTTTATAACCAAAATGGTTTAATTTTATAAATGCTTAAGGTGATATTTTCAATGCAACTACATAACATAAGTAAATGTGCTCTTGCATTTATAAATGTGTTCTGTTAACTCATTTTGGTAATTGCCTCTTTCTTTTCATTAAAGTCTTAGACAGATAAGACAGTTAAAGGAGTTGATGTATGAGCATTAAATTAGGGCTGCCTAACTTGAAGTCCCTCAACACAGTCAGATATCTGGTGAAAATGATGAATTCTGGGGTGCTGACTCATGTGATCTGAAAATGCCATCCATTTCCTGATTCACCTTCATGCCTTCTCTAGGAAAAGAGAATGTTTTACAATGAATACCTGCAGTCAAACAATGTTTTGTGTGCTTGTTTTTTTTATCTTTCAGCCACTTCTCTGAACTGTTACCTTCAAAATGAAGAGCAAGGCAGAGGTGAGAACAAAGAATGCCTTGGAAAAATCCAGTCGTAACATCTGAGGAATAGAAATAATAGGAAATACAAGATCAGAATTTGGATGGAATTTATGGAAAGTTACAAAGGGCCCTATTAGATCTGAATCTAGATTTGGGAATTTTAAGTTTATACATAATAAAGATATCAGTGCATCTTTTCCTCTACTTTGGATGACAATGCATTCTGCTGTCTTTAGCCTTGCACAACTTTCTTATACCGACCGATGTACGTTCAGCTTAATTCTTGAGTTGTTAGACATAAGACACCTCCACACACCAAGCTAGAGCATGAATTTAATAAACCATTTGTTGTTCCTCTCTGATTGTCCATAATTATAAATATTAGATCCCTACATTTCTATGTCCCCAGCACAAGTGGCATTTGAATAAAAGGTATACGTATATGCGACCTTATCACCAAATGCCAAAAGTGCATAATATAGAGCTTATGTGGACTTCAGGCTTTCTGTGCTAAGTAGAGGTGATATTTGGCATAACTCCTACCTTTGTAGAATTAAAACATCATAATTTTTAGAAGAGTTCTTAACCAATTGTGTAGACATCATACGTGGTCAGTATTTCTGTGACACTGATGTAGCATTAAGATCTCTAAGTAAAATTTTGTCCATGAAAATATGCAAAACAGTCAGTGAGTGCGAGACAATGAGTACTGTGTGAGAAGGGACAGCAGCAATGGAAGTCTAATCCCAGTGATATTTTTCTCGGTTGTCCATACACTCTGTTCAGTTGCCTGCTGAGAAAAACCTAGATGGAATTATTTAGAACTGATATTTTAGGCTAGAACTGTTAAAACAAAATGCCAAACAACTTGAAAGTTTCTATAGAAATACTGTTAGGCAGACAAAAGAGAAAAGAAATTAAAGCTGATGATTATTTATCACTGAGAAACACACACACAAAAAAGCCTTCTGAGTTTACTTCATTGATTTTAAATACTAAAACATCCACCTCAAAGTCTGTTCTTGTCTCATTAGTCTTAATTCATGGCAGTACAGAGCAATAGCAGTGTAAGGGGGTGCCCATTTCATTCTAGGTTTGAAAAGAAGCCCAACAAGCAGCTCTACAAAGTTGTGGGGTTTTTTGGGTTTTTTTTGCATCCTAGCATTTCTGGATTTAGTTACTGCTCTGCCTGTCTGTGTTTGAGGTCAAACATTTAAGTGTCGACTAAATGTGAGGGAGGTTTCCATACCAAGTGTCATTTACAAGAGCAGATGCTGCAGGCTGTGAATTAGGGACAGTGGATATTAGTCTCACATCATCTATTGACTGCTATTAATAACCCTGTTTACATCTAATCCCTGCCCCAAATCCCTCCCATATGGTACTCAAGTACCAATTTCTTACGTTTTCCAAAGGTCACGTATCATCTGCACCAAGAAAAGACCACAGGTCCTCTGTTACAGCACCACCACTGTGCAAAATCTGTGTTGAGTTAAACTCTCTGCAGACATACCTTCAGCTTTTATGCTGTGCTTCATCCCATAGTGATGCTTAGAACAAAGGCATCCCATTTCCCAAGCGGATGAAAACTTTACTAGCAAAGTAAAGTGCACCTGTTCATTGCAGGCAGTCCATTTAAATATGTACTATAGCTATCTTCTATGTTTTTCTTCCATTTAAATCTGCATAAATCAGCCTGCATCGTAGCTTTGTCAGCTGGCTGATATTCAACAATGAGAGGAAGTAGAAAGCAATAGAATTAATATCCACTGGGTGATCGTAGTTCTATTATTACCTAATGTTAGAGTGTTTGACTAATTGATTGCCCTTAGCACTCTGCTAACAACAGATGTATGATGAGTTAAATTATTAAATTTGTATTGCTCGTATTGCTTTCCATAGCCTTAAACAGTTGTAATTATTGAAATTATTTAAATCAGAAACACTGTATTCAAAATGTTTTAATTGATTTTTTCAACTTTTTGCTAATAAAAACTGCTCTATTAAAAGTACTGTGGGATAATGATTTGTATTTTTGGCTGGACACTTGAAAACATAAAGGGGATTGAGCTGGAGCAGAACACCTACCACAGTCAGCTCCAGGAACTAAGAATCTGATTCTCCACACTCAAAGTTTCAGAAAATAAGCCTCCTTCCAAAAGGCTTGGCAGGAGGGGAGAAGTTCAGACATACTGGCAAAGAGCAAGAGGCAAGAGCTATTGTTTCTTTGTAGTTACACCAGCTCCACTGAAATTGTAATATTTATTTTTTTTTTCCCCCTACATAATGAAACTTGGAGTCCATAAAAGATCAGGTTAAGGTGAGGAAACTGAAATTAGTGTTAACAGTGTAAGTCTATCATCATGCTTTAAATAATACCAGAAGATATCAAAAGGAGACCAAAACTACAATGTCTACCTCTTGGTCTACCTCTCCAATGGACATCCTCATTCAGAGAGAACAGTGTGTGCACCGACCTTTTTAAACAAAATACAGTTGGTCACATTTATGTCTTTTATCAGATATACGTTCACAAAGACTTTAAAGGTGGGCATTTTTGAAGTAGTACAATTACTATGCATGACAAAACCTTAAATGAAATATTTTGCATAAAAATGCCAGCTGTGGACAGACAGTCTAATTAAAAAGACAGTATGAAGCGGAGCAAGAAACAAATAGAAGCTATATTGCTAGTGCTAGTGTTATTCTGACAATCAATTCCTTCTGATACCAGAAAGAGAGTTATTAACAGGACTCAGTCAACAAGTGGGGAAAAAAACTTTGTATTATCTCAACAAAAACAGGAGTCAAAAAATAACAATTCAACCCAAAGCCTCCATGCGTGCCAACATACACAACTTTTCTCAAAAATGGGCCACATACTATGCTCTAATGACACAGGAACTTGGGCCACAAGATGGGAACTAATTCTGAAGTTAAGGACTATTCCCGAAGAAAAGTCTTCCCAAAGCCATACATTTTGATCACTAAGTAAATGTAGATATCCAGTGCAAAGAGACAACATGATGATTCTGAAGTATGTATAAGAGAAAAACAGTCACTGGGCATTGTAGATGACTGGCAGCTTCTGGTTGGAGCATCATCAATCATCTAGTGAAAAATCTTTGCATCAAGTTATGTGCCTTTTCTCCATGACACTGAAGCAAATGCAGTATCATAACCACTGCATGTGGAAACAAGCAGCTCCATGTGAAGATCTGTTGAAACCTGCATTTCCAAAGCTGCCATATATCCAAATGGTGAAAGATCCCCCTGCTTTCAGTACACAATATACTATACTCCTATGCTCCTCCATCCATCATGTTCTTACTGGCTTCCCACCCTTCCAACCTAAGACATCAGTTTGGCCAACGACTAGACACTGCTTGATTATGGACCAGTGACATCCAGATACCATGTACACTGCCTCTAAGAGTCTGCTCTGGGGGCAAAAATGTGATCTGTAGTCCAGATAGAACCACAGCTTCAGGGATTTCAAAGCTAATTGGAGATTGACTGAAAGTATAGTGATCATTTTTTGCATCCAGGATAAAAATTGCTGCCTTTTAAAATCCAAGCACTATTTTTGTAAAGCAATTCCTGTGCTGTTTTTCCTTTTTGTTTGTTTGCTTTCTGTTGTTGTTGTTAATTTCATAAATCAGTTTTCTGAAATCAGAACAACAAAGCAAATATCTGCATGTATACCCAAAATATAATGGGAAAAAAAAAGGCAAATAGTTACGATCTGTCATCATCTTTACTCTCCCTGATTCTCCTTCTGATCTGTAATGCACCGTTGTAAAATGGTGAGGTTACCAAAGCCAAGATTTGTATATAGCACACCCAGACTTAGATAACCTTTTTAACGGTAAGTAGTGTCAGTGGTCTCTCTTGAAGGAGCAAAGCATGGAACAGCTCCAAAACACAGATGGACAATTTTGCTGCCTTTTTGATGGTTCGGGAAATTCAGAGTAGGAACTCAGGTTGGGTCAGTATTCACTACTGGTTTTCTCAACTATTCAAATTTTTAGGGTTTTCTCTTTGTTAGGAAGGGAATAGATGTGCTACCACTTGGGGCAAAAAAAGCACATGAACTGGAACAGTTTTTTTGTAACCATTTGCTTTCAATCTGCTGCTGTGACCAAAAGAAATGCGAACTGGCAGAGTACTGCTGTTAATATAATTCTCTTTTGCAACAGCTGAGGAAATGACAAGATTAAAATAACTTCCAAATACTTGTATTGAATGTTTAATGGCTGACATTTCCATGGTCAGCAGGCATGGAAATGAAACAGGGAATGTCTGGGCATTCTTTACAGCAGATTTCCAGGAAGAGCCTTCCAAGTGACTAACTCAACAGGGTATTTCTTCCTTGCTAGATGCAGTAAGAGCATCTAAAAACATTTTGAAGTTTTGGTTAAGGGCAAATATTTGGCAGAGATTATTCTGACTTCTCTGGGAGTGAGAACAGGTTGTATCATTTCCTAGTTGATGCTATCAAAAGTCTTTTAAGGTAATGAAGTGCCTTCATTTTCTTAAACACGAGTAAGATTTGCAATTAGGGGAAAATTATAGGTACAGTAAATAGAGCTCAAAGCTTACACTGTATTCAGTGACAACTTGAAGTTCATTGCAAGTCTTAAAAGTGGCACAGTGTGAGAAAGTACCTTCTAAGACTGAAGCAATTACATTCTGCTTAGAATTCTTTATGAAGAAACTGACAAAACAAAATTCAAATGCATTCTGCATACAGCAGAAATGACAGAAGAAAACAGGATGGAAAGACTGAAAGGGTGGCAAAATACTCTTTGGATTTCTTAGCTGGGATGCTAAAAGCAAACCAGAATTTGCTCATCTAATTTAAAATGATATCTTTCCTTTCAGTTTTAGCATTCATGTCACTTATTCAAAAATACAGATAAATAACATGTAGTTTATGTTCAATAACTATGCTACACCAAAAGTACAGGTTGTTTTTGTTTTGTTTTGTTTTGTGTTTTTTTGTTGTTGTTGTTGTTGTTTTAATCTATTTAAGAGAACCACAATACTGGTTACCACTGAGACTTCATTGTCATCCATAAATATCATGCCCTAGGAAACCAACAGAAGAGTTGATATCTCTGTGCCATTTACACAGCGGTTAGCACAACAGGACTCTGGTTTGGCTTGGATCTATCACCAGGTGTTACTGTTATAAGTATATAACAAAAATGATAACAGTCCTTATGTTTGATAGAAAGTTACACACTGTGATTATCTGGGAACGTTGTTAAAGACAAACTCTTCAAATGTGATGAGAAAAAGCCATAGGTGTTCTGATAATAAGGATATAGAGAGAGAACTGAGAGTTCCACATCACCACCAGGACGTAGGAATGGAATATTTAACTAAATCTAGCTAAAATGTCCTTAAGTGTACACTTGGCTCCTCATAAATTAACTACCTGACAAACATATGTCTTCTCTTGTTATTTAGCTTCTCCTTTGTCTTTCAGCTCCCTTCCCCATAACTGAAAATAAAGCGCTGAAGGAATGAACAAGTCCTACTCATTTGTTTGGGTTTTTCTTGTAGAGATTATAAGTGAAAACACATTTGACTAAGTTCTGTGGAAAATGTAATTTGTTATGTCACAGCAATTGCTCAGCATGTGTGCAGCTGGGTTTGATGATACCAGACCCTGCTTGTTCTAAGATCAATAGCAATGGCCTCAAGGAAAGAAGGATAGATGAAGAAAGGCTGATGGCTTGCAGGCTCAAACTAGTTTAGGTCATCAGAAGCTAAAAGAGAAATGTTTTAACTTGCCAATGAATTACTCTCTCAACACAAAGACCAAGAAGCAGAGGCCAAATACACTTCTCCTGCCTCATTTTAAAAACTTTCTATGTCTTTTATCAGAGTCTTTTTGATTACTACAGAAAGAAAAGGGGAAAATATTGTGCTATGTATATATATATCACTTAAAACACTTCTAAAAAGAATGAGAGAGTAAGTGGTATTAAATGCAGTATTTGCAATAGAGCTTGCCATAGACCGGCTTAAATTCCACCATTTAAATGAAGCAGTACACCATTTCTGAAAATCTAAAAATGTCCCATTTGTTTTAGTTCAATTCAAGATGATCTAATTAGAAATGCTTTATCTTGGAAAAATCCAAGATAGGTGCACAAGCACCTGGGCCAAAGCAGGAGAATTCTTATCCCTCCAAAACTCATTACTGCCAGCTTAATGATTGAAATGTAGCAGGAGTACTACAATTCTAATGCAAACAAGACTGATTTAAGTGACATCCCATCTTAGTGTCAGCCACTACTGCTGGACCGAGAGCTCTGACTGCACCACTGCTCTCCAAAATCACTTTCCTCTAAATACTGAGTGAACTGAAGAATGCAACAAACTGCAAGTATTGATTACAGAGCTCAAAATTAAAGAAGAATCATAACTCTTTGCAAATCTTCCCCAGTGTCTTCTCCTGATTCTGCCCTATAGCTGCAAGATGGGTAGGCTAAGCTCAGCTCAGCTCCACAGCAGAAAGACAAGAACAAAAAAGGAAAATCAAAAATCCTTTGCAGTGTATGTTCGCTGGTGTGAGTATTCGCTTCTATTTAGTGTTTAGGGCTGAAGGATTATTTGGTAAGAAGGAAAAAGAAACAGGAGCAGAGATTATACAGCCCTTGATAGACCTCCATTTCCCTCACTTATTTATTCACTGGATTTGAGCATCCACAGCATTCTAGGGTAAAGAATGTCCCAGCTGAGGATGGTTTTGAAAACATACATTTTGTTTTGAACACATTCCCATTTACTCTCCACAGTAATGGAAAGAGACATGGGAAGGAAAATTGTAAGACCAGTCCCCAGTGCATGTCTCCAAGATTGGTGCCTGCACCAGAATTTTTGGTTTTATAATAATGGGAGAATCTTTGAGACACAAGATCTGCTGGGAGCTGTTGTAACCTTTCTCAATGATTGAGAGGGTTTATACTATGATCAGTATGCGGGGGGGGGGGGGGGGGGGGGGGGGGA
>JAPSGF010000095.1:142291-170871 GCA_035772895.1 Perdix hodgsoniae | reverse complement strand
AGGGGATACCACTAGGAACACTGAGGTTGTGCCACAGGATGATGTAGAACTGTCTGAGAGAGGCAAGGTTAATGGGATCATTTGTGACATTTCAGGAAGTTCTACAGGTTCAGGAGAACATCTGAAATGTTTGAATACCAACACACATAGTATGAGGAATGAATGGGATGAACTGGAAGCTTTGGTCTTTTCCCAGACCTTTGATATCATTGGGTATCAAGTGCTGTTGACTCCATGGAGGGTGGAGAGGCCTTCCAGAGTGACACTGGAGCATCAAGAGTCACCACGAGACTGAAGTTCAACAAAGGAAAATGATGAGCCCTGCACCTGAGATAGAGCAATGCCAAACACAGGCACAGATGGAAGACAAGTGGCTGGAGTGCTACTCAGCAGGAAGGGATCTGGGGTGTTGGTGACAGAAGTTCAGCTTGAGCAAGCAGTGTGTCCTGGTAGCCAAGAGGGCAAACTGCATTATGGGATGTATTAAACACAGTGCAACCAGCCAGACCAAAGAGGTGATCCTTCCTCTACACTTAACATCAGTGCAGCCTTACCTTGAATACTGTGTACAGTTCCTGAGTCCATGATATAAAAAGTGTATTAATATACTTTCAAAACATCCAGAAAAAGGCAAGAAGACTTGTAAGAGAGCTGAAAGATATGTCCTATGAGGAGAGGCTGAGGATACCTGGGCTATCCAATCTGAAGAAGAGGTGTCTGAGAGGCAACCTCACAGCTCTTTGCATCTCCCTGAGGAGGGGAAGCAGAAGGATGTGCCCACCTCTTCTCCCTGGGAACCAACAGTGGGATGCATGTGAATGGCACAAAGTTGCATTAAGGAAGGTTCAAGCTGAACAGTAGGAAAAATTTCTTTATCACGGGGATCATACACTGGAGCAGGCTTTCTAGAGTAGTGATTGAAGTTGCATGCCTGTCAGTGTTCAATAAATGTTTGGACAATGTCTTCAATAATGTTTTAACATTTGGTTAGCCCTGGTCAGGCAGATGGTCTAGAATATCTTCGAAGGTCTCTTCCAACTGAACAATTCAATTCTATTCTGTTCTGTTCTTTCACTTGTCACTGTATCAAAAGACAAAGGGAATTCTTCATTTGCCTTCTTCAGAGCTCACGTGATATTTCAAATCTCAATTTTCTGTCTTCTCATCATCTTCTTTCAAGCCAAGAGTCGCAAAAAGCATTTTGATTCAGGTATATTGTGAATTTCTACTCTGCTAACATTGAGTACTATTTTTGACCACCAGTAAGAATCAAGCTGACATTTTCATGGAGCTGCCACTTGCAACTCCAATATCTTCTTGTTGAATAACAACAAGAAGTTCAGAATCTACTACTACTACTTGTGCAAAGTTAGGCTTGTTTCATTTTATGAGCATCCCATTACAGTCATATAAGCAGAATTTCATTCCCACTCTTACTATCCATTTATGCTACATTCTAAGGTCTTTCTGCAGAATTTGTAGATGTTCTTTATCTTTACCACCCAACTCAGTAACTCAGTATTATCAGCATATGTGTAAATGCCTCTTGTTGTACATGAATAACAGATGGATTTTCACCAGATTGTATTACACAATTAAAGGAAAAATACTGAGGCAAAATGCAACAAAATGTTGTGCCTATTTCATCTCAATATCTGATCTTTTAGTTTGGAAAAGAAAAAAGAATGATAAAAAATGTCATGTTTACAACTTCAAAGCAGAGGGTTTTGATTTTCAAACTATTTTCTACTGCTTGGATTATTTCCTTGATGAACAGCATGACAGTTTAAGAGTTTATCACCAATTAATTTAAAATGATCGTTTTGAGGTCTAACCTTTAAGATTCAATAAATACCGAGAATACTTTTTTTTATCTCAATCCTATGACCATAAAACCAAAATTAGTACTGGTGTTCAGGTGTTTTAAACAATGGTTTGACTGTGAGCCTGGTTTTTCTTGAGCTCTGCTGTGGTTACTGAGGAACTGAAACAGAATGCAGTGCCTTTGAAAACCATCAATTGTAAATGTAGAGCACCAGAGTAGTTCACAACTTCCATCAGGGCAACTTGTTTCAGCTTCCAGTTACAGTGGTAACTAGCCACAAGTCTAGAACATACAAGGAGTAGATGACTTAAGTCTTTTTTGGTCAACATATACTAAGAAGATTCAAAGTTCAGACATAGATTTTCCAAGTTATGGTTGGCCAGCATTTCTCCATTCAGTTGTCATTTCAACAAAGAAAATAATGTTACATTTATGTAAGCATTCAATTTCCAAAAAACCTTCAGTGATATCTCAGATAAATTGAGAAAAGCTAACAACAGGGGTTATGATGAAGAAAAAAAAGTGGATGAAAAAATAACTAATTTGTGGGAAACCTAGTTAAATTCTTTGTGTGAAAAGTCTCCTTGACTTTTGAATACACTGAAAAAAAATGAAGAAACCTTTACAATCAAAAACAGTAGCTTAAGCTGTAAAGATGATAACAGAATTCAGATGAAAACAAAACAAAGCAGAAGAACAATACTGATGTCATTTTACCTCATTCCTTTCCAATAATTCCTATTTTCAGGGATTCAATTAACACTGAGCATTAAACAGTGACGGTCATCGCCTCCAGCACATTATGGGCTCACAGCCATCTACATTTCCTCCCCCTTCATTCCTAGATTTAAGAAAAAAGCTGAGCAGGTAGCTGTTCAAGAGGCAGAACGGAAGGAATACTGTACTTCAAGACTATATTTAACAAGCTGCCATGGGACAGGACTAGACTTTGAAGAGAGGTTGTTTCCTTATATGTTTAATTCCATCTGACCTCTGTAGAAAAGCTTTGGATGACCAAGGCTACCTTGTAACCTTTTCCTAGTGTAAAAACTCCATCAGTTCATGCATTGCTCTTCCTGTACAAGGCCATTAGCACTGCCATTTTAGGCTAAAGAGATTTTTCTGCATAATTGTCAGTAGTGTAGAAAGTACCCATGTAAAATCAGGTCATAATTCTGTAATATTCAAAGATCTTTTATTATTTCCTCTTTGAAACAACATTAAAACTGTGTATCTTACCCATCAAATATGCTACCAATGTTAATACAATAAAGCATTGAATGAGTTAAGTTATCCTGTTTAAGATGAAGGAAGCAAACTTTTATATAAAAAAAGATTAACCATATCCTGAAACAAAAGTAATGTAAGTGTTACACTCAAAATTCTCTTAGAGGTGATGACCATGTACACGGAGCTAAGCATCTATGGTGAGCCTAACTGGTATCTTAATAACCTACTCAAATTTATTAGTAGTCTAACCATAATAACACCAAAATTTACATCACAAAATGTATGTAGGGGAAAAAAAAAACACATACATGAATAAGGATTTTTTTTCCATATGCTTTTCACTGTAAATGTATATCTGCTCCTAAAAATTTCCGCAGAGGGGTCATCACAGCCTTCAAGCACTGTTACTTTTATCATTGCAATTTTTCTCCTATTCTCCCTAAATAGCCCTTGTAGCAATGCAAGCTGACATCTTCTTGTTCTGACTGCTGTGGAGAGTAGTTAATTTTCTCCATTTTTGCAGTCACTTGTAATGCTTAAGTAGACTACAATTGTATTTTTCCTTAACCTTTTTCAGACGAAAATATCCTAATTTTATTGTAATTTCTTCCAAAGTCACATTTTCTACACTTACAGTAGTTCATGTTACTTCCTTCCAAAGTCCCTCTTGGTCTCTTGTCACCAACAAATTCCATTATAAGAAGGATCATGGATGCTACTACATTCCAGACCTTACCTAACACATTACATTCATCATCATACATTCACCTAGGCATGCTGACGTGCCTTTGGGAATGCTGGCCACCATCTCAAGCCCAGTATAGACGAAACCAAGCTCAGTCTTCACCTCCCTCTCTGTCTTCCTACTCTCAAAATTCTCAGAGGTCTCTCCCCATCCTACCAGTTACAGACACCCACGGGCACCAGCTTTAATTTAGCCTTTTAGTGAAGCCTGCAGAACCCTCCCTAAAACAATGTCTTTTTCATCCATTCATGCTGTTAAAGTCTTGTTAAGGTTGGAGTTATTTTACAGATCACTTACGGTAGCATTTTGGCCATGAGAAAGGCACTTTTGCTGCACACAAATCTGTTTATACACTGCTGCCAAGACTGTCTTTAAAACTCAACACTTTGATTAGCTCACACAGCTCTTTGCATTTTTGACAGTTCCCCTCACAATAAACAAACACATGAAAAAAATCACTTTTCAATAGCTGTCAAATCATTGACAACTATTCTCATTCTACGAATCATTTTTTTCATTTATTACCCAGGGACAAGTTTCAAGCCTTAATTAATCCACATATTGCCCATCTGTTTAATTGATAAAAAATGCCTCTGTTCAAACCTACGTGGAGCTCCATATAGACATGTATAACTTCTCCATACCCACTCTAAACTCACCTATTTGCTATAATGTCTAAATATCCTCCCCAGAACCACTGATGATGATTCATCTTCTAGTGTGCAGGAGACAAGCCTATGTAACTGACATTGTTCCATAATCTTCTTGTATGCACTGGTTTGTCTTCACTTTTTCAGCCCTTTGTTATGATGGACAACGTCCTCTGTTATACATAGTGAGCTTTGTGCCTGTTAAGTCCTGCAAGCAACAGCGATAACAAAAATTAAGTTACATTGTATCCTATGGAAGCTGAACTCATCCAACCCAGTGAAAGAAATTCCTCAGCTAGGATCTTGCACAAACATCATGGTTTAGAAAGTTTAGAAAAGCGTAAATCTCTGCCAACACTGCAACATATTTGTACTCATTAAAGTTCCAGAGGCAGTAGTCCTGCTAAAACCAGTATAATTATATGTAAGTGATGTTGGCAGACCACATAAAATGTCAGAAGGACAGAACCAGATGTTTCCTGGACTGCATGTTCTCAGTAATTTTTACACCATTACACTGCAAATAAAAGCAAAGTCCTTTTTAATGAAGTCAGCTTCTCCCTTTTTCCTGGAAGGACCACCTGTTTTCTGGTATTGCACAGAAACAAGTACGTAAGTTACCAATCAAGTTTTCAATCACTCAGTCCTCCTACGCAATTCTGTTATTCTGACATTGTCCATATTCTGTTAAAAATACCAGGTTTTGTTTGTATTGTATTCCACGTATTTCTTCACTTCTAGAATTTAGAGTTAATATTGTAACTCATTTGTGGTGTCAGACTTCGTAACCTGAAGAGTCCAAATCTACTTACATAAATTTTCTTCAAACTTCTACCTCTCTAAAACTCCCTGAAAGAAGGCTGTGGCAAGGTGGGGGTTGGACTCATTTCACGCATAACTAGTGATAGGACAATAGGGAATGGCCTCAAATTGCACCAAGGGAGGTTCAGCTTGGACATTAGAAAATATTTCTTCTTTGAAACAGTAGTTAGGCATTGGAATGGGCTGCCCAAGGAGGTGGTAGAGTCAATCAACCCTGGAGGTGTTCAAGAAACGTTTAGGCGTTCTACTAAGGGACATGGTTTAGTAGGGAAATGGTGGTGATAGGTGAATGCTTGGACTGGATGATCTTGGAGATCCTTTCCAACCTTGGTGATTATATGATCCTATGATTCTATGACATATTTTGTGCAAGGAGTGGTTAAACTACTCGAGCTATAGAATAGCATTGTCACATTCACTCAAGATTCTTCTCTCAGTACTCCAAGTTCCCTGTGCTCTCTGTAAGCATTTTTTCCTGCAGGAACTGAAGTAGCTTGAACTTGGTGTGCAGGAATTGAGTTCAAATTTTTGTTTAAAATACATTCTGTATCTTATTCATCATCCCTGCCATGAAGTTCAGCCTTCACAAATCTCATATAACTTTCATTATCAACACAGTTTAATTATTCCTCAGACAGTAATACTTATATCTAAATTTATGTAGGTTGCTCCAAAAGTAGTGTTTCCTTTTTATTTCCATGGAAACTACAACTGATACAAAGAGCACAAGAACACTACTTGATAGAGCAGATTTTCAGCTATGAAACACTACTTTTCAACATAGACATCACCATTAGGTATGCATTTTTGCTAGCCATTAACAAAAGCCTGCATGCCATGCTCATAAAGATCTGTACTGATGGGGGTGATCCACTGTTGCTGCCACCATTACTGACATGCATCACCCACCATATCACTGTGCTCACACACACTTTTTGGTCTCCAGAAAACTTCCACAATTGTTGATAAACATTAATGGGTGTCATTATTTCCATGTGGAGGAATTCAGTGACACACCTTTGCTTCAGACACACTTCCATTTCAGGTGGCATTTTGTCAGACTGCCTCCCTGCTGCCACCCATGGTACAGCAAGAAAATGGATTGCTGTGAAGGTTCAGCTTCTACTGACATATCACCAACATCTGCCTCTGACATCATGGGCCAAGATAACAAAATAAAAGGCGTTACTTTCAGAGCAGTTTTCATAATAGAATATTAGATATATATTATATATTAGATATATATATATATATATCCTTTACTAATAGCAAATGTACATTGGACATGACGAATCCCAGAGAGGAATAATAGTAATTAGGAAAAAAGGAGGGAAAAAAAAAAACAACAGTAAAAATAAGCCATTGAGGATCTAGGAAGCATGGTTTCTCCAGTAACTATTATCACTTAAACATACACATTTTTTAGGACCTTTACTGTCTCAGCTTTAAGGAAGAACCTACTCTTCCTGAATAAGGTGGGATACACAAGCCCAACTTATTATATATCTTGGGCAAGTCAGATGGAAGCTAGCGAACATCGTCCCAGTATGCAAGAAGGGAAAGAAAGAAGATATGTAATTATGGTGCTGTCAGTCTCACTTCATCACCTCATAAAATTATGGAGAAGATTATTCTGAGGGGTATTGAAAAACACCTGAAAGTGAATGCAGTCATTGATCACAGACAACAAAGATTTGAAAGGAGAAAGTCCTGTTTTCTGAACTTAATCTCCTTTTATGACAAGGTTACCCACATGTCTGACTAAAGTAAGGTAGCTGATATAATCATTTTGGATTTCAGGAAAGCTTTCAATTTCTCAGACTATCCTTCTGGACTAAATGTCTAGCATACAGCTAAACAAATACATAATACAATGGGTGACTAACTAACTACAGGGTCAGGTTCAAAGGGTGTTATATGAGGGGTTACATCAGTGATGGAGGAACATCAGTCTGGCAGCCAGTAACTAGGGCTTCTCAGGGCTCCATTTTAGGGCCAGTTCTCTCCAACGTTTTCATCAGTAACTTGTATGTGGTATGTGAAAGTATACTAAGTTTGCAGATGGCACTTAATTAGGACAGTGGAGCCCTGAATCTCTGTACGGACTGGGGGATGAGAGGCTGGAGAGTTGCTCTGCTGAAAGGGACATGGAATTCTGGCTGATGATGAGTTGTATATGAGGCAGCAGAAGAAAATTTTATTCTACACTCTAATAAACTTGCAATGGGTAGTATTGAAGTAGTACTGAAGTACTGAAGAGAACACGATTTTCACCAGCAAAAAATTAACTACAATCATATCTAGAATTGTAATTTCTCATGCCTGTTTTAATGTTGCACTGCTGTATATGGAGATAAAGATATTACAGGTAGGGACTAGGATAACCTTAAAAACTAAGCTGACTGGAGAACTAGCATCTCATGCCCCCTTCAAAATGGCATTCTGAGCTCTATTCTCAGTCAGAAAGGCAAACAGAAAAATCAAAAGACAGGCAATCAGAAGATAAGGGCAAAAGTGTTTAAATCCTTTATGTTTCTTTGCCTTAGCAATGGATATTCAGCACTAAGAACAAAGCTGATCCAATTCCTTACTATTACTGTCCTGAGACCTACATATTTCTGACAGTAAGAGACAGATCACAGAAGATAGAGATAAAAAAGACACAAGTTCTTACTTTTTGCTTTCAAAGGGCAATCTCATTTTGTGTTGAGTGTTGATATTTCCTTCTCCTTGGAAGAAGTTTACTGACAGATGGAGCAACTGGTTTTTTTTCTTAAAACAACATAGACAAAAATTCTGTTCTAGGAGGAGCATACATCTCATGTTTTGAATGCAACTTTTCAAATCACTGGGATGTAAAATCTGCTAAGAAGATATTTCCATGGAATTAAAAAAAAAAAAAATCAGAATAAAAAATGTCAGGCTTTATAAGGAATTAATACCTACTGGCTCTTAAAGCAGAAGTTAGAGAATGAGCTACAGGCTAGTAGACTGTCCGAGGCTATAAGAGGGAGTTAGATTTCTGTTGGCATTCTTTCTTTTACACTCTTGCTGGATGAAAGGCTTAAGGAACTTATTTTTTTGATCATACACTTTGGCCAAATAACAGTACAAAGATATATACACAGGCCTGTGTGTAGCTAGAGTGGTTTCCACACAAAACAAGCACTTAAAGAAGAACCACATATTCTGGATCATAAAAACAAAGGTCAAAAAATGTCCTTCTGCAAAGTTAATAGCATCTGTTCAGAGAGCAGGAGGTTTAAAGCTTGGATACTTTTTCTATATTACTGAGTTCAGCACTAACAGCTCTGTTACCAAGCCAATTTTCCTTTTGATATTGACTTGGCCAGTACAGATTGCTGGGTTGTTGCGTTTTGTTGTTGGATTTTAGTTCGGAGGTTTTTACTGTTACTTTGGGGTTTTGTTTGGTTTGCTTGTTCTTGTTTTGTCTATATGTTTTCTGTTTTTTAGTCTGGACAAATACTTGTTCGAGCGAAGAAGTTGAAATAGTTGAAGTGTCTGCACTGAACTGATTTAAGAATTAGAACCACCTGCCATTTTTACAGTTTGTACAGAATTAAATATAAAGACCGTCTAATTTCTGGAATGTACATCATGCAGTAGAAAAGGTAGAAAAGAGCTGAATTATCTTTCTGATGAACTTACATTTCACTAGTTTAGAAAGGTAAGCGTAATATACAAATGATTTTGTATAGTCTCTTTTCGTTAAACCTATCCCGTTTCCCACACATTCAAAAATACTTAGAAAGAATGAATAAACACCACTGTAAGATAGGTGGTGTAAGAAGCAAGGTACGGTAATGGCATGAAGTATAGGAAAAGATGATTCTATAGCATGAGTGACCCAGTCCTAGTGTAAGTCCAGTTTTAAGAGAGGAGACAAGGGTGGTCTTCCAGATCCAGTAAGTGGTGCCTATGGAAGATGTTCTTCTCTCCCATACTTGTCACCAAAACTTATGTCAGCTCCCCTGCTGGTGGTGTCGCTTTTACATATTGTGTTTTTACTGTTTACATCAGCTCAAGTGACTTTATATTGAAGCAGACGATCAGTTCCACTGGTCCCGTTGCAGTAGTAACAAGAAGCAGGTGCTGGAATCATATAGTAAATTGGCAGACACCTTTCTTCAGCTTAATTTTAAAAGCTTTGTTAGATGTGGAAATTCTAACTATTGTTATAATTGTTACCATCCTACTTCAAGATCAGGAAAAGGAAGGAGGTGTGATTATTATAAGACCCTCCTATACCTGAGCAGTAAGTTATCTTCCTCATCCCTCATCCTCCAGCTCAATTCTGATGTTTTGGCATGGACAAGGTATAGACTCCACCGATTCTTTGTCCCACTCCACAGTCTCCCATTTGCCTGCCTATGAACAAGAATTCAGTATCAGCCACTCCTGTGTTATTCTAGCCAAGGACGCATGTCCAAGCCATAAGAATAAAATGCCTAACAGAGATACATATGAGTGAGTGTAAGGGGCTGCTCCCAGGGAAACAACATTTCTCATTTTGTTTCTAAATAAGAACATCAAGTATACTAGTCAGTTTTGGCTAAGTTTCTTTGAAATGTATTCAATGACCCAGAACAGATCTCCAAGTGCTTGGACCACCTCCATCTTTCTTACTTGCCCAAATAAGCAATAGAAACAATCTGTGCAGCCAATGGAGGAATTTCAAACCTCAGTTCATATTGTATGAAATTCCTTATAAAAGAGGAGGGATTTTTCATAAACTTGAAAAACTTGCTTTACTTTCTACAACCTGTTTTGTAAATATCACACAACAGACTTACAAATGAGGACATTTAATTGTTAAATTATGCTTCACTGAATCAAAACCATAGGACTTTTATTTTGCTGTGAATTTATTGCATATTTTATTCCTACTCAAACAGTGGAACAGGCTGCTTGTCTTTGCTTTACAGAAAGAAAAAACATTTATTCCTTCATATAAATGTTTGTGTCTTTTTACCCGTTTGTATACAACTGAATCAATTTGAAAAAAATAATTTAACCTTCTCTCTTAACCAAGCTTACACCAGCACAACGCAATGCTAGCAATGGACTCCAACAACAGGGTCTTCTCCATTTGCACGGGATGAAGGTCAGCAACAGGAACTGAAATGCTCAAACTGAGGTCAACATCTGGTCTGCGCCTTTCAGAACCTGGTCTCAAGTGTCATTTCTGATGAAAGTTTGCTTGTGTCTGCAGCTGCAGCCAGACAGCATGCAGGATATCTTGCCAGCATGTTGCCGACCCTCCATTAGCTACAAATTCTTTCTGTTGTGCAAATGAGGCCTTAAACAAAGAAGATCCCAAAGACCTTCAGTGCATTTCATTGGTGTCTCACTCCAGGGGAGCAAGTTCCTCTAAGGTAAATCTTCATTTCACAGGAGTTCACACAGTCCAAATGAGTATTAATAGCCAAATTCCAGATGGGTCATCACTTCCCCTTTCTTTTTTGTGCTGCCTGAGCAAGGCTGGAGAAGATATTTGCTGCTATGCTGGGATAACGAGCTGTCTCAATCCTGTTGTGGCTCTTCTTCACAGATCTTGCCACAGGTGCTGCATGACTCTCATAATTTTTAACAGGACAGACTACATATTAATCTAGAGTTCAAACAGAAGGACTCCTTCACAACTTCATTCAAAAGAAGTATTTAATCTCCCTTCAGGACAAAATACAATAGCTTGATTCAAGTTGAAAAAGGTGGCAGAAGAAAATGCTTGATGTACTGCATTTACTTCAAATGCAGGCTGGATTTTTTAAAGGCCAGATCCCACTTTATGCAAGAGCTATTGATTAAGAATTAGCCAACAGAGATCTTTAACAGAGGCACTGGTACAGTTTTGTCCTTCACAGAAGGGATTTTCTATAAAGGTTCACATCTATATTCAAATTATACCACTTTTCTTGTCTACAAAAGAAGACAACATAGTAAGCCACGTACTCATCTATTTTTTCATGCACTATCCAAAGGTGAAATGGACCGCACCACAAAAACATCTGTTGCAGAAGCTATGGAGGATCTAGGTGAAGTAAAGACTGTCATATGACCCTTTATCAATAGAGCATTCTGCTGCTAGTACACCTGACAGCTACAAATTGTGAAAGCAGTTCCTGCTACCATTTCTACATGAACAATCTAATCTTATGCTTCAAGCGGGCTTTCCTTTGCTCTGATGATATGCTTCTCTGCATATGAAAATGGACACTTACCTGTAATGTAAGTAATGTACGTCTCAAACAGGCATTACAAGGGATGTTATGCAGCCCATATTGTTATGGGAATGCTCTCTCTAAATAGCATTGAATTCACATCATAGCATTCGACAGCAGGATATGACAAATGTGGCCTTCTCATGCACTTCAATATCTTCTGCACTGATTCCCCTAAGAGCTACCTGTTGTACATCAAACAGCCAGAAATGCAAATAGTATATTTCTGAACAATGATTATTCTTGCTACAGAACTCAACACAGCAATTAACTACAACAGCTCTGGAGCAACACATACAACAGAATTTCACCCTTGCTGTCAGTAAACTACAATTCATATCCAGCCCCCTATCCCTTCATTTATTTTTTTTAATTTATTTTATTGACTTTTATTCAATTTCCACCAAATAAAAGGATCAGAAACCACCAAAGCAAAGGGCAACAAATCCATCATTCTATAGTAAATAGAACAAAAATAAGCTTCCTATATGCACTGTTAAAAAGATAGACAGTAATCTACAGTACAAAGGGCTACAGGACATATAATCATAGAATATCCTAAGATGGAAGGGACTCATAAGTATCACCAAGTGAAACTTCTGTTTCTACACAGCACCGCCGAAAAATTAGACCATATTCATTTTCCAGACACCTCTTCAACTCCAGCTGCTTGGGGTTATGACCACTACCCCTGGTGTCCGACCACTCTCTGGTGAAGAGTTTGTTTCTAACCCCTAGCCTGACCCTCCCCTGATGCAGCTTCATGCTCTTCCCTTGGGTTCTATCACTGTCACCAGAGAAAGGAAATCACTACGTGGATATGACATATCCAGTATGACATGGATGCCAGAGCAAGTAAGGACAGAGCACTGCTAAAGCCTTGAAGAACAGACAATAAGTTTGGGCTTTTTTTTGTGGGATATATGCCTACCAAAGCTTCATTTCATACTGCGAAGAGATAACAAATGGAGGAACAGAGATAACTACCAAGCAGTTTATCGTATACTTAGCATCCTCAGGCATTTTATTTTGTGCCATGTGATATACCGACCAGGGACCAATGATACACAGTATAATTCTGTACATACTCTACTAGTCAAAAAACCATGACTGAGAAACATCTATCAAGAAACAGGTTGCTGTACTGTCTACAAACCATGGGCAGCTTTCCTTCTGTAAGGGAGTTTCCAGCAAGAACTGCTATAATACGCTCGGGTGGAACAAAAATCAGCAGAAAGATTAACAAAATATGTTTATGTGGCATAGCTTAGATTGGTGTATGTGTGCTTTTCCATGATTGCCAGCTCCTTTAGCACATGCTCCAGCTGATCAGATCTCACTGGAGCAAGGCAGCAAGTTTTGGCTGGATAACAATAGTGTTCGTGGGGAAAGTTGCTACAGATCATATAAGCTGAGAGCACACAAAATGAAAAAGTGGTCAACCATAAAGAACAAACTAGATTGTGTGCTCAAATATTTGAACAAGCTGTCTAATAAAAATATACTAGCCATCTAGCCATCAAGCTAAGGAGAGACATCAAACCATTCTCATGGGAGAGAGGACAAAAAGCTCAACTGTAGGATCAGGGGTCCTACTATGCCTTAAAGGCAGATAAAGGGAAAAGCAATTATCAATTGCAGCAAGGTGATGTTATGGATTACAGCTTTGGGTTTAGCCACACTAGTATTCAGATAACTAAACTGTTAATATTTGTATTTACGAAACAGCTTTGAGAATTGAATATGATCAAGAAAAGGGCCACAAAAATCAGCAGAAAGAGGTGAAACATTCATAGATAATTCAGACTGTCACTATATCATAGGAGAAAAATAAAAGGTGACTTGTTCACAGTAAAACAACTTTTACTGAGGGGGGAAAAAAAAAGAAAAAAAAAAGTGAATATTAATGGCCCACTGAAACCAAAAGGAAACAATGTGTACTAGTGATCTGAATCTTACTTCAGAAAAATTTGAAACAGAACACATAAAAGGTGAGCCCAATGAAGTGGAGCCTATTCCAGTGCTTAAGAACCCTTTCTGTAAATAAGTTTTTCCTGATATGTAACTTCCCTGGTGCAACTTGAGGCCATTTCCCCTCATCCCGTCACCTGTCACCAGTGAGAAGACACCAACCCCACTCCTGCTGTAAGCACTTTTCAGATATTGCAAGAGAGCAATAAGCTCTCCCCCTTTTCCCCAGACTGAATAGCCCCAGTTCCTTCAGTCTCTCTTTATAGGGCATATTCTCCAAGCCCTTCACAAGCCTTGTTGCCCTTCTTTGGACCTGCTCCAGCACCTCAATGTCCTTTCTGTATTGAGGTGCCCAAAAATGAACACAATACTCGAGGTGAAGCCTCACCAGTACCAAGCACAGGGGCAGGAACCTCCATAATCAAATCTTCTAAGTTTAGAGTTACCAGTGATTTGAAGAGTCTGTCCAGAGAGACATATCGCCACAAAATCTGCTCATCTGCTAGCTTCAGTTACTTAGTGCTGTAGTATATATTCTTTGTTTCAGTACTTCTGGACATGCTATGTTAAACAGTTAACTTTTCCCATTCCAGACCCTATTCATTGATTTGGGTAAGATATCATTCATCTACATTTTCTTCCCTGCAGAAATATGATCTCCCCCAAAGATGGTGTGTATCAAAGGATGCTAATATTGTTTCCTACTCCAATTGAGCAACTCAGGTATAAATAGTGTTGTTTTATTCTTCTACACACCTCCTGGTGTCACATGTGAAAGGCTTTCATCATGTATGATATACAGAAAACATCTCTTTTTCTTAGCATTTTGTGAGTATTTCATGTACCTATTGAATATTATAATCAATGCCACTTACACTGAGATTCTTGTGCAGAAAATCAGTATAATCTCTGCCTGGTTTTAAGGACGCCTCACATTAAATCCATACAGTTAGGAATAATTTATCCTTCAGTCACTTAATCCTACATTCAGATTTATATGATGTTCTAGGAAAGAAAGATAATCCTGATTTCCAAATACACAGAGCTATGAACCTTTGATCCCCCAATTGCAATCATTCATGCAGTACTAATGAAAGAGGTAATATAACTTAGAAGTACTGCAAATGAATGAATATGCTTTCACATTGTCTAAGCTTTGCTGCTTTCCATTCTCACCATCTGAGCGGGTCCAGTACGGTCAACTTTGCTCCCTTCAACTCAGTAGCCAGAGCACTTACAGGAGATGTGGGTTTAAATCTCTACAGGATTAGACAGATCTCCCCAGATATCAGCTTACTGTTTAAAACAGAGGATACCTTCTTCATATCCTTTTTTTTGCCTCCTTTATGTCATGATACAATAAGAGCTTTGCAGTGGGTTGGTTCACTCAGCAGGACAATGTCCATATGCAAGTGATCTAGGTCTTATATATCTCATTCTTCAGCACTGCTAACACACATGAGGGTGAGTACTCAAAAATGATTTGAGTAGAAATATCCTTATGTCATAAAAATTTGAAATGTATTCAATCAAAATAAATCCTTATTTATATTTCCAGATGTTGCAAACTGTCCAAGTTTGTGGTTTGTTTGGCTGTGGGGTTTTTAGTTTGTTTATTTACTTTGTTTACCCTAAGATCTAGGGAAAGGAAAAGGAAGAATCTGAATGAAATAGTTCATGATTATGTTTGCCAGTTCTATCTGTGTTGAGCTTCTAATTTGACTCATCAAATTAAATCATGATGTATTTCACTGCTAGGAGCACATAATGATAGCAGGTTTACATTCCTGAGTCCATTTCACTCTATTTCTCTCATAGTGTTCATGGCTGTGAGTGATTAATTTTCTGAAGAGCAAATTTTCTCATGGAAGGCTGAAATAATTATATTACTCTGGTGATAACAGAGAGAAGTGCAATATAACCTGCTGAAAGGGAAAATCTTTAAATCGAACCTTTCAAGAAACTATCCCAAACAACATGAGAATGAATTTAAAAGAGGCAAGAATCTGTAAGCTAATTATTCAGGATTCAATTTTACTCTCACTATAGTAAATGAGAGCTTTGTTAGTACTCTTAATAGAGGAGGAGTAGCAGGTTAGGAAGAAAACACTTCTTAGAAATCATTCTTGAATCAGACACTCAGAAGAAACACACAGAGCTCTCCTGAAATGTGGCCAAGAAGATATTGGAAGAACCAACCCAGCAGCAGCCTCCAAGCTCCTTTTTGGATTCTTGTTCTCCATGCTCATTTTTTTAGCTGCCAGAAAGGTAGTTAAAAAGTTTCTTTAAATTTAGGCTACTAACCATAGTCAAAGAAACAAAATTGAGAGATTATATATTTCACCTTATAATCCAACTAGCTACAGTAGGTTGTCAAAATTAATCATGATGAAAGCATTGAACAAATTTTCTTCAAGACAGTTCCTGTATTTTTTCCTGGAATTTTAAAATCAAACCACATCTGATAATGGCATGAATGTACCATGACCATGCACCAGCATTTGCAAGCAATTCTTGTTTGTGAATCATGATGAAATAATGTAAAGACAAATTTTTAACAGAACAAGCAGAATTGAATTGAAAACATTAGCCTCCTTTTTCAAGTTCAGAGACTTGGAAAGGCTGGATTTGTCAACCTATTGTCAGTTTGCTTACTTGGGTTGCATGAAGCAAATATAAAGGATATCATTGCTATGATGCAGAAAGAAACTCAGGGTAAGTTGAATTACGTAGATGACTGGAAAGTCATTAAGAGAATGACCTTCCCTATCCTGGTCAGTCTTTCAATATAAACTTCCTGTAGACAAAATGTGTCAAAAACCTGTATAAGGAAGCATTTAATTCTGAATAGCTACTGGGAGAAATGACAGAATATCTCAGGAGCAAACAAAAGGCCACTGGGGATTTAGGATGACTCTCTCAGACCATTTTGTTTTTTCAAAGCGAATGGGCCAGTGTCTGCAGAAGTAAAATGTCAATGTAGCAAAACACAGTGACTCCACATCTTAGCATCAGTGCCATTTTCCAACCTCAGGAATCAATGTAGAAAGAAGGAGGTGATCAAAGACTGGGCAAATGGGGAGTAACAACACAGAGTCAAAAGGAAACCTAAAGAATAGAGTGCAATTTGCATTGACAGTGACTAGCAGAGTAATCATGAGTGATGACATGAAATGGCAGAAACCTGAATGAAAAACAAGATGTCACCTGTCTTGGATGAATAAGAAAAATCTCCATAAAGATGGTGAGAAACTTGAGTCTGAAGACAGAAGAATGGCTGATTCCCAAAACTTGTGGCAAACACTCAAGGCTGTAATACTACCTACACGTACAAATGGTTGCTCTGGTGCAGCCTCAGACAGACCTTCTCATGGCAACACGTTGGTGTGCTTCAATATTAACTCAGCAGAGAACAGAGGTGGGTGTGTAAAGAAATGCACCATTCCCATGACAGAGAAATCTCAATGATAGTGTTACAACTATTCAAGTTACAATCCCTTAATAGCTATTTTCATGTCATTTCTATTTTCATTCAGCTACAGCTCCTCATTCCAATATTATTGATCAGCTGCATTTTAAAGCTGTTTTCAAAACTTGGCACTTAAAATCTTGAATAATGATTCCCATATTTCTGTAGAAAGGCCTTTTTTTTTGTTATTTTCTCTGTCATTTCACCCTTCTCCTTCTCTGCCTGAGATTGATAATATTGTCTTCTCGCCCTCCTGTGGACTGTTTGTTCCTCATTCCTTAGACATTGGCTTTAACAGCAAGCAAGTGGATATTACTGGCTTTAGACTACATTCTGCTCTATGTTCAGCTTTTCTGCAGGCGAAAGTCACTGATGTGCTTCTCACCACTTCTGAAAGCAGAAATCTAGATTTTAAATGTGCCCAAATGAACCAGCACAGAGAGACAAGCTGAGGCAAAATAAATACATAAATAGATAGATAGATAGATAGATAGATAGATAGATAGATAGATAGATAAAGTTGTTGCATGGTGTCATGATGCACTAGCTCTGTGCAAAACTGCCTCTTTTACTCTAATTCTTCAGCTACTGCTTGATTCTGGTGTATTTTAGTGTATGTGAGAAGCTTCTTTTCTTCTTCGTTCATCTCCTTCGTCTGCTGCCAAAATAAAGTTCTGCAAAAAGGAATCCATGAGAACCTTTTAAGTAGAGATGACGTGGGCATTATTTCAATTTTCATTCCCATTGAGTTTTCTTGAAGTCATATTTTGGAGCTATGCAGTCTCTGCATTAATTATATACACAGATGCAGAGACTCTCCTGATACACATCTTCTGACCCAACACACACAGTTCAGTCTGAACTATCTCAATCTTAGAATCAGAAAAGGAGCAGCTGGAGACTTTCCACTGCAGAAGATCTTTCGGGGTATAGCCTTCAATTGGCTAAGAGAAAGATCTATACAGAATTGTAACAAAATCATGCTGGCCAGTGACTGTTTTGCTAAATCTTGAAATACTGGAAGACACAAAGAAAGTAAGCAGAAGGGCACTATTAAATTTTAGGGAGCAAGAGCTGAAATATCTGGAATGAAAACGATGGTAGGAAAACAGCAGTAGCCTGTTAGAGAATTGTTAGCAGTACAGCATCTGTAGGAACTAAATAAGCCATAGAAGATGTCACCAGAGTGCAGGAAAGACAAACACCAAAGCAAACAGAATAAGAGCACAAGAATCTGCTGTCATAAACCACCTCATACATATTGCAGGCAATTATTTTGGTGCTGCTATGGAAACATTAGATACATTTGTGTACCTAAAGCATTTTGTTATTCCAGGATTCCAGTAAATCCCCATGTAAAGTTCACAAAATATAGTTAACACTATCTGTAAGGAGCTAGAAAATGAACATGAAAGAAAGTATAGGAACGAGCATCACAGAAAGATTGTGCTCTGGGAATATGAGAAACACTGTCACCAAAACTACTCAAATCTTATAAAAGACAGTGTTTGGCAACAGTGGAACTGCAGTGTTATTTTCAGATGACATGGTGAATAGTATATTTCTAAAGGTAATGTGCATTCTAAATCTAAATTACAACAGTGAAACAATTGCAAGCAGACATACTTTTGTGTGTGTATGTACATGTGTGCCTCACAGTGAGATACAGGAAACAATAAGAAAGACTTTCTTTGGCAAACCATGAATGAGCACAGCCTGTGTATCAGACTTCATCAGTCAAGAAAAACATAAGTGTAACAATTTAGATCAACTCAGTTTTCTTCCCTAGAGTAAGATGTGAGATAGATAGCGATAGATAAGGTCTTTTACTCTGCACTCTTAGCAATCTATATGCTGAAAGGCAAAGAGAAAAAATAACCCAATAAACAAGTCTAAAGACAACAAAGGTTTTCACAGAACAGAAATAGGTCATTTTATCAATGACATTTGGAATATATGTAGTTCAGTGAGCCCAAAGCCGTTCCCAGCAAGTAAAGTTCAGCAGTAAAGCACAATCATCTCAATATTCCCTAGATTTTTGTTGGTAACAGGTACTGTGCAAAGATCTATGTTACAAAAGGTAGAAGAAGAAAGCATTTTACAGAAATAGTACATCCACCTTCAGGTCAAAATCTGGACCTCCGGCACAGACAGGGAGAGAAGAGTAGGATGGTGCACAAGATACTACAGATTTCAGAGAAATAACTGGATCCGTACTTTAATAAACACACCCTGCTTTTCATATGTATGAGTTTATGCAGGAAACTCATTCCAGTTATCTCATTATGTATATTTTTACCTTGGCATGTGTAAAATAGACAACCTGCCACAGAGAAGCTCATTTTATACGGAATTAACTCTCTAAAATTTAATAAAAAGCAAAAACAGACCAACAGATGTAATGAATCTTCCAAGTGTTACATGACTTTGGACTATGTCTGTGCAGCAATAAAAGATGACTGCAGCTCATGTAGAAAATCTGAAACTAGCCTTGCACTAGCTGCCTACAGCCGCAACACCAAGAAATGGGTTCAGTTTAGTCTTGTCTGAATTTACTTGGATTTTGAGAGTTGGCAGCTTGCACCATGCTTCGTGCCACGGCAGCAGTATAGCTGTCTGTACCTGAGCTGGCAAGCTTAAGGCTGAGATATCTTTACTAAAATCACCATAAAATTCTTGCTGTGGCACTGGCATTTACACTGTACATTAAGATCTGTATTCATTTTATGTGACTTTACTTGAATGTGGAAATTATTGTTCATACACATTCTACTGACCTTGATTATCATTATGTGTATTATTCATACACATTCTATTGATCTTGTTGCCCACGTCAAGACAAGACAGGTGGGATGCTGATATTCTACAAATATTGCTCTAAAAAGAAACATGATCTAAATGAAATAAAGAATATTTTTAGAATGGAAAAAAAAAAAAGAGAAAGAGAAGGAAAAACATTGAAGAATGCGTATCTCGGTGTTCCAATTTTGCCTTCTTCCTACGATACCAGGCCTCAGGCACCAATCAAATAATGCAGGTCTCCTGAGTTGTGTGCATATGTAAACTGTAGGTATGGCACAAGGCTTTGACTGAATATTCAGAAAGTGTGACAGTAGCTTCTGCTATCATTTTGATGAAATGATATACCCAAGAGACAGTCAATATTTGAAAGAAACTTATAGGCAAAAGAGTGTCACATTGGTACCCAGTTCATTTTTCACTTATAGTGCAAATAAAGGTTTCTTGAAACACACTTCCATAGCAATTCATAGTTATTGTCCCTTATTTTCACTAGTTAGAAAAACAAAGTGATTATCTATCAATATTATCTACCAAAGAAAACAAGTACCTGTGTTGAGGCAGGAATCCAACTGGAAATGGACTATACCTTAATTGTTTTTATTCCACTTCCTTCATCATACTTAATTGCCATGGGGGTAATTTTTGTTTTATAGTATTCTTGTTCAAATTCTAATATGTTTCAAGTGAAAGAGAACTCAGGTTACAGAATAAAGTGCCTTAATATACAATGACAAAATTGAGAATTCCCAGAGAAATGACTGCTTAGTTCTTATAAAATACTAGCCCAGTGTCATTTTACTCAGCTTTTGTCCCCAAGACACTTTCTTTACAAACTCATAATGTTTCTGAGTATATTTCATACTTTACTATGTTTAATATCTTGTGATAATGAGTAACTATGCCACGCTACTCTAAAACACATCTGTGCACACTTTCTATAGCTGACTGTGAAGGATAGCTATAGCTTAAAGGATCAAATAAAGCTATTCAGCAGGGAGCAAGAGGCGAGGACATGCAGTGGATAAGTAGAGGTTAGGATATGAAAAAACAGCAATTTAAACTGACTACCATTTCTGAGTCTCAACCTACTTCCTTAGTAAATACACATGCCCTATTTAGACATGTATAACCACTTTCTAGAGTAAGAAACTAAACAGAAATATTCAGTAAAAGTTTCTTTTATATATGAGAGAAAATAAGCTGAAACTGGCTGTTAGCTTACCTGGCACTAACAACTAGGTTCTTGGCAGCAGCAGCAAGAAAAAAATACAAATCATTCACTGAACATAAAAGAAAAAGAAGAGCAAGGGTCACAAATAAAATGGTGACACTTAACATTTCAAGTAGTTGAGAAAATATTTTAACAGTTTCTTAGTGTTCTTCCTTGCAATTTTATTTCATATTGGAATGATTATTTGGACAGGTTTCCATACAAACACTTTTAGACTAAGTAGATTCTCTGTAAAATAATTGCTGCTCAGGACAACCTGGCTTACTATTGCCTCACAATGAATACTCAGATGACTATGGGACACAGGAGACTTCTAGGGCAAATTGGGACAACATGGCATTGCACTGAATAGGCAAGGGACTAAAAGGACATTAACACTTCCAGGTTTCACCTACAGTGTTCAGCTGGGGATGCACCAAACAAGAAACAGCATGGCCCAATTTTACAGAGTAGATACGACCAGTCAACTGTGTCGGTGACTGAAGAATATTCACAGGCATATATTTGGCCAACAGAAATAAACAAACCAAAAAAAACCCACAAATATAGCGAAGGCCACAGTTTCTTGCTGTGTTGTACACAGCATGAAAATAAGGAACACTTTTTTTGGTCTAGATCTGTGGAAGACCGCTCATGCAAAAACAAAGAAGCAGCTTAGGAACAGACATGTCTCTCATTAACAGTGGGCCTGGGAGTCTCACTTTGCATTTAGGGTAAACCCTGAGACCACTCTAGAAACTTCAGTGTTTTTTTCTTTAGAACTATTTGGCTAAAAATTTCATTTTTCAATGTAATCTGTTGCAGTAGTCAGACTTGGCAATCACAAGCATGAATTAGCACAGCCAAACAGCGTAGGAAGACAGGGTGCAGTTTCCTGTCCAGCCCCAGGCAGAAGGGGACATTTTGCACAGCTGGCATTGTGCACGTTTGCAAAAGCAACATAACTTGCAGAAGGCCCCACAGGCTTTACATTTTGACACATCCCAAAGTTCAGCCTAGTTAAAGTGCTTCCTTTTGCCAAAAGAAACCTTATATAATGGTGGAAAAAATATTTTTAGAAGCACAAAAACCAGCCTAGCTGCATCTATCATTGCAACTATATTTTCCAGAAAATAATGACAAAAAAAAAACATGGAGAAATATTGTTTACAGATTTCCTTTTTGATCATCATTATCCTCCCACTCTCTATGCAACCTCAATCTTATCAAAACAGAAAACATCACTGGCAAAGAATCTTCCATACAATGGACATAGTTTTTTATGTCTGATACCTGGATTTACAGGCAATATTTTAGTAATGAAAGGAGAAATAAGTGTAGTTCTAGCAAGACTGAAGACAAGGTATCCTCTCCCTTGATATAATGTTTGAGCCTGTTCTTCCTGCTTTCTGCCTTTGATTCATAATCAATCTTTCATTTTATTTCCAAAAGGGTGCTGCAAAAGTTTGGTCTGAAATGTGACTAATGTTAGACAACTTTTCTGCTATGAAGGAGCATAGGTTTTGTCTATAGTATTCCTCTACAGAACATGATGCACATACCAGAGCCAATCGATACAGGATGCTTTAAAGAAAGACATAAAAACTGAAGCTAAACAATTTCTTTTCAGCTAAATATTTTATAGGAGAAAAATGAGATTTTGGTAAAATGTCTTCCAGGTTTCAACTGAAAAAATACAACAATAGTTTCATGGGCAACAGTAAATGTGAAGGTGTTGGCTTTGGGGAAGTAAAAGTAAGGTAAAGGTAAACACAAAAGAGCAGCTGTAAATTGTAAAGATACTTTTTCAGGGAATTGATGAAAGGATGAAGGACAAACTTTTGACACTGTCCTTGGACAAATCTAGGTGACATTTTTGGACTAGCCCCACATAAAACAAGCCATGTGATGAAGCAGCATTTGTAGTGTGAAGTGCTCATCAGTAAAATGTCTAGATGCTGTGCCTGTAATACAATTCACGTACTCATCCTTCCTTCTCAGCCCAGATGTTCTAACATGTTAGCTTGCCATAAAGAACAGAGCTGTTTCATGCACTGAGAAGTAATTCCAGAGAGTACGTGACTTCGCTACCCCACATTCTGAAATGAAAAGCACTTAAGTAAATTACTTAACTCTTTTGAAAATTTGGCTTCAGGTTTTACTATCTGAGACCCAGCAATTTCTGTTCACATGCAACAGTCTCAGAGTCCTTATCCAGCATAGACTTTCATACGTGACAAGGAAAAGACATCTCATTTTCCATTAATTCCTTTTCTAAGGAATTCTAAGGGTTTAGGAGTTGTTTTCTGTTATTATTTCAGGAGAATTTAATGTTATTTTCTGTTCTCTCCTCCGTGGACATGCCAACAGTACTGGTTACTAAGGATATGTGCTGCTAAAGTACCCTCTTAAATCAAGGTCACAATATCTGCTATATTCTACATAATCAGATAGCTATGACAAGAAAATATACCCAATTATCACTCCTAACAGCTTCTGAACTGCATCTGTTTCTGTGGTTCTATACTGAGGCACAGCAACATTCATGTCACTCTGACAGAGAAGAATCACTGGAGAGAGATGGGACTGCTAGACAGATGCACAGCCAGCACTGACATGAAGCTTCTGTTACAGTTTCCAATAATTGATTTTGCTAGTCTTCTGTAGCAGACATTTTATGAAGAAATCAAAAAAAAATAATCTCTATGGACTGCAATGAAATTAAGATCTGGCTAAAAACAATTCAAAGCAGTAGAATTATGTGACTGTTATATAAATGAGAACCAACAAGAATAAGAACCACTGGGGAAAGGAACATAGCCATTTTTTTCCTTGATTTTTTGTTAGGTTTTGGGAGCATTTATAATTCTATAGACAATATTCAGTGCAGACACAACAACAAAGCCCCACATCCTATTCTCATTCTAGCTGATAAGGAGAAAAAAGACGACAGAATGATAGAATCATTAAGGTTAAAAAAGACCACTATGAGAATCTAATTCAACCATCAATCTGTAACCTATGCCCACATGTTGTCTGTCCCTTCATCAGTTACTTAGATGCTGTTGAATTGGTGTGACCCAAAACCTGTCCATTTAAACAGCCTCACCACTGCAGGCCAGCCTTCATGCCGTTTGCTTGCTAATCTAGACACAGCTCCGTTGTCTGAGCAGCTTGGAGCTGGGACTGAGTAGACTGAAAGCACCTCTGTCCCACTTCTCTCCTCCCTCAGCTGGTGCAGGCAGAGATAGAATTGGGTTCAGTATTCTGTCAGAACAAAGGAACTTGGCTTGGCCAAGGTAGTGGCTGAATCCTTTTTGGACTGAGCTAATCCACCCAAAGACCAGGCAGAGATAAGTTAAGGCAAGAAAGAGATGGTTTCCCTGCATTATTTCTCAGCATCTTCCCTGTGCCAGAGCAGGGCTCTGCCAGAATCATGCCAGGGTGTGAATTTAGATACCTCTGATTTTACAGGGAATGTGTCAGTGGGTAAGACAACATGCCACCAAAAAGGTGATTTTGTTATGTTTATCCGTTTCAAAGGCAAAAGTGAATTGCAGGCTGTGGATACAGCAAACAGACTCACAGGTAGGAAGGGACCTCAGGAGGTCATTTCATCCAGTCTCATCCACATAACAGGGTTAACACTGAATTCAGATCAGGTTTCTCAGGATTTTGAAAAAAGCTGGGCCATAGAATCCACAGCTGCTCTGGGTAATCTGTTTCCCTGTGCAATCATCTTCATAAAACAAAACACATGAAACTATATTATATTCAGTGAGAAACTCTCAGGGAGATGACAGTCTATTCTCCCTGGTCACTACTGACAGAACACTCAGCAATGGCACAAAGAAAAGGTTCAGACTGGATGTTAAGAAAAATGTGTTTACTGTGAGAGTGGTCTAAAACTGGAACAGTTTTGGAGATGATTAATGCCCTATGGCCATCAGTGCTCAAGAAGCATTTAGGTAACATCCTCAAAAACATTTCTGTAACTTTTGAATGGACCTGAAGTCGTCAGCAATTTGGGCTAGGTGACCTAAACTGAGGAACACTACCAAAGACCATTCCCTAGCAAGATATAGCCCCATTCCATCCAAGCTCTACTGCTGAGCCAGTTTATTAGGCAGCATAGCATGAAGCTGTTTATCTCACAGCTGGACAATTTGTCAGAAATTTCTCAGAAACTCCAGACACTCAAAGGGGCCTTGCAAGCCTGGTGATCTGCCCAGCACACAGTGACTACTGCTGCCAGCACCACTGGAGTGATAGTTTCCCACAGCTCCCTGGCATCAATGTTCTAAATCTATAATCATCTTTTTACCCTCATTTTATACTCAAGTTATCATCTGTAGGCCATGTGCATATTTCTGTGTAGAGATTTTACAGTGTGTACAAGAAGTGAGCCAAAGGGTAGGGTTGCTGGTGATGTCCTTTCAAAACAATTACTGAGGCTAAGAACTGCTTTCACTGTTAGAAACGCAACCAAATTAAGTTAAAAATGTTTTTCTGGAATATCAAAAAGAAAGAAAACAAAAATTCATTTTTACAGAAACCAATGTATGAAGCCTGTCTCAGCTATAGTCTCGGACCTCCTTTTATTTCCCCACATAGAATGGGGTATGGAACACCATTCAATGCTTTCTTTGCTGCCTTTTAGCACACTTTTCTCCCAAATTTCTTCTAATATTTTGAATATATTGTCTTCCATAGTATTACTTTTTTTTTTCTTTCAGAGGTGGCTGATCTTTCTGAATGTAATACTATTTACTCTTTAACAGTACCCTTGATTGCTTATAAGGGTGTCTTTAATGCCTCAGACCTTTTCTTCATAGCCTCATCTTTCATTCTGCTTTTATTTAGAAGTGTTCAATCAACAGAAGCCCAAACCCCTGTTACTAAACCCTTAAAACTTTAACAGCTTCATTTTGTGTGTTTGAATGTCTCATTCTCTCTGAAAAAGAGAATTTGTCAAATAAGCAGACATTGCCTAGAATGGTTCTAATGGACCTTAATACATGCATAGCATGTCTTTATAAAAGTATGTGAGTATGCTTGATATCAGACACAGTAGTGTTAGTTTATATCCAGGTGGCTAACAGCTGGAAAGTCCAAGACCATAGTGAAGATAAGCTCCAGGTTTGTCTGAAATCATAAAGACATGTATATATGCATATTTCATGGGGCCCTGCCACTGCCTTACTGCCCTACACATCAGTAAAAGGTTATACATCGAAACAGAGGGCTTTCTGTGCATTTCTGCTACCATCCACTCCAACTAGTGTGATCTCTGTATCCAATTCTGAATGAGAACACATTCTGCAGCTAAATGAGGACTGTACATTGTCATATTGTAAAAGATACAACTCCATTTTTATTATGGATACTCTACAACTTAATGGCTATTAGTAAAAGAGAAAATTGAATGCAAACATATTTTTGTGGAGCAAACTTGGCTTTCGATAGTGATTTTTTTGGTATTTCATGTAGTTTGCAAGTGCTGAACACTTCAAAGAATAAGCCTGATTCTTCTTGCACACATTTCTGAATTTCCTTTCAATGTTTAAATTAAATGCCTACAAAAATGAGATAACTTTATTCAAGCCTTGATTCGGAGTGAAATGTATAAGAATTGAAGGAAACAAAAACAGAAAGAATCCTGTGAACAGGAACTGGCGTCCAAGAATACACAGTGCACAATTACTACACAAAAATCTAAGCTGTGGCATGCTGTGATTCCTGGTACAGTTAGATTCTTGAATTGTTCCATCTGCCAGAAGAAGTGGAGAATGCCTTCATTCAGCACAGGAGGCAGCCCTGCAGACAAGGCAAACTCAGGGCAAGGGGAGGACATTCAGGCTTACTAGAGGAGCAGTGCCTGTCCTCTGTTTCATGGTTAAGCGGACACATACACAAATACTGGAAAAACACACACACTCCTTTGTGACAGAGCTTGTAAGATGCTAGGTACTGCCCATGCAATTGGCAATTTGGCAAGCTCAGAAGTCACAGGAGAATAGGTGCCACTGCTCAGGATCCCAGCCCCAGCAGGGCAAGGGAGGTAGGAATCTCACTGCTTTGAGAGAAGAAGGTCTCAGAAATTATAACTTGAGACAGATTCTTTGAACTATTTCTGTGATTATCACGCCACCAATCTGTGGCTTTCAGATCACAGCTTTAAACTCTAATACCCCCAGTTCGCCTAAATCTCACCTATTAATCTAAAAATAAGCTCTCAGTGACAATATTGTTTCATAACACAGACAATGTATTTCTTGATATTTAATAATACAATCCCAGAAATAACTTGCAGAAAAGACTTTAAACTTTCACAAAGAAATATGGAAATTCTTTGTTATCACTGTTTACCTTTTCTGCTGTGGGACCACACCAGCAGTGGCCAGAGGTCCATTCAAGGACTGTGGCATGCAAGAGACCAGCGCAGCAGAAAGATCCAGAGAGAACAAGAATGGAGTGCCAAACCGGTCTGCTGAGTCTATACTGTCTCTTCAAAAGTCATCTGCTGAAGATCTGGGGCAATTGCTTAAAGAAAAAAATTTCCACATATATCCTTCCAGTAGTCAGGTCTGGGCCTTCTGAATCCACATTCAAACCAGAAGAGTTTTAAGTCTCCAGTTCACCTATTCTTTATAAATAAATGTACATGATTACATTCACAGCCCACATACACTTCTACCCTTCATAAAGTCGGATGAGGAGTGAACTCACAGCATAATAGTACACTGTGTAAAAAAGTACTTAATTCAGTTTTAAATCCAATAATTTCACTAGCTGACTCCAGTTCCCATATTTTGAGAAACTGTGATTAAATTATTTCTAACTCACATTCCTCATGTCTGTCTCGATTGTATAAGATCTCTGTGACACTGCCCTTTTTTACAAGCTTGCAATCCAAAAGGTGTGAAGTTTCACCTTGTTCAGAACACATGCTCTGCTTCTGACCAAAATTATAGCAACAAAATGACATGAGTTATGGAAAGAGCAATGTTAACATGATTAAAAGTTAAATCAGAATAGTTGTCACACCCTAAATATTGCGTTCTCCTACCCTATAGGGTAGGGTCTTGAATTATTGAAATAAATTTTACACTGAGGCTTTGCATACCATCTAACAAAGAGCTAGGCTGCCTGCAGGCCTTTCAGGCAACCTTTCCAAGGCAGACAGAAGCAGCTCCAATTCAAAAAGTTCTGTGCTCTCAGAAGGGCTTGTTATATTAACCTCAGCACAGCACCTCCAGAACAGACCCGGCTTAGGGCAAATCAGAACACAAATTGCTGGAAAGGTTGGGTATGTAGGTTGCACAGCACCTAAGGCAGATGACAGCAGAGACATCCCTCATGTGAAGAGCAAAATAGTATGGAGGGAAAAGTCTGTCCTGTTTAGACATTATTCAAGCTGAAAGAAAGCCAGCAGAGCCACATGCGACACTCAAAAGGTGAATTCCCAGATAAGGGCTTTCTGCCAGAAGTTTTAATGGTATTTGTTTTCCTAAACAAAAATTCTGAAGAAGGAAAAGTTTTTATTTGATATATCATATTTTCTTCTTGTCAACGGTTTATGGGCTGGTCCGGCCCAGTTCCGTGACCAGCAGG